>OY992530.1:127381417-127801417 GCA_963921185.1 Dasysyrphus tricinctus
TTTCGACATTGTTGGATCTTACTGTACAAACAATAAGATAAATGAATCTTTAAATAATTGCTTCTTACTGTACAAAACAATAAGAACTGAAAAATACAAAATGCAGGCACTTGAAACCTGATCTTGTGGGAAAATCGATCGAAGTAAAGAACAAAACGATTGTAATTTAAATGATATTTATTGTTGGGCAAATTGCCTCTTTTATACTTAATACTAAATGCTTACAAAGGTATTTAATAATAAAATGAAATTAAATGTGAATATGGGTCGATGTGGTGTTCGATCGTTGCACTCAAGTTCCAACTATGCATCTGGTCAGCACTTTTCGGTGGTTCGGCGTTGATGTAGGTTGTTGTCGTCGGCGATGTTTTGTAGGTTGCTTGATTGTTAACGATGTAGGTCAGCAATGTTGAAAAGTTTATTTTGTGTTGCTTAACAGACATCATGAAAAATTGTTGTCGAAAAGCTGAAAAAATGGTTTTTTGGCGTTTTATTTCACTTCCTGCTCATCTGTAGCTGTCAATAGTTTTTGAAAATATTTTAAATGGTGAAATAATGATAAAAAAAACTGCCAAAGGTTGAAGAGAAATAAAAATTTGATATTCCATTGCCGCATCTCAATTCATTTAATTTCATTAAGCGTCGCAATCCTCAATTTTTTCAGTCACATGAATTTGGCGCCCCTGTAAGCTGCCGCCCGGGGCACAGGCCCCGGTTTGCCCCCCCATAGATCCGGGGCTGCCTATAGTACCTAGGTACATATGTATATCGCAAGTAAAAATCGTGTGTGGAGGGTCTGTTTTCCTTCGTTTTGGCGTGAAGGCAATTTTCTTAAAAATTGACTTAAAAAGAAAAAAAAAATATCTAGAAACAATGCTAGTTCTTACGATGTCATGGTATAAATTTGTTGAAAGCCAAAAATCTATTTTCCAATTTCTTTTTAATCGTAAGTAGCCATTTTTATGAAAAATAATTTCCAAACTTAAAATTAAAAAATAATTTTTTTTTTTCATTTTCTTTTTTAAATTTTCCTTTATTTATAGTCCGAGAGGCAGCCGCAAGATTTCCCATCTCATTTTGGCTACTCAAAAACAGAATGAAAACCGACAGCTTTAGTACAGATATTAACAAAACTGGTTCGATCTGGTAGCAGTTGTTAGAAAATGTAGTTTTCGCCAAGATTTCGATTCGTTCAGCAGGCACGGTTGCCGGTGGGGTCCCGCAGTAAAATAATGGATTTCTGTAGAGGAACAATTAAAGCAATTTTTGCATACAAAAGTCGAGGTCTATCTCCTCCCGTTATGGCAGGACGGGCGATTTTCTAAAAGAGATACTTCTATTAAAGATAACCATGATCCGGCTTGATTGATTTACCTAAGATTTTTGGATTTTGTCCCAGTTTTTTTCCAAAAATGTGGAAAACAATATTTTCCATATTCAAGAAAATATCATATTTTTCACAAAAACGATTCCATTATCTCATGAACTGTTTCTTTTACTTAAGTGTTAGGCTTTTTTTTAACAATTAAGTAGAATGGTAATGGTAGAGTGTGGAAAACGTATAAAAGAAATAATTTTATATGATTTTTTTTTTCTAAATCAAAATTGTTTCTCAAGTTTGGGAATGCAATATTATTTGCAGTAGGTATCTACCTGTGTGCAAAATTGATATGAAAACCGTTAAAAAGTTTTATCAAAGTTTAAATATAAATAAAAATTGTAAAAAATATTTTATCTATTATTTTTTTATTTTTCCTGAGAGTTTGCTGGCAATCACGTGTTATAAAATTTATCATATTATTAATAATTAATATCGAGTTTTTCAATAAGAGCGCTACAAAAGTTTTTTTTTGAAAAACTCGATATTAATAATTCATCAACTTTTTTTGAAATACATATTAAATTTTTCAAAAAAAATTTGAATCTTTAAAAAAAAACTAAATTTATTTTTTTCCAAAATGTTGGTATGCAGTATTATTTATATTCTAACAAAGCTTTTGTGCAAAAACTTTGTATTGAAATTGGATGAACGGTTAATGAGAAAACCGAAAATCAAAAAACCCTTATATGGCAAGTAGGTACCCTTAATAAATGTTTTGGTAATTTGTTTTCTTACCAGAAAGTACGCCATATCGGCGCTGCAGCCATTTTTGAGATAAATTAGCTTTTATTTAACGGTTGTATGGCAAGTACCGTTATTTTTAGAGCTAAAAAAAATAAAATTTCCCCTCTGGAGGGTTACAAAAAAAACTTTAAGTAAATGAAGAAAAACGCAAATAATAGAAAATTATTTTTGTTTATGTTTTGTGGACTATTGAATATAATTCAAATTAAAAGTTTTTTGCGAAATTTAGTCCAAATATGTTTCGCATTTCTGAATTTTTTTCTGGGTGTCTGAATTTGAACAAATTCCCCGCTCTCGCGGTGTATATTTTATTAGTTGTCGGTATCCATCGATTAAAAATAATGCGTCTTAGAAGGGTACAACAGCATCTAACTGATGAGCCCTACTGTTGTACCTGGGCGAAACGCAGTTGGACTAAAGGTCACAAAAAACTTTTAAAAAAACTTTAAGTTAAAAATTTGAAGAAAATCTCATCATTAGCTTATTCTGTAGATCCCAGATACAGACCGACAGATAGACAGACCGACAGACAGACAGACAGACAGACAGACAGACAGATAGACAGACAGACAGACAGAAAAACAGACAGATATATTGACAAACAGACAGTGACAGACAGACAGAATTGGGCACTTTTTCCGTGTTCTCTATCATCGTAATGACGAATCTAAAACTTGCCCTATGCTATAGTATGTTCCTATATCGCAAGTTAAAAGGACAAAATAAAACCATAGTCTTACGGAATTATTGAGTTTAATGTGTTTAGTTTGATAGTGTATAATAATTTCAGGAGATAGGATCCTTACATAAAATTATAAAGTCTGCAAGCACACCTTGTAAAGTATAAAAACAGCTAGAAAATGATGAAATGCTTACTTAAGTAAAACATTATTGGTTTAGCAAATTCCTCTGAATTGTTTTTCGTTTAGTAATTCGTTTATGTGCATGTGCACGCGAAATCAAGAAGGCGGGTACATAAAATGAAACAATGAACAATTATGGACCACCCTTATAGACCTACAATAACATCACATCACTTATATGTTTTTCATTAAACAAATAATTATAAAACATTTTTCGATAATCTATAATGCATTCTTAAAAATGGACCTGAGAAAACTTTACTTTGTGATAATATTTCAAAAAAATAAAGGAAAATGTATGTTGTATTGCACTTAATTGTGAATAAAAATGATTAAATTCACCATTAAGACCACTTTATTCCTTCAGCATCATACTTAATCTACCACTTTATTCTGATCCAATCGATCGCCATCATTTTAATCTTAAAATATCATTTAAGTCGTAAAAAATCTTGTTTTATTGCCTTTATCCAAATTTTCTTAAACAAAACAGATATTATTATCTTATTTAAGCAATCCATTTCATTTAAAGCTTTATATACTCGTACATAGGTAGAAAAATACATTTTTGTTTATTTTGGAATAATTAAATAATGGATTATTCCGGTATCGATTCGTTTATCAATAAAATCTATAGAAATATACGGTCCACTGGCATATATCTTATCGTTTAAAATCTTCAACGGAATATAAAAATGGTAATTTTTGGTTTTCACCAAAAGTAGGAAAAAAAAAACAATTTGAATTGAGTTTTTGGTTTGATCTGCATTTATTATTTGAATATCGAATGTTGCGATAAAACGCTTTATAGAGTGACAACTTAATTTAGAACTTAAGGAAAATATTTAGGTATGTTCACTAAATCGAATTCCATAGGAATCGTTATTTTATTTAAATTTTGTTCATTCCATATGCATATACTGAACATCTAGGAGAAGTTATTATATTGCAGAAAATTGAATTTTATTTGAAAATTAAATAATTAAATTTTTATTCGAACGTTGGTATGTATAGCTAAAACAAGAAATCGCTAGGTTAATATATCAATAAAATATGGCATTAAAACTTTAAGGAGTCTTCAAATAAGGTTAATGTCATAATTCTGTCTGTTTGTGTAATAAACATTTATAAAGCTTAGTTGCGTTTAAGTTATTCTTCTTAAGTTTTGTTGATTTGCAATTCACAGAAGAGAATAAATAAATTTAAACTGTTTTTGCAGCTTAAGGGTGACACTTTAAGTGCTGCTGTTGTTTATAATATTTTTTTTCCAGCACTTTTCAGATTACAACTTCTATAAATTGGGTTTCAACTGAAAGGTTATACAGTACACACGGTGCCAATGGTCGAACAAACCTTCTTTGGCTGTTGCCACGAGTTTGACCACTTTCATAAAATTAGAGATTTTGGGCATCATTGCATGAAAATGAAAAAAATAAGTTGTTTAAGTCATTTTTTTTTTTAGCTATTTGATATGATTTTACTCCAGTTTTCCTTAATGTAAGACTCATAAAATGGTCGGACTCGTCGCAACATTCAACAAAAACTTTGTCCAACCAATGGAACCTCAGTGTTGCCGCTGAGGAATTTGAAAAGATCGCATAAAAAAGGGTCACGAGGAAGAAAAAGTCGCACTAAGAAATGTTTTGATAAATAACAAAAACAATCAGAATACATATAAATCGCAAGGAAAATAAACAATTTTATTTGTGGTTTTCTTTTTTAAACAATTGACCATAGCAAAAAATCAGTTCCTATATCCATTCAAATTCTATACAACTTCACAAACACATTTAAATCTGTAGTTTTCGTTAAAAAAACTAAGTCCACAAATGTATTTGCGTCTTCGTATCCATGGCTCACTTTACATCGAGTTAGACCCTAAAACAGTTAACCAATTTTCTTCAAACTCTATGAATATTTTTTTAAGAACATGTTCATAAATATTTTAATTTTGAAGAAAATCGGTTAAGTCGGTTGGGCTCTAGCTTGATCTTAAATGGACGTGAGTTATCCTTATCATATTTGATTCAAAGTTAAAAGTTCAAGTGAGCTCAACTCCATGATTGCGTTTCGCCCAGGTACGATAGTTGGTAAACATCGATACAAAATTGCGTCTTAGAAGGGTACGATAGTCATCTAACTGATGAGCCCAACTATCGTACCTGGGCGAAACGCAATCATGGAGTTGAGCTCACTTGAACTTTGAATTATATATTCGGTCACTCCACTTAAACAGAAGAATTTCTTTTCAAATTTTCTTCATATTCAATTCTTATCATATTTGTATCAAACACCACAGAAGAATAACGTACGACTAGACCGCACGTACTTGCTCTATGTTCAAGTTGCTTGGAACTTAAGAATTTAGGAAAATGGCAAAGTAACTACCGAAAGAACTATAGAAACACAGCATTGAAATATTTGTTCACTTTATATTTCATGAGCGCTCACTGAGCTGACGGAGCAAAAATTTCTTTTACTTAGTTTTTGACAGCAAAACTGAGGAAATTCTCTGAGCCCTCAGAAATATAAACTGGACAATTGAATATTCCAAACAAATAATTATTCTTACCAAATCCAAAATTTCTTTTTTTCAAAATTTTGATATGCAATATTAACATCTTAGAAGTTCTTTTAAAAAGCTTAAATGTTAATGAGAAAATTAAATACGTTTGCTTCCACATTTTCAGTTTTGGATACGAAATCGTTTTTGAGATACAAAATTAGGACAATCGCGCCAAAAAGGGGACGTATGGGTTACCTACGTTAGAGCCATTTTTCAGATGTAAAAGTTTTTCCTAAACGGTTATATGGCAGGTACCGCTATTTTGAACCAAAAATTCTAAGGAATCACCAAAAAATCTTAACTTAAAAATTTGAAGAAATCGTTTCAGTGGTTTGGGCTCAGGTCGAGGTAGAAATAAACAGACAGAATTGTGCCATACACTTTTCCCAACTAACATTTCAGCTTCAGTTCGGCCTAACTGAATAAGCTTTCTAATTTCCTTAAGACCTTTGTAAAATTTCGCTAAGCATAAAAAGGAGAATATTATAGAACTTCGAGAATGATTTCGGAAAATCTTCTTGGAGGCCCCGTACGCAGATCTTTTAAAAGCTTCAAATTCTATACGATCTATAAGAAGTTTTAACGAGCGCTATTCGAAATCTAAGTGAAATTATGGTTTTGACAGATAGCTTCAGAAATGTTTCTATAAAAGTAAACCCGCAAGTACAATAGAAAGTCTTATAATACCTATCAGAAGCCGACAATACAGCTCTTACAGAGGTTGTAGGAAAATGGGGGGAAAATATAATTCTTTTTACTTTCAATTTCTTTTGAGTGATTTTTATTGCATTTAATGTTTGTTAAACCTGAAACTATTATTTGTTTTCAATTGTTTGTTAATTAATGAATTGGAAATAATTATAAAACACAAAGATTTTTCTTACCCGTCTTAAATAAAACAAAAACGGTTTTGGATATCAATAAAATTCTTTATTCCTGTGAAAGTACGTTTGATGCCATTATGTATGAAACTCGATTTCTTTT
Source organism: Dasysyrphus tricinctus (assembly GCA_963921185.1). Lineage (NCBI taxonomy): Eukaryota > Metazoa > Arthropoda > Insecta > Diptera > Syrphidae > Dasysyrphus > Dasysyrphus tricinctus. The sequence goes on from OY992530.1 coordinate 127,387,956, forward strand.
GCATGGCCACCACGGGCACGCTTGCAGAAGTCCAGACGCTGAACCCAATTTTCGACGGCTTTCAAGCATAAATCGGCCGATACTGCTGCAATTTCACGTTCGATATTCGTAAAAAGTTCATCAATTGTCACTGGCTTATTGGTTTAGACCATAGACTTGACGTAGCCCCACAGGAAATATTCTAACGGCGTCAAACCGCATGACCGAGGCGGCCAAGCGAGTGGACCATTTCGTGAGATAACACGCTCTCCAAACTTGGTTTCCAATAAATTGATTGTGACATTCGCTGTGTGACTTGTGGCGCCGACGTCCTGTTGCAACCACATGTCCTCCAAGTCCATATCATCCAATTGGGGCCAAAAATATTCGGTTATCGTTGAACGGTAGCGATCCCCATTCACAGTACCGTGCCGGTCTTGATCATCACGGGAGAAGTACGGCCCAATGACGCCGCCGGCCCATAAACCACACCAAACCGTAATTTTTTTGGGATGCAATGATGACTCAAGGAGTACGTGTGGATTGCTGCCTGACCAATACCGCATATTTTGTTTATTGACGAAGCCATTCAGCCAGAAATGAGCCTCATCGCTGAAGATGATTTTTCGATGAAAATCGGAATCATTTTCAAGTTGTTGCTCAGCCCAATTCACGAACATACGACGCTTCTGGTGGTCAAGCGGCTTCAGTTCTTGCGTCAATTTAATCTTGTAAGGATGTAGGCCAAGATCTTTTCGCAAAATTGGCAAAAGAGAGACACATTTGGGCTTTCTGCAACTGAAGCCTCAGCGGCAGCAATATTCTCGACACTACGGGCACTTCTTTGGCACGGGAACATTTTTACTTGCGATTATAGGTACTATAAGGCAAGTTTTGGATTCGTGCAAAAAAAAAATTTTGAGATAACAATCAAACATGATATTACGATGATAGAGAACACCAAAAAAATGGGTGGCAAAATTCTGTCTGTCTGTCTGTCTGTCTGTCTGTCTGTTCGTCTACAGCCTAAACGGCTTGATCGATTTTGTTCAAACTTGGTACATAGTGGTTTTTGGTGATTCTGCCGACACGTTTTTTTCATTTTTTTTTTTAGAACCAAAAATAACGGTACCTGCCATACAATTTTTTTAACAATTTTACATAACCGTATTTTTCTCAAAAACGGCTCGACAACTTTTCTTAAAAAAAATTCAGTAAATTTATTTTAGTAAAGGCTTCTTTTGGGTGGAAAACCATTTTTCAAAAATGGTTATTAATGGTACCTCCCAAAGAACCATTTTTTTAATTTTTGATTTTCTTCAAAACGATACGACCGATTTCAATTATTTTTTTATACAGAAGCTTCCAAAAAATATAAACAGTTTTGCGTACCAAAATTTTTGAAAAAATATTTTTTGGATTTTTAAAAAAATGTTTCAAATTTTTTTTTTGAAAATCAAATATTTCGAAAACGACATGATCGATTTTTTTGAAACTCGATATTTAAGAGTTTTTTACTATTTTCTACAATATTTTTAGAAAAAAATTTACATTTATGAAAAAATAACGGTACCTTCCATACAAAAGATAAAAAACCACAAAGGAAAATATTTTGTTGCTTAAAAACGACTCCTACGATTTTGATTAAACTTTTTCTATATACTAAAAATAGTACGATCTACTACAAAAAATTATAAAATTTCACACTAAGCAATTATTAATAGTACCTGTCATGGAAGCTATTTTTTTATTTTGAATTTTCTCGTTTTTGGCTAAGCGGATTAAAATGATTTTTTTTATATACAAATTTCAGATAAGATTAAATAATATTGCATTTCAAAATTTTCAAAAAAAGTTTTTGGATTTTAAAATAATGTCATTGTATATAGAATCTATAGTACAAACAAACAAATTCATAAATAAAAATTGCATCCCAATAGTTAAAATAAAAGTTTTTTTCAATAGCAATAGATCAAAACAAAACTATTCAAAATAAAACTACCTAATGCATTTTTTCCTAACAAAAACTTAATATACCTACTCTTTACTTTACGCGATGATGGTTTAAATTCTATTAATGGTTATCTTAGGACTGTTATCAGAATGTTATAATAAAATTTGGAAAAAAAACTGATAAAATACCTACTACCTACCTAAGGTAAATACAAAAAATTAAAATATCCCAACATGTCCTTAAATAATTCCTTCATAAATGTGGTAAAAAGTTGCAACATTGCTACAAAGATTACAAATTTCAAGTAAAATACCAAAGATTTGAAAGACAATTGCGGGTGGCAATGGTGCAGTGGATGTAGTGCTTGACTGCTAACTTAGAGGTGTGGGTTCGAGGCCCATTCTAGGCAGCATTCTTTTCTATATTCTCCCAGCTTAACTGGACGCCACCCGTGAGATTTAATGAGATAATAAACAACTTGATCTCAATCCACTGTGCCAAATCTTTCCTATCCTCCTACTCTTTCTAACTAGGTTAGGTTAGGTTAGGTTGAAGTGGCTGCCAGTCGTGGAGACTGACACACTTAGACCATGAGTTGGTCCATTGTGATACCACATGAATCTAGGAAACCCTTTTCCTTACTCGGTGAACCATTTGGAGCTTCTTATGAAGCGTAATAGACTGCCAATGTCTAAGTTTCTCAGATCACTAGGATCATTGAAGTAGAACTCACCAAGGTGAAGTCTTCGTCTATGAGATAGAGCAGGGCACGTGCATAGAAGGTGAGGGATCGATTCTATCTCTTCCTCATCCATACAGCTTCTGCAAAAATCGTTAGCGAATACGCCAAGACGCGTTGCGTGCTTGCCTATGAGGCAGTGTCCGGTTATAACACCAATCATGGAGCTGATGTGCAATCTGCTTAGAGATATCAAACGCTTAGATCGTTTTAAATCCATTACTGGCCAGATTTGTTTTGTTGCCAAACAAGAGGTGATATCATTCCACCTAAGATTTGTTCTCTCTAAGGCATCTTGCTTCAGCAAAAGTTTACATGTAGCGATGGGTATACCTATTTCTGCCTTACCAGGTAGAAGAGGTAAAGTTGTACCATTTTTAGCGAGTTCATCGGCCTTACAATTACCTGGGATGTCCCTATGCCCCGGCACCCAACACAGGTGAATATTAAACTGTTGTGCCATCTCCAGCAGAGACGAACGGCAATTTAGGGCTGTTATAGAGTTAGTAGAGACCGATTCCAGGGATTTAATAGCTGCTTGACTATCCGAGAAGATGCGGATATCTGTAGTTGATATCACGTTTTCCTTCAGCCAAGATAAGGCTTCTTTAATCGCCATAAGTTCCGCCTGGAACACGCTACAATGATTAGGAAGACGGAATGAGAGACTTAATTTTAGTCTTTCTGAGTACACACCGCCACCCACCCCTTCATCAGTTTTCGATCCGTCCGTGTAGATATGAACCGATTCATCTTCCAAGAAAGCCATATCCTCCCAGAGGGTTCTAGAAGGAATGGTGACTTGAAAGTTTAAACCGAATTGTGGTTTTGGGATGGTGTAGTCAATGCGACTAGGTAGTGACCTGAATGAATTCAGAATGATAGAATGGCCAATATTATTGTTGTACCATTGTGAGGAAGCTTGTAGGCGTATGGCTGTATTTGCAGCCACCTGTTTGCTAAATATATCGAGGGGAGTCAGATATAGCAGAACCTCTAGAGCGGCAGAGGGTGTCGTGCGAAGCGCACCACTTATGCATAAACAAGCCGAGCGTTGTACTTTGTTTAGTCTGTCGCAGTTTACCGCTTTATCTAGAGCAGTCCACCATACTGCAACACCATATGTGAGAATCGGTCTAATCACCGATGTGTATAGCCAATGAGTAATACGAGGTTGAAGGCCCCATTTGTTCCCAACGGCTTTTTTGCATGAGAAGAGTGCTACTGTGGCCTTCTTGACTCTTTCTTGTATATTAGGTTTCCAACTTAACTTTTTGTCTAAAATAAGACCCAAATATTTTGCCTGATCAGTGAATGTTAATGGAACACCTTTAATAGAGGGAGGATCTACATGAGGGATTTTATATTTCCTTGAGAATAGAACAAGTTCTGTTTTATGAGGGTTGACGCCCAGACCACACCGGTCTGCCCAATTGGTTAGCCTATTTAAAGCATTTTGTAAGAGTTCTTTTAAAGTGGTAGGATGCTTTCCTGATACGGCAATAGCAACATCGTCCGCATAGGCAATCACTCTGTAACCCTCCTCTTCCAGGCATATTAGCAGCTCATTTACCACCAAGTTCCATAGAAGGGGAGAAAGGACACCGCCTTGAGGCGTACCTCTACTAACAGACCTTCTAGCAGAATAGCTACCTAGTTTTGAGTTGATAACCCTGCTCGTCAGCATTTGGTTAATCAATTCTCCAAGTGAACCATCTACCTTCAGAGATGTCAGCGCAGATGCGATTGCAGATGCGTCGACATTGTTAAAAGCGCCTTCTATATCTAAGAAAGCAACCATGGTGTACTCTTTGTGATGGAGGGAATATTCAATGGTTCTTACTAAACTATGTAAGGCAGTTTCTACAGATTTCCCTTTGCAGTAATCGTAGACAAAAATCGCGTGTCAATGCATGATCGTATGTGGATATCAATCAATCGTTCAAAAGTTTTTAGAAGGAATGATGATAGACTAATAGGTCTGAGATCCTTTGGGTTTACTTGGGAGCACTTTCCAGCTTTGGGTATGAACACAACTCTAACCTCTCTCCAAGACAGGGGGATGTAGACGAGTGCTAGGCAGCTAGTAAAAATAGACTCCAGAATTGGCAGAATTAAATCTTTATTCATCTGGAGTTCGGCTGGTATTATGCCATCTGGTCCCGCAGACTTGTAAGGCTGAAAGCTGTTGAGCGCCCATTGCAGTTTTTCCCTTGTAATCAGACCTTGTGGATAGCTTGGATTCATATCAAACCTATTACGGTCGAAGCTATTAATGTTTTGAGAGCTACCAGGGAAGTGAGTATCCAATAGCAAGTTAAGCGATTCTTCGCAGGAATTTGTCCATGAGCCATCAGCATTTTTTAAGCAGCTTGGCATTACTGGATTTGTAGAGAGAATTTTTCTTAGTCTAGATGCCTCTGAAGTTTCTTCTATTTTTCCACAGAAATTTCTCCAGGAGGATCTCTTTGACTTTCTCAATGCTTTCTTATACAGTTTGAGGGTTATTTTATAAGATTCCCAATCTGACACTGCACGAGTGCTTTTAGCTCGATTGAAACACTTGCGACAGTCTTTCCTGAGCGGTTCAAGCCCAGAATCCCACCAATGTGGTTTCTTTTTCCCCCTAACTAGAGTAAGTGGGCAGGATGTAGCCATAGATTTGTTGAGGGCTAATGTGAGATCATTGACCTTGCAGTCAAGTTCATAATTATTAGAAGGAGGATTTAAGAGATCTGGTTTTAATAGCCCCTGGAGTGTAATCCTATATTTGAGCCAGTCGGTTTTTCGAGGGTTTCGAAATTCTACGCGGCAAGGATGTTCATCGATGAGACTGAATTGAATGTATCTGTGATCGGAGAACGAGTGTTCATCCGACACTTTCTAACTAAGTGCCGTGCAATTCAGATTGCATTTAAAAAAGACCTTAGGTCTTACAGGCATATAGTTAAAATTATTATAAAAAAAAAAAAAAAATTAAAATAATAAACGAAAATATAATCTACAAGCCTACCTACATTATGTATGTACGTATAAATCTATAAACAAACATATAACTTATACCTCAAGCTCACATACAAACACAGTCGAGTTATAGAAAGCAATTTGTTTTATTTGTATTTCCTTTCATTTATTCTTGTCGTTAGTATGGCACCAGCAACTGATTCATTTGTCTCCCTTGCTCCCCTTATTGTTGCGAGAATCAATGTAATATAACCCTCTCTTACGACTTTTTCATTTTGCTTTTACATTTTTCTTCTATTTCTACTCTCAAATATCAAATACATTTCCATATTAGCGCCGCCTGGTGAAGGCTTATGCAAATAAAAAAAATTGGCTGATGATAGTACTATAGATTTTATATACACAGATAATGGGGGCTATCGTGAATAAAATTTCGCACGGAATTTCTCCCATCTTCTAAAATTGGAAATGCCAACAATTGTCTACTGTTCCTCGCAGGTTCAAATTTGGCCGTTCAAAATGGTAGCCCAGTTGCCATAGAATATCAATTTTCGATGCCAATAAATTCCAAGAGAAACTGCGACCACAATTCACGTTCCCAGTTTTCGACGATGGGAAAAATTCCGTGGGAAATTTTATTCACGATAGCCCCCAATGTTTCAATTTTTTTTTTTGAAAATTCGATATCTCAAAAACGGGTTGACAATTTTTTTTCAAATTTTTTTTTTATATACACATAAATATATACTTTAGATTTGCATACCAAAATTTGTTCTTAAAAATGTTATAAGAATTTTATATATAAAAAATTAATTTTTTAAGAAACCGCTCCAACGATTTTAAATTTTTTTTTCTTATACAATCATATTTAATCAAGAATTAAGATGGCATTCTTTTTTTCCACCTCAAACTGTTAAAAGAGTTGTTTTAGCCAATTTCAATGTCGTATTTTATGCTTCTCTTCATTTTTCTCTCATAGTTTCCATGTTTTTATATACAATTTTCTTAAACCCGCAGTGTCTTGAACATAAGAGCAAGTACGTGCGACCCAGTCGTGCATTTTATTTACTGTGCCTTTGGATTCAAATCTTTCCACTTGACGCTAAATTGTTGATCTGCTAGGACGATTATGACGACCATAAATTGGACGTAGCGCTCTTAACGTTGAGGCCACTGACTCCGAATTTCGGTAATAAGTTTTAATAATTTTGACTCGTTGTTGGCTCGTATATCTTTCCATCATGAAATGGAAAACCTTACTGAAGAGAAATGTCAAAAGAACGGCAAGAAATATGGCGTCGTTTGCTGTCCTTGTCCTTTTGTAGCGTCTCTGTCGAAAAACCCTTTATATACTCAAAATTGGCATACCTACCAAACGTTTTTTTTTGTAAATGTTACAAAAATTTTATATATAAAAAATTATTTTTTTAGAAAACGGCTCCAACGATTTTAAATTTTTGTTTTGCATATACAGGGTGTCCTGTAAATAATGGATAACCTTGCAACTGGTTGTAGCAGGCATTATGACCTTTTCAGAAAAAAATATAAAAAAATGTTTTCCCAGTGGTTACTATGTTATGATGTTTTTTCCAAAAGTTGTTAACAAGTATTACTTTCCTCAGATATACGTGAACGCTACGACCATGGATGAACAATGTTTACTAATTTTCATTTTTGTAATATTCTAGAATTACTGTTGTAATATATGGATGGTAAAATTCAATAGTAGTTATTGCATTTTTTTTTATTATAATTTTTTAAAATATTTTTTCAGTACAAACATTTATTTTCAAAAAAGTTTGACCACCTCTAATAAATTAAAATTGTATGAGAACATTGAAAAAATTCATTTGTTTTTGATTATAACTTTTTTATTTATAAGTTAAGGGTAAAAAGTGTGTTAACATAAATTGAAGAGAATTGAATTTGCTACAAAGGAGAATAGGACAAAACTGTCTACAAGACCAATAACGACGAGACATATGTCGTTGGAAAGGTATTTGGATTACCTACAATATCTTCTACAGTAGTTCAATTCAAATCAATGTGTGAAGAAAGTTATTCGTAAACTAATGAAATAGTGTGGTTCATTTTAGCGTGAAAAAACTATTATTTCTAGTATGAGCCAAAAAGCGTGAGTGCAACTTCCACCAATAACAACGGGACGTATGTCATTGGAAAGATAACTTTATGTACTACAATAGTCAGTGAGGCAGCTTATTTCAAATCACTGTGTGAAAAAAGTTATTCGCTAATTATTACCCATGCTCCATTAATTTTATATGTACCAAAATTCCCTAAAATAGTGAATAACTTTTTCCACACAGTGATTTTATAAAAGTAAAAATACCTTTTCAACGATATATATCTTATTGGTATTAATTAGATCAGTTTGTATACATTTTTTCCACACTAAAATGCACTAAAACAAAACCTAGGTTAGCGAATAACTTTTTTCACACAGTGATTTGAAATGAGCTGCCATAGTGTAGTGACTATTGTAGGGCATGAAAATACCTTTCCAACGACATACACGTCTCGTTGTTATTGGTTCCTAGACCACCTTCCATACAATTTTGCCGATTGTCCTTTGCACCAAAGTTTTTTTCTAAGACCATAAATGTAAGTTGCCACGGAAAACTTTTTAGAACTCGTTTTTTCAATATGGTGGCCAAATGGTGGGGCTTTCAACACCCAAAATCGAGTTTTATACTTGCAATGAACCCTCTTACACTTCAAAAGAGAAAATCTTTGTCCAACCCAAATTTGGAGGTTATTGTAACATTTTGATAGACGTTTTGCGAAAACGTTAAAAGCTGCTTTATTAGATGATTGACAAATTGTCTTGGTTATTTTGTTAGTACACAAGCATGTGTTATACCATTTTGGAAAGTGCATTAAATAGACAACTTTTTTAAGCAATTGGCCATTCATGTTCTCATACAATTTTAATTTATTAGAGGTGGTCAAACTTTTTTGAAAATAAATGTTTGTACTGAAAAAAATATTTAAAAAAATTATAATAAAAAAAATGCAATAACTACTATTAAATCTTAACAATCATCTATTACAACAGTAATTCTAAAATATTAAAAAAATAAAAAACAGTAAAAATTGTTCATCCATTATTTTTAAAGCAGTTTCAACCAATGCCTGCAAAAAAAATTTGAGATAACAATCAAACATGACATTACGATGATAGACAACACGAAAAACGTGGGTGGAACAATTCTGTCTATCTGTCTGTCTGTCTGTACCTCAACCCACAGCCTAAACCACTCAGGCGATTTTCTTCAAATTTGCCATAGGTATGACGGTTTTTTTTGATTTTCTAATTTCTCTTTAACGGTTCAACTTATTTAAATAAATTTTTAAATGCAAAGGGTCCTTTAAAATGTCATTAATATCATATGAGAAAATTTAAAAAATAAATTTTGGATTTTTAAAAAATATTTTTTTTTTTTTTGAAAATTCAATATTTTGAAAACGGGTTAATGAATTTTTTTGAAAATAATTTCGTAAGTGTATATTAATAAATACTCAAAACTAGCATCCCAAATTTTTGTTTTAAAAATATAACTTAAATTTTATATAGCTATACAAAATTAGGTTTTAAGAAAACCGCTCCAAATGATTTTTAATTTTTTTTTGCATATACATATTCCTATTTTTCAAGTAATAAAATGGCATTCTTGATTTTGAGCGCTAAGCTATTTTACTAGTTGTTTATATAATTTAAAGAACGATTTAAATGCTTTTTATGTATTTTTCTATTTTTTTATATTATTTATGTATATATATTTGTTCTATGATGACACAAGATTTTTAGTTCCAAGCAACTTGAACATAAGAGCAAATACGTGCGATCCACTCGAACATTTTATTTCTCTACACATTTGCCAAAGCTGAAACCTGGCTTAGTTGGTTAGCTTTGTTGAATATTCACAGGGAAATATTCATCGATCTTTGAAGATGTGATAAACCAATTCGCCAGGTAAGGAAAAGGAGAACATTTGTAAATTTTGGTAAACATATTATTAAATCTTTTTTGAAATTTTTATTTAAAAAAAAATAATCTAAATAAATAGTTGAGGAGTGTAAATTAAAAAAAAAATCGCATTTATTTTGTCATACAGAAAAATTTTATCGAAATCGTAAAAGCTGTTTTCCTTACCGGGTTTTTTGACATTTATATGGAAGTCACTGTTATTTTTCATAAAAATAAATGTAACTTAAAATATTCTAAAAAGTGATAAAAACCCTAAGGTTTTTAGTATTTAGTTTTCAAACAAAAATATTTAAAAATATTGAAATATTGAAATATTTTTTTTTAATGAATACAATACTATTGCATTTTTCAGTAGCTTCTGTTTATACTTTATCAACTATAGTTTAAAAAACTAAAAACACGCTTTTAGAGTTTATCAAACTTAAAAAGGAAAAATGAAATTATACTGACAAGAAAATTAACGTCACTGTTCGAAAAGTGTGGGGTGCCTTGTATGACATTTTTTTTAAACTAACTCTGCATTTCGGAATGAAACAAGTGAAAAATTATAACGATTGATACCGAGCTCTAAATTTTGATATCGCCATTTTGAGCTTATTGGGAAAATGGGGAAAGAAAGCATAATGGAAAGGGGGGACATACTCAGTGGGTAATTTTCGGTAACCGAAAATCAATTCAGACAGCCCGGACTGGGATTCAAGCCCAAATCTATTGGTTACGAGCCAACAATACCAGTTAAGCTATCTGATACACGTACCGAATTTATATTTCAGTCTCCTATACAAATATTACCTGCTCGATAAGCAAAGTTAGTTTAAAAATGTCATTCAAGGCACCCCACGCTGAGTTATAAAATTGGTTCGAAACAACACCAGGTGTACCGCAAGGATGCATCCTTAGTCCATTGCTTTTTGCATTATTCATCGATGAAATCTCTGATTTCCTTCCGGGTGGAGTACTTTTTGCTAACATTGTAGTGAGAGTATTGTTATAATGCTGGCGATCTGGTTTTGCTCGCTGATAACACTTTTTCGGTACAGTTTCAAATTAACAGACTAAGTTCCTTTTGTGAGACTTGGGGTCTCAACATTAATACCCATAAAACGAATTTTGTCATCTTCGAAGATTGGTCGATCAATTACGAACGAATTGAGATTGTGCAGGAGTTTAAATAACTATTTGGGTGTTTGGTTGACATACAAACTTAACTTTGTCAAACATTCGAGCGCAAAATGTACTGAGGTTAAACTAGCACTGAACATGATGTGGCCAAAGTTTTTCTCGAACCAAACATACCGAATCTTTAATGCTACAGTTAATGCTTGCACGTGCTATGGAGTGCAGATTTGTTAATTTAATTCTTTTTATTCTTTTTATAGCGAACTTATTGAATGAAAAAATGAAAAAAAAAACAATAAACAATATTTATGTAAGTACCTACAAAACGCTCTCAAATGTGGGCTTCCGAAAATTTTTGTATGAAAGTTTTTTATTACAAATTAGTACATTATCTTACAACTTTTCTAAGGAATATGCCACTCATTTATATAAAATTTTCCGATTAGATGACCTAATTTAAAAAGTGGGTGCCAATATTCTCTGATGGGGTTTGGTGATATCATCTGATCAATCTGATTTTATTTATTGATTTAAGAACGTCTTTCAATACAACTTTAACCACTGTGGGCTGCCATTGCATTACCTTAGCTTAAAATCTGTCTTACGATACAACGAATGTATTTGTTTTGTTGCCTGCCTTGAAAATTTGCAGTTCCACTAAATTTTAAGTCAAACCTTTATTCATAGCCCCAAGCCACAGAGGCTTGGGACTACCTTACTTTTTCTCCAGCTGATTAACGCACTTCTTTCATTTGGTTTTAATATCTTTTCGTATAGCTATAGCTTATTTGTAATCAAAATAAACTTATCAATAAAAAATAGTTTAAGGTAAAGATACCCAGTCGTAAATCTATCACCAGAGAAAAGATTGGTAGTAAATAAATCAACGATTTTATGGGACTTAGATATAAGCCCCATTAAAATAAAATAATGACTTTAACTTCTTGCCGATCGTAGAATTCATATAGGTACCATCATTATGCTCTATACTGAAGTGTTTTTACAATGTTGTTGGTTAACAGATATATAAAAAAAGAAAACGATAAATAGCCAGATCTGCAAAAGGCAAAACTTATCATTCAGAGGAAAGGCAATAAATCTTTAATTGCCATGCATTAAAGTAGAAACATCCGAAAGGCCTCAACTCGAGACAAAAGTCTCACACATCCGACATGCATAGCTACTTCCTATCTTCGCACTTTCTAAAGGATCACACAAGCAAGAGTATTGGTAAGTTTTTGGTATACAATCCATTATGATAGAGCCAATTAATCTCAACCGCAACTAATTATAAACCCATAAAATCTATTCTCGTTCTCTTGAAAGCCCGAAGGACTTAAACACATCTGAAAGACGCACAACACACTAATCCCATATATGACAGAAGATAGGTTTACCTTTTATCAACTTTTCGGAAGAGCTTTGGTAGGTAGTATATAAAACCGTCTGATTGTTTATGCCAATTTAATTGCAATCACATAAAAATAAAGAACACACTCAATAAAAATCCATTTTATTGCTCGGTTTGTTCATGGCGGTCGCCATAAAATTGTATTTAAAATCACATAAAAGTATAGGTAAAACAGATAAATAATGTATCACCCAAAAACCGTTGTGGAGAGAGGTGCCTTTATTTTCTTCCGTTATAACACTGGGATTCCGTAGACATCATGACATCATAAAGTCAAATTTACCTTCTTCCAATCCAGCACTGAACTACTGTCCTTCAGTTCTGTGATACCTTGTCATCAGAGAAGAAGTTACCATTTATACAAAGATTCCCTCAGGACAAAAATACTGGCAATAAAACAGAACATAAAAATATCCCTGTTGCTCGTTAAATAAAACAAGACACACTTCAAAAGTTTAACCGAAAACGATTCACCCCTTGTAGTTTATTGGTCGTAAACGAGTCTCGAGAGTCGATAAAATGTTTGGTATAAACGGTTTGGATATTGAATATGTGACAGACACTTAACGTTTTTATTGCCATCTAACGAGTGGTAGGGGAAGCAGAGATTGTAAAGATTTCGATATGTGATAGGTTCGGAGTTAATATAATGTGCATAGGATAGCCGATTAGCTTCGGAGTAAGAAGGTGGTCCGAAAAGATTGATTTTGTATAATTTATTTTGATGAAATTTAAAAATTATTTTTATTTTTTTTCAATTATAAGTAACTTCCTAAGATGAGCTTGGTTGGATATACAATGGGCACGTTCCGATGTTAATTCTCAGTTATCCGGATAGCTTTGTGTTGTTCTAATCCCATGTTAAAAAACAGCTGATGACCGCTGACGCAACAACAACTCAAGTTATCTCAAAATTTTTGGGATAACTAGATAACATAGCGAATAAACATCGGAACGCGAGGAATGATACAATGATAAAGACAAAGTATAAACACTGAGAGGAAAAAAAAAGACAATAGCAAAAAGCATCCACTACTACCCAACAGGTGTCGTATCTTTATTTTGTCTGAAAAAAAAAACATTTGAAACAAAAAAATAATAAACATGCACGTCTGGGTCGCCCGTACTTGCTCTTAGTCCAAATTTTAGAATTATAAACAAGCGGATATTATGCGAAACATTATTTTGAAAATCGTTGGAGCGGCTTTTTAAAAAAATATTTGCTTATGCATAGGAACTTATACGTGGGCATTGTATATCCACTCTTTATATACAATGACGTGGGTATAAACTCTTTAAGAAAATTTTATGGAAAAATGTTCGTCTTCGTCATTAAATGGAATTCAACATTCAAATATTGATGGGATGTGTGTAGATATAAAAAGTGGTTTCATGGAGGCTGGATCCGAAAGTGTACCCAAGCGGCCGAGAGTTAGAGACTCTTGGATATACAGCTGGGATAAAATTGAGCTTCACAAATACATAGTTGAAAATGCAAATAAATGCTTAAGCAGATGTTCAACAAATGGCTGAACTGCAAAGTGAGTATCGCTCTATACACATAAGATAGTCTATCCCTGTATGTAAAACGTGACAGAAGGGTGAGGTTAGACGTTAGACGGTCTCTCAGAAAATGCGCAAATCGCTGCAAGAAGAGGAGATATGAGGGAATTGTACCAAACATCTAAAGAATTTGTAGGGAAAAAAAAAACACCTGTGGTATCAATTGATAATCAGCTACGCATAGGTGGAAGGATCAATTTTTTGTGTTGCTTAGTGAGGATTCCCTTGAGCAGAGTGCTAAAGTGCCCCAGATAAACGAGATGCGTAGATCTTTAGGGGTTTTTACATCGAGCCCCCTACAGTACTGAAAATCCAATCTTCGATAACTCTTCTCAAAAACACAAAGCAGTTGGACTTGACGGAATACCAGCCAAATTCCTAAAAGATGACCCCGTCAGAACGTTTAGTACTCTATTACCGTTAGTACAAACTGTGATGTGGGAAACGAAATCCATCCCAGCGACTAGAAGGATGGGAAATTATTAAGTAGCCAAAGAAAGGTGACCTTAAGGATTGCAACAATTGGCGAGGTATTATACAGTTTTGTCCGTTTTTCCAAATTACAAATCTCGCTTTTCATAATCCCGCAATTACAAAATCCTGCTTTTCATAATCTCGCAATAATGAAATCCCGCAAACTAAAATCTCACAAATCAAAATCTCGCAAAATTGAATAGCATTGCAACAAATACATTTGTTCAATCAAAATCTCGCAAATTAAAATCTTGCGCGAGATTTTAATTTACGAGATTTTGATTAAGAAAAATGTGTTTTTGCAATGCAATTCAATTTTGCGAGATATCCTACCTACTGAAAATATATATCATAGAGATGGTGTATCCAGTTGTAAAGTGTCATGTCCCAACTAACAAAATTGCTTCGCATTTCAGACATTATAGTGTTATTTGTTTCTATAGCGCGCCTATTACCCTCTGACGTGAAGTAAATACCTTATTGGAGTATTACTGCTTCCTTGAATATTTTCTGGTGCAAATTTTATCAGGTTGATAGAAGCGATATACCAATGTTTCTATAATCTCTCTATATTTCTTTTATGAAATGACGACGGAGCTTTTGTTCTATAGTCATCCTGTAAAATTATTATACAATCTCTATGTTAGTTTCTGTTACTTGCTAAGTTCAGGCACAAACCATTTCTGCTGTACTAGTAAAAACACAAACCACTTCTGGTATACTAAAGAGTATAGACACAAACCAGCATTGTGGAGAAAGTGAATACGTTTTTTTTCATCGTAATTATATTCTTCCATGGCCGAGCGGTTAGCGTGGTGGACTTTCAGTGCGAGAGGACCATGGTTCGAATCTCACAGAAACTTTGTAATTTTTATAACTTAAATAATACCTAATAAATTCCAAGATTGTATTTCAGATAAAAACTTTCAAATAAAATATCAGAAAATTAATAAAATAAAATAAAAATATAAATAAATAAATATAAATCAATTGTGAAATATTTTTTTTTTATTTTTCCACCTTCTTCTATAAACCTCTAAATTGAGTCCAGTAAGTGCTTTCCGGGGCAACTGAATTTAGTCCATAAGGGTCCAATAGGAGCTGAAAAAGTGCGCCCTTACAATTCTATGGACTATTATATAATGCTTATATGATTGCAAGAGATGATTATGGGAAGTTTCTTTGGATGATTATGGTGCAAAATTGTTAGTTGGGGTGCACAGTGACGTCTTTAGGCATGGGCCCGGTGGGCCAGGGCCTAGGGCCCCATGATTTAGGGGGCCCCATTGACCTCACCAGTTTACCAACCAATGGTCATATTTGGAAGTATGCGAAATTGAGATTGGATTTATCATTGGATTTCGCGTCCTTATCATGAAAGACTCTCAGTACCTATCTACCCAGGTAACAATTTTAGCTGTTCAAATGCTTGCTCTTAGAGCAAATCTTAAAGCTCTCTGATTTCAAAAGAAGCTCCAGATGCGCTTCTAAAGCAAGTGTAAAGCATGTTTACAGCAAATTCATTGAGTTTGAGAGCTAATTTTTATTCGAAGCCAGCTTTTTAACAGTGGCTAGTACGGCTTTGAAGCTCTCAGGCTCATGATTTAGAAGTCTTTAAAGCAACATTTTTGACAGCACTTTGTTTGTATTAGTTAAGATAATACAAATGATAAATTAAAATAATATTAGGGAGATGTATTTCATGTGTGTGATAGTAGCAATCGAAAATATCATGTGATGTCGTGCAAGTTAATTAAATCATTAACTAATTCGCAGAGAAAATGTCGTAGTGAGAAATAACATTAATATCGATACCTTCCCGTTAGAATGTATTAAGCGACATTTCAAAAATTTCAATGGCATCGAAAAAAACCTCTGGTCCAGTTACTTATTTATGTATTTAAGAAAATAAAAATATTTGGAACGGGATTTTCAACTCAAAATGCTTCGAAAAATCTGTTTACTACAACAAAATACATAAATAAATAATTGAATAAGAGGTATGTATTGTAATATTTTCTCAGGTTCGTTAATAAAACTTATTTACTTTTCTTAAAACGTCCACTTATTTATTTCACAAAATAAAACACTTTACTTTTCTTACTACCAACAAAACGATTTATTATTCACCACTGAAATTAATTCACAAACTTTACTTTCCACTTTTATTATAACCAACTTTATTCATTCACGATTAAAAACAAACTGTGTCGCTGCCGTTCAAACATGTGCCTTTTATACTTGTTTTCCAAACTCTGGAAAGTGGTGGAAGGTTCTCGTCTCTGCTTCCAGAGCTTTCCGTAGGGGAAATTTCCCAATAATTTCCCTTCCAAAAGCTTTTATTTGACAGCTGGTAAATCTGCTATAATCCGGCAGATGGCGCTTCCTTCGTTTGAGAGTTGCTATAATTATAGCTAATAAGGGTATGTTTGCACTGCGACCGTAAGCTTTACTGTGTCCGTTTGTTTGCATTTCGGAGTCGTTATAGTTCAAATATGGAAAGTTATTACACTGCCCCCCTCTTAGGATTGATCGTCCCGAGCAAATCCTTCACTTCCATCACCATTATAATGATGTAAACGGTCGCTGTGAACTACTTTTAGTTTGCCTCTTAATCCTCTCTGAATGCGGTAGACGACATCGTTTATTCGTGTTACAACAGTATAAGGGCCTTCCCAATTTTGTTGAAGCTTCGGTGAGAGTCCCTTCCGACGGTGGGGATTATAAAACCACACAAGGTCTCCCACTTGGAATCCTGTCGTTGTGGCTTTTGCGTCGTATCTTGTTTTCATCCGATCACTCGACAGCTTTATATTTGCCCTCGTCCTTTCGTGAATGTCAACTAGCTTTTCTTTGAGGTTGTCCACGTAGTCGTCTATTCCTTGTGGCTCGCTTGTATAACATCCAAATTTGATTTCGCTTGGTAGTCGTATTGTGCTCCCGAGCAGGATTTCTGATGGTGTATGTCCTGTTGAGCTATGTACCGCACTTCGATAGGCCATCAAGAATAACGGAATATGCCGATCCCAGTCTCGTTGGTTGTCGCTTACAACTTTGGAAAGGTGTTCTTTAAGGGTCCGGTTGAATCGTTCAACCATCCCATTAGATTGTGGGTGAAGCGGTGTTGTCCTCGTCTTTTTAATGCCAAGGAGTGTACAAACTTCCTGAAAGATTTTGGACTCGAAGTTCCTCCCTTGATCTGAATGGAGTTCCATAGGTACACCAAACCTGCTTACCCAGTTGAAAACAATCTGGTCCGCGACTGTTTTGGTTTCCTGATTTGGGATGGCAAATGCCTCAGGCCACTTGCTGAAGTAGTCCATTACTACCAGGATGTATCGGTTTCCGCTTCTGGTTTCTGGAAAAGGGCCCGCAACGTCTATTGCAATTCTTTCAAAAGGCGTGCCCACATTAAACTGCTGCATCTTACTCTGGACTTTTCTGCCTGGTCCCTTGCTTGCAGCACAAGTATCACATTGTCGGCACCATTTTTCAACGTCTTCTCTTGCGTGTAGCCAGTAGAATCGCTGCCTTACCTTTTCCAGTGTCTTATTGACACCCAGATGTCCTCCGGAAGCTCCATCATGCATCTCTTGAAGAACGTCATTAACTTTTGATCGAGGCACTATTAGCTGCATCACATAAGATTTGCCGTCTGCGGATTCCCACTTTCGTCTTAGTACTCCTTCTTGTACATGAAGTGAGTCCCATTGTGCCCAATACGCTTTAAGAGTTGGACTTCTATCGGAGATGTCACCCCATTCTGGTTTCTCTTGGTGTTCTTTCCATGCAAGAATGGGTTCAATATCCGAGTCTTCTTGTTGGGCAGCTCTTATTTCATCATTACTCCAA
The DNA here is from genome assembly GCA_963921185.1 of Dasysyrphus tricinctus. Classification (NCBI taxonomy): domain Eukaryota; kingdom Metazoa; phylum Arthropoda; class Insecta; order Diptera; family Syrphidae; genus Dasysyrphus; species Dasysyrphus tricinctus. Next base: position 127,406,020 of record OY992530.1, read on the forward strand.
CCGTAAATGGGATCGGCTCTTAATCGCTGGATGGAAGCAACCTCCTTCTCTTCTTGACGTGTGCAGTGCTTGCAGTCCGGTTTGCATGGTCTCCGAGATAAAGCATCTGCGTTTGAGTGCAACCTTCCTCTTCGATGTTGGATCTGGTAGTCGTATGTTTGCAATCTCTCAATCCATCTTGCCACTTGACCTTCTGGATTTTTGAAGTTCAACAGCCAATTAAGTGCACCATGATCTGTTCGAAGAAGGAACTTCTGTCCATAGATGTACTTATGGAAGTGTTTTGTTGCCGATACTAGAGCTAGAAGTTCTCTTCTGGTCACACAGTAATTTCTTTCTGGCTTTGAGAGCACCTTGCTGTAATAGGCAACGACCTTCTCTTCTCCTTCGTGGACTTGTGATAGTACGGCACCAATTCCCACGTTACTTGCGTCAGCGTCGATGATGAAAGGTTTCCCTGGTGTCGGATAGGCCAAAACTGGTGTATTGCATAGGCGCTGCTTAAGTTCCTGGAAGCTTTTCTCGCATCCGCTTGACCATTTGAACGGTTTGCCTTTCTCTGTTAGCTGATGCAAACTTTTCGCGATCCCAGCAAAATCCTTCACAAATCGTCGATAGTACGTGGCTAGACCAAGAAAGCTCCGAAGTTGATGTTTATCCTGTGGTGTTGGCCAATTCTTTACGGTGTCAACTTTTTCAGGATCAGTCTTCACTCCTTGAGAAGAGATGATATGTCCCAAATATTTTACCTCAGACTTAAAAAATTCGCACTTGTCTGGATTCAATTTCAAGTTTGCTTCTCGAAGCCTCTGGAAGACGGCCTTAAGGTTTCCACAATGCTCATCAAATGTCTTACCATAAACAATGACATCGTCCAAATATACTAGGCAAGATTTCCAAGTAAGTCCTTGTAAAACGCATTCCATCAAACGCTCAAATGTTGCCGGAGCGTTGCATAGTCCGAAAGGCATCACTTTAAATTGCCCCAGACCATTACCTGTGGAGAAAGCCGTCTTTTCTCGATCTTCTGGATGAATTTCTACCTGCCAGTAGCCACTCTTCAAGTCCAATGTTGAAAACCATTCAGCTCCTTCCATCGCATCCAGAGTATCACTGATTCTTGGCAGAGGGTAGCTGTCTTTCTTTGTCACATCGTTCAGCCTCCGATAGTCCACACAAAATCGAGTACTTCCGTCTTTCTTTTTGACAAGAACAACTGGGGATGCCCAAGGACTTTTAGAGTTTTCGATTAGCCCATCTTTCTTCATGGTCGATATCATCTCTTCAACTTCGGCTTGTTTGGCTAATGGGAGACGTCTTGCTGGTTGTCGAATAGGTCTTGCGTCTCCTGTGTCGATTCGATGCTGCACCAGTTGTGTTCGACCAAAGTGCCCATTGGGTGAAGAGAGTATATCAGCGTACTCGTGAAGGAGGCTTTCAGCAACACTAAGCTGATATTCACTTAATTTTGAAGACTTGAGGATGTTTGACTTCATAGTGTTCACTTTCTTGGGGTCCACATATTCTTGTGTATCAACTTCTGTAATTTTAGTTATTGCGGATACGTATTCACATTTTCCAACAACTTCTCCTTTTCTAAGCTTGACTTCGTACGGTTTGATGTTGAGTATCCGTACGGGCACCATGTTGTTCTTTGGCGCCACAAGGGTCTTCCCTAGGATGATGTTTTGAGAAGACTGTTCAGAGTCTGGCTCCACCATTAGGTATCGATGGCTACCCAAATCTCCCTTTATTTTTGTCCAAACGAACACTTTTGAAGAAGGTGGCAGACAAATATCTTCCTTTATGACAGTTCTCAGAGTTGATGAATTTTCATTGCCATAAATCATAGGAATTTCCACATTTCGGTATTTGAGAACTTGCTTTCCGATATCGAGAATTACTCCATGCTCTTTCATAAAGTCGATTCCAACGATGCACTCGTCACATATATCTGCTACCAGAAATAGATGTGAAAACTCCAGTTCTGCCAAACGGATTGTAAGACGAACCTCCCCATACACTCTGGCTGCCTCTCCTGTTGCTGTTTTCAGACGGTAAGTGTTGTGTTGGTGTTATGCAGCCATGTCATCTTCACCAAGCCCTTTCGAACAATGGAGGCAGTGGCACCGGTGTCGATCGTAACCACTTGCTTCTTGCCGTTTAGTGTTGCCTCCACAGTCAGACTTTTGTTGTTTCGTTTCGTCTGTGAGACCTGGATGGTGGTTCTGGGGCCATCGATACCAGAAACCAGCTTCTGCCCCTCGAAGTTGGTTCTTACTCGTTTCCCGGTTGAGAAACGGGCCGAGTAGAAGTTTTGACATAGTTGTTGTTAAAATTTCTGCTTCCACAATTTTGACATGCAGATCTTCTAGGTGGCAATCTGCACTGGCGTTGGAGATGCCCGGTTTTGTTGCAATTCCAGCATCGAGCAGGTCCATCCCGCTGGTTCCTTTGGAATGCTGTTCTCTGGCAAGAGCACTCCTCAATTTCAATTTCTCTTACCCGATGGACTCCTTGAGAAGCCTGTTCTGCTGCTTCCATAGTGAGGGCGAATGCTAGTGCTTCAGGAAGCGTGCGTTTGCCAGCAGTTCGAATTGCTCGCTGAAGGTTGATATCAGATACAGCACGGACAAAGGCTTCTGTTGCGAATTGGTTGATGATTTCGTCCCCTGCAGCCGGATATGCCAGGTGCGCCAACCGTTCGATATCTGCTTGGAGTTGTTGCAGAGTTTCTCCTCTTTTCTAGACTCTGGAATTGAGTTGAACGCGGAAGACTTCTTGCATATGGCCATCTCCAAAACGTTTGTCAATGGCCTGAACAAGAGCACTGAAGTTGCCATTTTTATCTGCTGGTATGCTTTGTAACAGCTCAGCCGCCGGTCCTCTGAGGGCAAGAGTTAGAGCTATGCATTTGTCTTCCTCATCCCAGCCATTTGTTGCTGCGGCTGCCTCAAACTGCTTCTTGTAGATTGACCAAGAAGTTTGCCCATCGAAGGTTGGTGGATGCATCTCCTTTTTCTTTGGACAGTCGCCAGAACTTTCTCGAACCTTCATTTTCTTAACTTTATCTAATTCTTTTGTAATGGCTTCGATTTTATCTTCCACACATTCGAACTTTGCTTCAACAGTCGAAAATTGTTTGACGACAGTCGAAAATTGTTTATCGACATTCGAAAATTGTTTATCGACACGCTCGTCAAGGGCAATAATTCAGTTGTCAAAGGCATCTAACTTACCTTCCAGCAGATTTGTCTGTTCTTGGAACTGTTGAAGAAGATTCTTTTCTTGTTTTTCTAGGAGATTCTTTTGCTCTAGGCTTTGCTGTTCGAAACGTTCCAGAAGGTTCTTTTGTTCTTGGCTTTGATGTTCTAGAAGATTCTTTTGTTCTTGGCTTTGATGTTCTAGAAGATTCTTTTGTTCTTCAAATTTCGCGAGCAGCTGAGACAGCATATTGGTCATGCCCGATGTACTTACTTGTTCTTGCTGTTCTTCCATTTCAATGTCGAATATAAACGTGTCCGGGTTTTTTCCACATCTTCTCAAATCTTCTTGCAGACGAATTATAAGATCATTCTTTGTTCCAGCAGTAGGAAGATCTCGCTTATTCAGTTCTGCCTTAAGTTCCACTAAATTTAAATCATTCAAAGATTTACCCATTGTCTTTTTTTTTTTCACTATTCACACAATAAATTTACTGAGTGCACAGATAAAATAAGTTTTATCCCACTTCTGACACCAATGTAATATTTTCCCAGGTTCGTTAATAAAACTTATTTACTTTATTCAAAACGTCCACTTATTTATTTCACAAAATAAAACACTTTACTTTTCTTACTACAAACAAAACGATTTATTATTCACCACTGAATTAGTTCACAAACTTTACTTTTCACTTTTATTACAACCAACTTTATTCATTCACGATTAAAAACAAACTGTGTCGCTGGCATTCAAACATGTGCCTTTTATACTTGTTTTCCAAACTCTCGAAATAAGGAGAACGTTCTGGTCTCTGCTTCCAGAGCTTTCCGTAGGGGAAATTTCCCAATAATTTCCCTTCCAAAAGCTTTTATTTGACAGCTGGTAAATCTGCTATAATCCGGCAGATGGCGCTTCCTTCGTTTGAGAGTTGCTATAATTATAGCTAATAAGGGTATGTTTGCACTGCGACCGTAAGCTTTACTGTGTCCGTTTGTTTGCATTTCGGAGTCGTTATAGTTCAAATATGGAAAGTTATTACAATATTCACTTAAATTTTCGTATATGGTTTTGCCATATACAATAATTTTAATGTCAGAACTGTATCCTGACCTTTGGAAGGTAGATAAGATCATATACAACTTCAAAAAACGCAAGAGGCGTTGAATTAAGGGTTATATCAGTCCATTCCTACTTGTCGAAAGTCTATGAGAACATTTTACAGAAACAAATCAATCTTTATCTTACGGCGAACTCAATGCTTACACCATAATAGCCTGGTTTTGAAAAAAAGCACAGCTGTATCGCAGCACTTTTGAAAGTCATTGTAGACATGAGGTAAGCGTTAGATATGGATAAGGTAACATTTTTACTTGCGATTATAGGTACTATAAGGCAAGTTTTGGATTCGTGCAAAAAAAAAAATTTGAGATAACAATCAAACATGATATTACGATGATAGAGAACACCAAAAAAGTGGGTGACAAAATTCTGCCTGTCTGTCTGTCTGTCTGTCTGTTCGTCCACAGCTTAGGCTCGATCGATTTTCTTCAAACTTGGTACTTAGTGGTTTTTGATGATTCTGCCGACACGATTTTTTCATTTTTTTTTAGAACCAAAAATAACGGTACCTGTCATACATTTTTTTTTGGCAAATTTACATACTCGTATTTTTCTCAAAAAGGGCTCGACAACTTTTCTTAAAAAAATTCAATACATTTATTTTAGTAAAGGCTTTCTTTGGGTGGAAAACCATTTTTCAAAAATGGTTATTAATGGTATCTCTCAAGGAACCATTTTTTTAATTTTTGATTTTCTTCAAAATGATATGACCGATTTCAATTATTTTTTTTATACAGAAGTTTCCAAGAAATGTTAATAGTTTTGTGTACCAACATTTTTTGGATTTTTAAAAAATATTTCAAAATTTTTTTTGGAAAATCAAATATTTCGAAAACGGCATCATAGATTTTTTTGAAACTCGATATTTAAGACTTTTTTAGTACTCTCTAAAATATTTTTGGAAAAAATTTTACATTTATGAAAAAATAACGGTACCTTCCATACAAAAGTGAAAAAACCGCAAAGGAAAATATTTTTTTGCTTGAAAATGACTCCTACGATTTTGATTAAACTTTTTCATATACTAAAATTAGTACGATCTACTCAAAAATTAAAAAATTTTACACATAGCAACTGTTAGTAGTACCTGTCATAGAACGAATTTTTTTATTTTGAGTTTTCTCGTTATCAGCTTAACGGATTTAAATTCATTTTTTTATATACAAATTTCAGATAAGATTAAATAATATTGCATATCAAAATTTTCAAAAAAAAAGTTTTTAGATTTTTAAAAAAAGTTTAAAATTTTTTTTTTTGAAAATTCGATATCTCAAAAACTGGTTGACAATTTTTTTTCAAATTTTGTTTTTATATGCACATAAATATATAGTTTAAATCTGCATACCAAAATTTGTTCTTAAAATTTTTTTAAGAATTTTATATATAAAAAATTAATTTAAAAAAAAACCGCTTCAACGATTTTAAAATTTTTTTTCCCATACAATCATATTCCATCATGAATTAAGATGGCATACTTTTTTTTTCACCTCAAACTTTCAAAAGAGTTGTTTTAGCTAATTTAAGTGTCGTATTTCATGCTTCTCTACATTTTTCTCTCATAATTTCCATGTTTGTATATACAATTTTCTTAAACTCGCAGTGTCTTGAACATAAGAGCAAGTACGTGCGACCCAGTCGTGCATTTTATTGGTTTAGCTTTTGCTTGATTTCACAAAGGCTTTTGACACAGTTAATCACGATAATTTAGCTATGTAAAAAGCTTATCCAGAAGTTAAATTTTTCACCATGTGCTATAATACGAAAGCTTATAATTCTTATTTGACTTATAGAATACACGCAGTACAAGTTGGGGATAGCTTGTCTAATTTATTTGCCATTTGCTACCGGTGCTCCTCAGGGTTCCATATCGGGTCCTCTACTGTTCTCTATTTAGGTCAATGAACTTCAATCTTTGATTGTTCAATGCTCTTGTTATGTGCGTATGCTGATGATGTTCAGCTTAGCCTAAGTTGTTTCGTTGGACTCATTGAGCATAGAGTTTTCAGTATCAATGAAAACCTTGAGAAAATTTTAAGTGGGTCCCATTTAAATGGTCTTATTTTAACAAAAAAAAAATCAAAATATGCGTAGTTATGTTTTCAAAGAGTCTATTTCTTGATTATTTTCCGCCGATTGTGTTGAGCAATGCTCCTTGAAACCACCAAAAATTTTAACCACTTTTTGACTTGGGACAATCGTATAAACGGACTTGTCGGAAAAGTATGGCGAAAATATCTTTTTAAATTAAATTTATTTATTTAAATAAAATCAAAAAAACACTGTTTTTACTCGTAGAGTATGAATGTCAATATTTTTCGTTAAGACTTTTTTAAGGTACATATTTACTTTGGAAATCAAGATTGAAAAATCAACAGAGCTGCATGGATTAATTCAATAAACAGAAATAAATTCTACTTTTTCGGGGAGTTGAGCAAATTCAAAGTTTTTTTTTATCCGATGAAAATCTTCAAAAGACATTCCGTAAAAATCGGTACTAAGTATAGTGTGGTTTTCTTACCGAACTAAAACCACCGGTGAATCAGGACCAATCTAACGGGTGATTTTTTAAGAGGTTTAGAACTTTAAAAAAAAAAAAAACACAAAAAATTCGAAAAAATGAATGAAATATTTATTTGAATCGATAGTTTGAACCTTGCAATTTAATGTTTAAAGATAATTTCATGCAAATGTTGACCGCGGCTGCGTCTCAGGTAGCCCATCCGCTGAGTCCAATTTTGGCATACTCTTTCACACATATCGGCCGGTATCTCACGAATAAATGCATGGATGTTGGCTTCCAGTGCGTCAATCGAAGCGCGCTTGTCCCTATAGACATTAGCCTTGACATACCCCCACAAAAAATAATCTAATGGTGTCAAATCGCACGATCTAGGCGGCCAATTGACCGGCCCGAAACGTGAAATTAACTGTTCACCAATCTCGCCTCGCAATTGCGCCATTGTTTCGCGTGCTGTGTGGCATGTGGCACCGTCTTGTTGAAACCACATATCATGCAAGTCAAGAACTTCCATTTCGGGCAAAAAAAAGTTTGTTATCATCGCTCGGTAGCGTTCACCATTGACAGTAACGCTGCGATTCGCATCATCTTTGAAGAAATATGGCCCAATAATGCCGCCGGCCCATAAACCGCACCAAACAGTGGCTTTTTCGGGATGCATTGGTAGCTGTTGCAATGCTTCTGGCTGATCTTCACTCCAAATGCGGCAATTATGCTTATTTACGTACCTATTCAACCAAAAATGAGCCTCATCGCTGAACACAATAAAATGGAAGCAGCGCGCGATGAACATTTCGAACCGAGCACGAGTTTTGATAGTAAAATTCAATAATTTGCAAGCGTTGTTCATTTGTAAGACGATCCATGGTTAAATTGCAAACCAAACTGAAGCTGTTTGACAGTGACACAAGGTACTAAACACACGTCAGCTGTCAAAACCAGTGTTGCCAAAACCAAACCAGCTAAAAAATCACCCTTTATATGGAAGATCGACAAATGATTTTTATTTCTTAATTTTTAAATTGCATTAGGGGAAGTTTAAAGTTTTCATAGTTTTTAAACCATCGCTCATGAGGCTTGGTTCTTCTAAATCTCCAAACATTGTTTCGTACATTAAGGGCGGTCTCCATTTCGGAGCTGGTATAACTTTGCAGTCACTGATTGTGTGATACAGCGTGTTTTTAAATAACCACTTCTGTAACCATTTCAATTTGAAGGTCTAGATCGATATTTCTAATATACCAAAGGACAATTATTATTCCAGGAAGGACCTTGCTCTGGAATTTTTGGATGGGTTCAGCATTAGCTTTCTATGTACAGCACCATAGCTGGATACTATATGTCCAAACGGGTTTCAAAACTTGCTTATATAACATTAGTTTGATCTGGATTGATAGGCCAGAGTTCTTTCCTAGTAACTAGTACATTTTTCTATACTTCAAGTTTAGTTCTTCTCTTTCCTTTTTGATGTGCTCTTTCCATTTTAAAGCTTTGCATCCAAAAGTCATTCCAAGGTATTTGGCGGTATTGGAGTAAGGTACAGCTGTACTGTTTATAAGAACTGGAACATTGTTTATGTTTTTGTTTATAAAGTTTATATGCGATATTTTTTCGTTGAATTTGATACGCCATTTTTGCGTCCAATCACTAACTTTGTCGACCGCATTTTGCTTTTTTTTGTAGCCTTCGTAAAGGATTTATCTTGCAGCATTATTGCAGTATATCATCAGCAAAGGTGGCCATGATAGCATTGATGTCCACTGGAATATCCCTTGTATATTACAGATACAGGGTTGGTCCGAGGACAATTCCTTGTGGTACACCGGCTTCAATTTTCTTTTGTTCCGAGTAATTTTGGTCGTACCGTACTCTAAAGAGTCGGTTCGTAACGTAGGATTTCAGTATTTCATATTACTGCCTGGGAAGGTCCCTATGCAGTTTGTACTCAAGTCCCTTGTCAAAGGCTTGAGTAACATCTAAGAATATAGCCGCAAGCATACTTGTTTTTCTTCAAGTGCCTTTTCCACAAAATTCGTAATCCGATGCACTTATGGTCCATCGTGGAGTGTTTATTTCTGAATCTTAACTGACGGCTCGGAATTAGTCCTCTTTCATCTATTATTTTGCTAAGCCTTTTCAAGAGCAGTTTTTCGAAAACCTTTTCCATGATTGGTATAAGCGATATTGGTCTATAAGATGTTACTTCTGTTGGTGGTTTTTGACTTGTTTAGGTATAAAAATGACTTCTGCAATTTTCCAATGATGTGGCATATATCTTACTTTAAGGCATGCGTTTATTAAAAATTGGAGTTTCTTGAAGCCTCTTAAAGGCATTTCTTTCAAAACCTGAGCAGTTATTAGATGGAAACCTGGTGATTTTTTGCTAGACAACTTATGTTGACACATACTTTTTACTTCTTTGAGCGTGACAAAAGTTATTTCACATTCGTCGTTTCTATCAACAAACTGTAAGGGATCTGTAGCTGTGTTTGCTGGGAAGGGCTTAAAACATTCGCAAGATGTTCAGCGAAGAGATCAGCCTTTTGTTTCGGGATTACAATCAATGAGTTGAGTTTTACTGGCGGGTTTTGTGTCTGTGGTCTTTTTAGGCACTTAGCTGCTTTCTATAAGAGTATTCAGAAGAAGAATCCGCCGTCAGACTATTCAGGAAACTACTGAGTGAATCGTTTTTAAACTCACAGATTCCTTTTTTTAGTTCGTTGTTAAGGTTAAAAACTGCCTTATCACCTGGAAATCTATCGTAACTTGCCATTTTCTGTTTTCGTTGAATGCCTTTATCTGACTACGAAAAAGTCTATAAGGTCTAGAATTTTGTGAGTATCAGATGGCCAGTATGTTTGCGAACCAGAAGAATAAAATTCACAGTTGTATTTGCGGCCTGCTTGGTATAGACGTTCTAATCTTTGGAATATCACAAGTTGGGCCAGTAAAATTCGAGTGAGTAAAAGCGATTTCTCAAGTTAACAATAAAAATCCACAGGTTGTGTTCAATATGGGCTTAGCCAACTCAGTTGGAAGCTTAAACGGTTAATAGTATTACTCAAACATTTTGTACCTATCTATTGAAATGAGCGGGAGTGTACGTATGTACAATGTACTTCGATTTAATTTTGTATTTAATTTAAATTTTGTTTTTTTAATTAAAACAAAAATTGAACAACTAGAGGCTAGACAATTTTATTATTTTATTTTTATAAATTCTGAAAGTTCTCTTGAATCCTGAAAAGACCGGTTTTACTAAAAGATTTTGAGATGTAAAACCTTACTATACAAAAAATCATAGCCAATGTACATAAATCATACCCTTTTATTCATTATTATCAAAGCAATTATGTTTATTACTCTCGTTTAAATTTATATAAATTTTCTTACAAAAAAATGTTTCCGGGCCTGGGTCGGTAAAAAGGTACTTCAACCGCCTTAATTTTAATATAAGTTTATAAAAAAATGTAAATTTGTTTCACTACAGAAACAACTGGAGATACTCATCATAAACAATGCATCAAGTCTTGCTCTGCACTTCCAACTTTACCTTCCTTCCGCGGCGATGTACTGCCACACTTAAGGAACACCATTAACCAACAAAAATGGAAGTAGTCCTTACCCAAATTCCATTAAAATTTTACGCACAGAGGATGTGTATACTATATAAAGAGTGGTGGCGGCACTCTGTGAGCATGCATAAGGCTCAGTCTGATTAATTTCATAAATTTGCTTTAGCATTTTAATTCCACGAGCAAGTGCTCTCCCTCCTCCGGCCATACCATATCGGATCTCCACTTAAATTTGCTCCACTGACGACTATGACTATGAATCCCTATGAAAGATGCTGCTATACGGCAAGGATATTAAAAAAAAAGTTATACGCCCATTTGGCGCTTTCGAAAATCGCTTAGGCCCAAAGAAATTTTTCACTTTTATTGTTATTGCCTTGGAGCAAGAAAAGAAAAAAAAAATCCCTCCAAACTTATAGCTAGCACCAACCTAATACAAAGATATAATTCCTTTGAATATTTAACTGATAAATTTTGCGTTCCATTCGCTTGCCTGAACAGCGAACATCCACATCCATATATCCCACCGATCCACCCTCGACGCCACTATAAGAGCCAACAGTGGTTCTTCTTCGTTTCTGATTCTGCGGGAGTGATACAAGGGAGGACGGATAAGATATTGCTTTGCTTGCTTCCTTGAAACTTTCATAAGAAATTTAAAGGGCATCCTTCTGAATGAACTCCCCGCCATATCGCTAAGGCTGAAGCCACAGCACTGTGAAGACGGGGTATAGGGAGGGTTCAACTGAGTCCCAAGAGTAAATTGAACATTATGGTAGCAAGATTAGTCGGAGATATCAATGGAGGCTGCAAAAGGAATAGTGTGATGGGAATAAGTATAAGAAGTGAGTAAGTGTATGTGTGTGTGTGTGTGTTTACGGGGGAATAGGTCCCCGTACAGACGCCACAATATACGCAACTGTTTATACCCAAAAAACGATTTATTTTTATTGGACCCAGTGAGTTATTGCAAATTATTTATATGTTTTGATAATTTTGCAGTTGTGTGGATGGAATTTGTTTTCCAAATTTCCTTTGGGTCTTTTTTGAAGATACCAAACATAGGAAAACACACATATACCTACTTACATATTTGTTCATACATAGATACATAATTTATAAAAATAAATAAACAACGTTTATTAGAGGAGGAGACTGGGTATGGGTACCGGGTAGGGTGGGTAGGTATTTGATATAAAGTGCGAAATATTTCAGTGAAGCAATTTTCACATGGAAATTTAGATACATTTTTTGCAAATTTAGCAACTTTTTTGGGAGTTTATTTTCGAGATAGGCAAGTGAGTGAACAGCTATCTACTTATATAAACTGGAACATTAGGTGGCAATAGTATATAACTGGCTTATGGATGTGGTGCGCTCGACATCTAACTTGGAGATAATGATGGTTCCAACCACGTTTTAGGGAACTTTCTTTTCATCTTATCCATGCATTCAATAAGTGAACAGCAGGCTGTTGGACTGAGAAATCTTTCATACTATTCCTTATAACTTTAGTCGTACAAGATATCAGAGTGCATTTAAAGTCCTATAGGTCTTAAAATCATATGGAACTCAATTAACTTTTTGTTTTAAGTAGGTTAGTTATATTTACAGCAGCAAATTGCTGGCATGAAAGCCCCTATAAACATTCTTTTTTTATTTTAAGTACCTATGTTGAATTTTCGGCTTGAATCTCAGCAGTCAGTTGAAGTTGATGCCGAGGTACTTGGCGTTTTGTTTGACTGGTAATTTGGCTCCCTCTGGAAAGAGCTAGGGTTATGCTTCTGCAGCTTCCAGGTGAGCAACCGCATCTTCCCTTGGTTTTTGGAAGCTGACAAACGCCGATTTGGATGAATTGATCCGTGTTGGTACGATTTGGTGCCAACAGACTAAGTTTATAATTCTTCGAATTAAACACAGTCGTTCGGTGTGAAGGAATTATAAAATCCTTTGAAAGAGATTTTTATTAATATAAATTTACAAATTCATTAACTAGTTTTAACTTACATTAGTCTCTTTATTTACTTTAGGATTTTCTATAGTATTTTTAGTTAATTTTAGTTTTAGGATTTAGGCTTAAGAATTTTTAGATTCTACTTAATTTGCGCAACTGCGCGCTCAAATTGTAGAGTGTGAAACGTGAGATCAAAAAATGAATAAAGATGGATGCCAAAAATGTCAGAATAATAATGGTGGAGACTTCCGGCATATTCGTTTAGCCACCAGGGAGGTAATACTTTTGACAGCAGCATAACAACCCGGCTATACTTGGCCTGTAGCAGGGTTGTTAACACTCCCCCTTGGTAGTTCCGACCGTAGGCTAACGTCCTTTTCAGTTCTGACGTCGAGAACCGCCAATTTCACGGCTGGTCTTTCATAAACTCCACTCTGTGTTTGCACAAAGGCGCTTCGAACTTGGCCATCTTTAGAAATCGTAGTTTGGATTACACGGCCTTTGGGCCAGCAGTTTCTTGGACTCTGTGGGTCGACGATCAGAACAATATCACCCTTTTCAATGGGCTTTGTTGTAGTAAACCACTTGGTTCGGCGGGTAATTGTTGGAAGATACTCCCTTACCCAGCGCTGCCAGAAGCGTTCCGCATATTGCTGCGATATAAGCCAATTTCTCTTAAGTACCTTAGTGCCGGTGTTGAATACTGCGGGTGGTTTGCTGCCATTTGAAGACCCCAGAAGGAAGTGATTGGGAGTTAACGCCTCTTCACTTTCATCGTCGATAGGAATATAGGTAAGCGGACGGGAATTCACTATATTTTCAACCTCTATAAGCATGCTTCGTAATAACTCGTCCGAAGGATTTCTAGTTGGCATTATGCTGTAGAAGGAGGTTTTTACTGACCTCACTAGCCTTTCCCAGCTGCCCCCCATATGCGGTAAACCCGGCGGAATGAAGGTCCATTTAGTGTCCGCTGTCGTGAACGTCTCCATCAGTTTTTCAGTGTTTACTTCTTTTAGCGTGTCTCTTAGTTCTCGCTCAGCACCATGGAAATTTGTTCCGTTGTCACTGAATATCTCGATAGGAACACCGCGCCTTGCCATAAAATTTCTGAGAGCCAAAATGCAGGAATCTGCCGATAACGAGTGTGCGATCTCGAGATGAACGGCTCTGGTCAACAATACTCCCCATCGTTTCTCGCTTCTTCTGAGAACACTCACATTCATAGGCCCGAAATAGTCAACTCCCACGAATGAGAAGGGTCGACAAAATGGAGCGACCCGTGCCGGTGGGAGTTGAGCCATCATTGGAGGTTGCGGTTTGGCTCTGGTATTCTTGCAATCTTGGCAATTTTTTCTAACAAACCTTAAGGCAGACCTCATATGAGCGATGTGAAATTTTTGCCGGAGCTCATTTATTACTGTCTCGTGATTTCGATGGTTGAAACGGATGTGAAGATCCATGATGATGAGTTCGGTGATAGGATGATATCTCGGTAGAATTATGGGTCTCTTAACGTCTTCGCTGACATCAGCAGAGGAAGGTATCCTACTGCTCGCGCGAATAACTTTATCTGCGTCTAGGTATGGGCACAGATTGTAGAGTATACTGCTCTTTTCGACGGATTTGTTGGAGGATAAGTCCGCAATTTCATCCTGATACTCGCTAGCCTGGGCCTCACGGAATAACTCAGCTTCAGCACATCGAAGTTCTTCTTGTCTGAGATATCCCTTCCTCTGCTGATGAAGAATATACCTGACTTCCTTGTGGGTCTCTTGATACTGGTGTTGTGGATGAAGCGAAAAAGGTATGCTGCAGTTCTTATTAGTCGTCTCCAACTTGAGGTATCGCTGATTCGAAAATTGTCTTCTCGGTTCAGAGTGTGCAGGTTAACAAAACATGCCTTTAGCTCCTCGACTGTAGCATTCTCAGATGGTATCTCATTTGGCCAGAGATTTGGATGAGACTTGAGAAAATTTGGACCCGTAAACCACCGACTGGACTCCTTGAACTCGGGAACCTTCTGCCACTTCGTTCCTTCGTCAGCAACATTCAGCTTAGTGGAAATCCATCTCCAATCGGATATTTCCGTAAAGTCCAGTATCTCACTTACGCGAAAAGCCACGAATGGTTTGTATCTGCGATGATCAGATCGAATCCAGCTCAAAACGTTTTTTGAATCCGACCAGTAAAAACACTGAGAAATATTGATCGTGTGTGATTCCGTGATGACTTTCGCAAATCTGACGCCGAGTACTGCTGCCTGAAGTTCAAGCTTTGGGATCGATAGGCTTTTTAGTGGCGCTACTCTCGTTTTAGCACCGATTAGGATACAGTCTATCTTCTCGTCATTAGCAATTCTCAGGTATGCAACAGCGGCGAAACCATTTTCGCTTGCATCCACGAATATGTGCAGCTGCTTCTCGGAGCTTGGATCAGAATTGTTGACGATATAGCATCTTGGAATCCTCAGTTCTACTATTTCTGGCAGGTATCGAATCCATCTAAGCCATTTTTCATGTTCTGCATCTTTAACCTCTTCATCCCATCCGATATTGGACCGCCATATATCCTGCAGAAGAACTTTAACGTACATAAGGAAATGTGCAAGGAGGCCTAAGGGGTCGAAAATCGTCATCAAAATCCTTAAAACCTCTCGCTTCGTTGGACGTCGGTGACCGGAAAGAATATCGGTTTGAGTCGCACTGGCATTTATTTTATAGGTGAAGCAGTCAGACGCAGTGTGCCACCACATGCCTAGGACCTTTTCGGTTCCCATTTCCACATCAACAGCAAGATCCACTTGATCGGTAGGTTCGGATTTCATGGCTTTCACGACTTCAGGTGAATTAGAGATCCAGTTCCTGATGAAGAACCCGCCTTGCAGGTGTACGAAACGAATTTCTTTAGCCAGTTGTATGGCTTTCTCTTCTGAGCTAGTACTGTCCATCAGGTCATCGACATACTGGTTATTTTTAATTGATTGGACGGCTCTTGGAAATTTGGCAGAAAACTCATCAGCATTCTTTTTGATCACATATTGTGCGCTGGCGGAGGCAGATGTCGCTCCCATAATCATTACTTGCATTGCTATCACCTCAGGTTCAACTTCCTCGCTGATACTCCATAGAAACCTTTGAAAGTTCTGATCTTCTTTGCGTATCTGGATTTGGTGATACATTTCCATGATATCTGCGAAGATTGCGACCAAGTCTTCTCTGAATTTGAACAAAACAGCTACCAGTGATACAAGTTGACCTGGACCTCTTAAAAGCATGGAGTTGAGCGATACACCTTGAACGGTTGCTGCTGCGTCCCATACGATCCTTAGCTTGCCGGGTTTGTTTGGATTAAAAACAGGGAATATAGGAAGATACCAACAGCGGTTACCTCCTTCGGCTACTTCTTGTTTTGTGAGCTTTCTAGCATACCCTTTTGTGATGAATTGTTTGATCTTCTCATCTAGGGATTTAGCCAGCTGCGGCTCTCTTTTCATTCTTTTGTGAAGACAAGCTAATCGCCTTTTTGCCATGGGAAGACTATTTGGTATAGTGAAGTCGTCAAACTTCCAGAGCAATGATGTTTCGAAGCGGCCATTTTTTCGAATGGTATTGGCATCTAGCTGATCCAGCGCACGCTTGTCTTCTGTTGGCATCAAGATCTTATCTGTGTTTGATATTCCAAAATTATCCATATATATGAAGTCTTTCACCAGGCGCTGCAATCCAGCATCATTGCATTCACAGATGTGAAAATTGTGGTGTTGGTATCTGAGTTCTTCACCAGGCAACTGTTGAGAGCAACCACCATGCACCAGCCATCCCAAACGAGGTTTAGTTGCCACCGGTTCTTCGGATTTCCCTTCTCGGCATCTTAGAGGAAGTCCCAATTTTGTGTGCTTGAGGCCAATCAACAAGCGTGGAGATTGTTCTTCGTATGATTCGATGGATAGTCCTTTGAGATGTTCATATTTGTTCTGTAGATCTTCGAAGTTTAGGGATTGATGCGGCAGCGACAGGTTCTTCACAGTGTGAACATCGGAAAATGAATAAATCTCAGAATTAGGAATCCTGCTTGAGATTCGTAGATTGAGTAGTCGTGATTGTCTCTCATATCTATGAGTGTTTCCAGTCCACTTCAGACATAAAGGCTGTAATTCACCTTTCATGTTCAGCTGACTCGCAAGCTTATCGTCCATCAAGGTCAAAGACGAACCATCATCCAAGAAAGCGAAGGTCTTGAGTTGAATTCCATTCCCATATAGGAGCACTGGCACTATTCGAAATAAGGTGGATTCGCAATCGTTACGATGTGTGTCGCAATGGCTTTTCATGTGGACCGAAATGTTTCCTTTTACTTCTTGAATTTCTTCTTTAATTGTTTTCTCGTTATTGTTCTTTCGCTCATTGTGTAATAGCGGATGATGTTTGAAAGTGCAGTTGTCTTTGCCGCAAACCGATGTTGAAGGGCAATTTCGTATATTGTGTTTCTTCAAGCATCTCCCGCAAAGCTGGTGTTCTCTGATCGTTGCCCATTTCAAGGTTCGGCTGAGCTGCTGAAATTGTTTGCAAGCAGCCACTGAACAACAACTTCCTTTGCAAACACAGCACTTATTTTTCAATTCGTTATTATTTGAATCAACCTGTGAGTGAGAATTAAGGAATCCGGCTTTTTGTTTGAGCTCTCGACCTCGAATAATACCTTTGTTCTCTACAGATGGCGTTTGAGTAAGTGGAACTAGCACCCCGTTGGCGGCTTCAGCAAGTTGGTAAATCCATGCACTAAAATGGGAGAGTGTGCAATCCGGCAACATCATCTTGTGGATACCCCAGTTAAGGAGGATAGTTGGCGGAAGCTTGTTTTCAAGTTGCGTCAGGAGCGTGGGGTTGTTCAGATGAGCGTGTAATCCTGTCGCTTCTATAGTGGCATACAAGTTTTGAACTTCCAACGCAAAATTCAAAATTGTTTCTAACTTCCCGTCCTTGGGTGGAGTTGTCGTATTTAGCTTCTGAAGTAACGTTTGGATGACAAGCTCCGGTCTTCCGAACAGCGTTTTAAGCCTTGCCATAACTTGATGAAAACAATTCGGTTGCAAGAGTAACCATCTGACAGCAGTTTTTGCTTTTCCTGTTAAGGCTTTATTGAGTCTCATCACGTTCTCTTCATCTGTAAAACCACAAAGTTCGGTACTCCTTTCAAAGCTGGATATGAATAATGGCCATTGCTCAGGATTTCCATCGAAGCCTGGTAGGTCTTTGGACATCAAATGACGCGCAGCTATTTGGTTTTTACTTAAGCTTCGAATTTGTGGTTCACTTGCTCCGGCATACGGTAGAAAAGATGGTACTGTAGCTTGAAGGGGTGTAAATGATGCTTGAGGTAGGAACGTTTGCGGTGGTGGTACGTATGAGGCTTGAGTTGGGAATCGTTGCGGTGGTGGTGCGTATGAGGCTTGAGGTGGGAATCGTTGCGGTGGTTGAACGTTAAATGTAGAATTTTTGGTCATGGCTGGAGGGTGTTGCATATCCTTCAACATATCATTTGGCTTGCATAAGTTTCCGGGCCATGATCTATTAAGATCACCGTTATGACCATTGGGTTGCAGTTTGGGAGCGACTGGATGTCTTTGACTTTGGATTGCATCTTTATGATTCAACGTTGATTGCGGCAATGGCTTGCGTGAATCATTTCCTAACCACTTATTCACTTTGGTTACAGACAAAATTTCGTCATCAGTGACGGATGAACCATCTTCTATTGGAACCTTACTCAAAATTAGATACTTCTTCTCCAAGTACTCGGTGTCCCTTCTTTCCTTCAGCTCTCTTTCCTCACTTAACAGCTGCAACTCCATCTGAATATTTCTCTCAAAGACAGTTCTAGACCCTCTAGAACTGGTGGAAAAATTTGACGATAATCGCTGCTGACTCGAAAGGACAATGGGATTTTCATTCAATAAAATCTTAGTCGAATGTATGACAGGGCGACTTGCAGTATCAGCAGCATTTGTTACTCGTGGCGCAGCAACTGTATGGATATATGAGCCAGCGGAAGTAGTACCGTGTGCAACGTTTGTGTCATAGGTACCAGCACCAGCATACGAGGAAGGTTCTCTAAAACTTCCATACGAATTGACGATACTTGACGCAGAAGTAGCAGCAAGAGTAGCAGTAACAGTAGCAGTAGCAGTTCCATCTCTATTGAAGGCGACATATGTTGTGGGTGATTTAGTAGATGCGAATGTTTCTGAACGACGATGTAAATCAACTGATGTTGTGGTATGTGATGCAGGATACTTCCCAAATAATTGTTTTGGAATCGCACCTCTACTAAACGCCCCGGCTGGATCGGCAAAAATGTTGGATAGGTGACTAAAGGTGGCAGCAGTTGACATGGAACGTGAAATTCCATCCGTGGTAGCGTGTGCCGAGGTTGGTTGCACATCCTTTGATGTGGTGTGACGTCTGGAACCCGAATACAAACTGGATTCAACGCGATCCGTTTCAAAAACATTTTCATGATGAAAGGCTATTCTAGATAATGTGTTATTTAAACAAGTTTTATTTGTATATTTATTTTTATTTAATTCAGTATATGAAATGGCAGGCAGAGCAGTACATGAGGCAATGGGGGGGGCAGTATGGGTGACGGAGGAAGCATCATATGATTCGGTACATGTTGCTGGTGTACTTACGGCGGTATTCGGGGCAATATTCTGCCCAGCATATGGTGGTACACCCAGGGTATTGTTAATACTATTTGGCGCAATGCTCAGCGTAGCACATAAAGCTGTGGTCGGCATTGTATATGACCAAGTACATTGGGTCTCACTAGCAGTATACGGCACAGAATTGATGGAACCCAAATCAAAATTGGATGTGGGGTTTAGCGCATTGTTGGCGGCCGTATCTGCATGATTTGGCACAGTATTTGGTGCATTATATGGCATGATCGCTTCGGCAGTATCTTGAGATGCGGAAACTACTTCTCTAACAGCACTAGATAAAGGGGAGCACTTACCTGCCATTATTGCACACGAGGTGCCACAAACCCAGTTTTCATTTCGAATGAAGCTATCGACTCCGGCGCAGCTGTAGTGGTGCCAGGTTTGGCAGATGTAGCACTGGACCATATCGTCAGCGGAGTCGGGTCCATCGCAGTCGACACAATTGTATTCCTCCACCGTCGGCGGTGACATTGTTGTAGGTCGCGAGCGGGCAGCCTTCGAGGTCTTCTTTGGTGGCATCCTCACTCAGTGGAGGGCAGGTAATGGATACTCCAATCCAATTAAATCAAAATGTAATGATTTTATAAATTGTTGGTACGATCTGGTGCCAACAGACTAAGTTTATAATTCTTCGAATTAAACACAGTCGTTCGGTGTGAAGGAATTATAAAATCCTTTGAAAGAGACTTTTATTAATATAAATTTACAAATTCATTAACTAGTTTTAACTTACATTAGTCTCTTTATTTACTTTAGGATTTTCTAGTATTTTTAGTTAATTTTAGTTTTAGGATTTAGGCTTAAGAATTTTTAGATTCTACTTAATTTGCGCAACTGCGCGCTCAAATTGTAGAGTGTGAAACGTGAGATCAAAAAATGAATAAAGATGGATGCCAAAAATGTCAGAATAATAATGGTGGAGACTTCCGGCATATTCGTTTAGCCACCAGGGAGGTAATACTTTTGACAGCAGCATAACAACCCGGCTATACTTGGCCTGTAGCAGGGTTGTTAACAATCCGGATACATTATTTGGTGTAAAATTGGAATAGTTTTCGGATGTGGACTATGACTTCTCAGGTAGCTATCAATTACAAGAAATTGGTTGGTCAGAGGTCATGATATTGAAGAGAAGTGGTTAAATTATCAATCCTTGGGCTGCTCCAACTTTGATGCATTTCAGTCACTTTGCATAATTCTGCATGCTGCTGCACGAAAAAGTTCCTGGAAGAAAAAAAAGAGATAATAATTTGTATTACTGCTGCAGAAGAAACGTCTAGTACTATGTGGAGTTTATAGACAAGGGTTTCAGTCCATATAATGTCGAATGCTTTCTCCATATCCAGAAAACATCCGACAGTAACTTTATTTTTGCTTAAAGCTGTGCTGATGGCATGATGAAACTTCAGGAGAACCTGCACTGAAATGCTATTCCCGTAAACCGAACTGATGTTGTTTTTACCGCAGAACTTCTTGAGCTTCGGAGTATTAGCTCTTCCAAGCAAGAGCTTACTTAAATCGTTGTGGAAGGATATCGACTGTAGTTGCTGAACATGTTCCTTTCTCTTTTCTTGGGTTTCCACTTCTGGAGAGAGTAAAACTTATTCATGCAGTTGTCAAAGATGAATGCCAAAAACACCATTATTGTTTGTGGATGCATTTTTGGAACAAAGTTGGATACCCCTGCCTTCTTAGGTTTGGAGTTGGTGTTTTCAATGTCTCTTTTTAGCTGTCTAAATCCAGTCTTCTGTAGTTTATGAAATTCTCTACTGTTTCTGTCGCTAGGAAGATGGTTTGGCGGAGTTTGATGCTTAGTCGAATAACTTCATGGTCCGAGTCACTGGATATACTATTGTACATGTACAGTCGAAGTTTCTGTTTTCCGGAAGAATATGGGTCAAATTAGATGACGAAATAAACAAGTCTAGTGTTGATGGTGTTCTGAGGAAAGTTGGTCTGTGTTGTGAAATAACCACCAATGAATGCTGACGGCTGTTGATGACAGCAGTATCCATTCATAGGTGATGTCTTGCGTAAAATCTCCACCGATGATCCCATAATTGCTTCTCCTATAAGAATGCAGTTGAGAACGTGAAGGTTGGTATGGATGTTTCTCATACTGTATTTACCTGCATTAGAAGTATACGCTGATTACGCTGATTATAGCTTGGATCTCCCGTTCTAACTGTATAGTGACGGCAGAGGCGGTGGCTTCGCTGGACAAGGAACCTCTGTGATCATGGTTTCGCTAGTGTTGGGGCCGATATGGTGTTCCTTACGTAGATTGCTAAACTAAGGGCTAAGCGTAATGTTACATTACATATAATGTCCGTCTCCGTCCATCAAAGAATTACAAAATTTGATTTTAAGAGAAATATTTCCCTCAAGAAGTGTCCAAAATATAAAATACCTATGCAGTCATAGCTTCTGGAAAACTAAGCAAGACTATTTATTATAATCATCAATAATTCAGCAAGTTCCCTAATGGAATACATTTTTACAATCTCACATTTTAAACAGTTTTTTAAAGAAATTAATTGATAGCAAAAGAAATAGACTAAGAGCCCACAGCAGATTTTGGGTGTGATTGATAGCAAAAAAAGAAGTACAGGCGTCGAAAGCTTCATTAAAGGCTATTTAAAAAATTAAAGTCTTGCAGTCCATAACTGGGGCATTTGCGAGAAAGAGAGCATCGAAAAAAAATATGAATGCAACTTCGAGGATAATCGCTTTAGCCGAAATTGATTTTCACTGCTCCCTACATAAGCTCCGCGGATCCCATATCACGGAATCTGAGATCATTTGAGTGTTTAATTTGCCCTGCCAGCCTCTTAAAAAAAACATTTTTCACTTTGAATTTTGAATTTTTTAAAGGGTCCGGTAGAGCGAGCTATACAATCAAATAGCCTCAGATTCCGTGATATGTGATCCGAGGAGCTTATCTATGGAGCAGTGAAAATCAATTTCGGCTAAAACGATTATCCTCGAAGTTGCATTCATATTTTTTTTTTTCGATGCACTGTTTCTTGCAAAGGCCCCAGTTGTGGACTGCAAGACCCTCACACCCAAAATCTGCTGTGGGCTCTCGGTCTATCAACTTACATGTTCTTTTTATACACGGTTAAAAATTCTGGGGTGTTTTTTGATACAGCCTTTGAATTACAGCCGTATTCAATACAGAAAATATTAATTTTTAATATTCCCTAAATATTAAAGAAATTTTCTGATAACTTTGTATAAAATTCTTAAAGATAAGTATTAAAATTGATACTTGTAATACCAAAAAGATTACAGACTTCGTATTCCCTTGTAATATCTGATATTATCAAGCAATAATATATTTTAAATTAACTTCAAAATTTTAATATTTGCCAAGTATTAAATTTCAATATATTTTTGGTGTTGTCATTTATAAGTATGTAACCCAGAAATTTATTAAAAAGTACCCCAAATTTTTTAACCGTGTATACATATGTATTTTGTCGTTTGAAAATGATACACAGAAAAAAAAACGAGGTAAATCAACAAAAACAATAATGATTCAACATGTTTTGCCAATGATTTTGCTTCATCGAGCATTCGTTTCATTTTAACATGATTTCTGTATAAAGGAAATCAATATTATATCATGTTAAAATGACATTGTCTTTAAAGTTGAATCAATATGTTTTCATTTTGAAATAATATGAAAAAACCTGCAAATAAAAATGGAATCCATAGCAAATGAATGCTGAATCAATACGATTTCATGTTGAAGTACCGCGATCATCATGTTGAATCGCCATGACCATATATATATCATATATGATGATATATCATATATATCTTTACTACCATCATGTCTAGTCATTATTACCATCATATTAAGCCATTACTATTATCATATTGAATCACCATGGTCTGAAAGTATAGGAATTCTTTATATATTTATTTTATTTCAAAAATACTTTGTGATACTTGCTGAGTTTTGAACTGGGAACCTTCCGCACACAGAGATAGCACTCATCCACTGGGCCAATTCACTAAGCAAAAAACTAGTGCCAAACGTCAACTTGAGGTACTTTTAACTTGGAATTAATATGTGAACAATTTTATTTTAATACTATTTCAATGTTAAAATGAGTTCAATCATGTTATTTCAACAGGGTCTCACACATGAATTAATTTGTAAATGAAACCTTATTGATTGAATAATATTTCCCTTTGAATACAAAACATGTTGAATCAAAATAAAAAATGTTGTTTAAGTGTATGCCTGGTTATTTTTACATAAAAACGCTGTTTTTTGACATGAATTTCTTTCAACTTGGAGTTTATATACGAATCATTTTATTTTAACACTACTTCAAAGTTAAAACAAAGCGAAAACTGTATAATTAAAATTAAAATTCCTGTTTACTTGCTTTTCAATTTAAAATTAACAGGACTAAGTCATAAATTAATGTTTTGAAATGCTAACATAAAATGAAAACGTATTATTAGAGCTCGAGTGAAAGTTTCACCCTCTTCTTTTGCTGGGACAAGACCTTTAATGCCAGTTAAGGACCGTTTTCAAAAACGTGCGTCAAAAATGAATTTGTGGACTGATCTCAAACGCAAATACAATTTTTTCTGTATTAGCATTGTGTTCGATAATGCAGTTTGCTAAAGTCACATGTTCGACAACATCATCTGCCGTAAGAAAACTCGAGCTGAAGACAAAACATTGACAAGCCATTGCATTTGCAAGAAAATTAACTGACGTGGACCAAAAAGATTTTGTGCAAACAGTTAGATTGCTTATTTGACAATGGCAATATTCGCGTCCAAGAATTACTTAATATCTGACAACCAAATTGACTTTGACTTAACATTTTTGAAAACGGCAAAAGATATCTAACTGGAGGTTTTGGGAACAAAAGGTGACATTTCCACTCTTTCCTATTTTCCACCACTTTGGGGGAGTCTGGCAGGGGAAAAGCTGAAAGTAAAATGTCGGGCACCTTTATATTTGTAATCAGGATATTTTTTGATGTGTTACATATTTGGTTATACCCCTGACATCAAAAGGTGGTTTTTCGCCCACTTTGATGGGCTTCTGGCGGGGGAAAAGCTGAAAGGAAACGTCTGGGAATTAATTTTAATTAATTGAAGTGGTTATACTCCTCACACAGAATTCGGAAAAATCGGGGTTTTTAACCACCCCACCACCGTCAAACGCTGAGAATAAACCCTGCCAGACTTTTGTTTTCATGATGCTTAAATCTATACTGCCATGCGCTCATATATTTTGGTTACACATCCTCTCCAAAAATTTTCTGTGGGCTCTTAGACTATTAGCTTTTTTACGGTCTAAAACTGCATGATATATGAAAATCAAAGCATTTTTAACTGTAAATTGAAAAAAGTTAATTGAGTAATATCAGTCTGAAATTAAAAATGTTATTTTTACATTTACATTTAAATTTTTACTTTTCTGATTGTCTTTAATGCGCTGAGTTTGAATCTGGCCTTGAAATTGCTTTATCACATCACGTTTTTGAGATATTCGAGTCTAAAGATTTAAAAAAAATGCATTTTGCATGCAAATTTGGGGTAATATTTGTTCTCCAGGTAATTTTTTTCGAAAAAATGCTTATGGTCACTCTGAAGTATGAACATTTAACTTCAAAATTCTTTTTGAAACTTTCAAACACCTTCATTCATCTTCGAGAAATCGTTAGTTTTCATCTTAAACTACCTAATTCGAAAAATCCTACAATATACTCGCTAAGTCCCCTTTTGAGCACAAATTTACTGGATTTTTCGAATTAGGTAATTTAAGACGAAGGTTAACGATTTCTCGAAGATGAATGGAGGTATTTGAAGAATCAAAAAGAATTTTGAAGTAAAATGCTCATACTTCAAAATGACTGAAAGCATTTTTTCGAAAAAATTACCTAAAAATTTTACCCCAAATTTGCATAAAAAATGCATTTTTTTTAATCTTAAGGCAATGGATATTCTGCTAACTTCATATGAACTTAGCAGGACAACTTTCTCAAAAACAAAGATAATCGAGCTGAAAAAAGTTTATTATTGAGAACTAAATTAATTGCGAATTAGTTATGCAAAAAAAAAAAAATGTATAGCATTTTTGGTTTGCGAAAAAATGGGTGTCCTGCTGACTTCATATGAACCTAGCAGGACAACTTTCTCTAAAATGTAGATAAACGATCCGAAAAAAGTTGGTTGTTGAGAACTAATTAATAGCGAATAAGTTACGCAGAAAAAAAATGAATTTTTTGTTCGTTTGCGAAAAATAGGCGTATTGCGAACTTCACGTGAACTTAGCAGGACAACTTTCTCAAAAAAGGAGATAATTGAGCTGAAAAAAGTTGGTTATTGAGACTAATTAATTGCGAATTAGTTACGCAAGAAACAATTTAATTGTATTTTTGGTTTGCGAAAAAATGGGTGTCCTGCTAACTTCATATATGAACTAAGCAGGACAACTTTCTCAAAAATGAAGATAATCGAGCTGAAAAAATTTTATTGTTGTTAATTGCGAATTAGTTACGCAAAAAAAAAATTGTATGGCGTTTAAGGTTTGCAAAAAATTTGTGCCCTGCCAAGTTCATATGAAACTAGCAGGACACCCATTTTTTCGCAAACCAAAAATGTAATAAAATTTTTGTTTGCGTAACTAATTCGCAATTAATTAGTTCTCAATAATAAACTTTTTTTTAGCTCGATTATCTTTATTTTTGAGAAAGTTGTCCTGCTTAGTTCATATGAAGTTAGCAGGACACCCATTTTTTCTTAAACCAAAAAAGCAATTAATTTTTTTTTTGCGTAACTAATTCGCAATTAAGTAGCAACTAATGATAGGATAGTTTTTAACATGAATTTCCAAAAGTGTCCTGCTAACTTTTTATACATAATTTCAAGGCCAGATTCGAACTCAGCGCATCAAAGATGATGAAAAAAGTATGTCTTGATTCATGTTACAGACAAAAATTCAAATTTTGTCAAATAAAGTAATTTCTTGGTGACGTGAAATAACGCCAAACGAAATAAAGCCGAAATTAAAAAATTTGGTCTTATTACGTTTTCAAAAACGAAATAAGACCAAATTTTAAATTTGGTTTTATTTCAATTATGAAACCGAAATAAGAACAATTTGGCTTTATTTCGTTTTCAACTTATTTCATATTTTCAAATAATTCTGCCGAAACTGAAATTTTTTTCCTGACATAAGGGGAGTAATGAAAAGGAGTTTATTGGTAGAATAAATTCGAAGTTTCTAGATTATTTCAATGCAAAAGAAACTTTGCATACACTCACCTCGCACCCACCCCAAAGTGAGCCCTAGCAGGGGAGTTGCAGGGGGGCAGCATGCCCCCCCATACATACCTCACTGTTTATTCGCGAATTTTTATGTTTCACAAACCTAATAGATCCTCTCCTTTATTTGGTTTGTGAAATTTTAAAATTCACGAATAAACAGTGAGGTATGTATGGGGGGGCATGCTGCCCCCCTGCAACCCCCCTGCTTGGGCTCGATATAGGATTTGGAGTGGGTGCGAGGTTGGGTGAATGCAAAATTTTTTTTGCATTTAAAGAATCTGTATTTAATGAAACTTTGAATAATATAGCCGAAATAACGATTCTCAAGAAATATTTGGCTTTAGTTCTGTTTTCGCATTGCAATAAAGCCAAAAAACTGATTGAGATAGATTTGGTTTTATTTCGATTATTTTTTTGGTGTTATTTCCATCGGGCGTAAGAAATAGCACCAAATTGGCGTTATTTCGTTTTTGAGATGGAAATAAGGCCAAATTCAAAATTTGGCTATATTTCGTTTGGTGTTATTTCACGTCACCTAATTTCTTAGTGCTTTCGAGTGGATTTTTGAAAACAGTAAAAATACGTCAATTTTTGACTAGTGCTTAAGTCCAAATGGGCTGTCACAAAAAAAAACCTTAAATATAGAGATTTATTGGAAATTGTGTATACTTTTAAAGGTACTTTGATATATTATTCAAATAATTGGTAGTTTTTGAGCATAATACAAAACATAAATGATCCCAGATGGTTTTTCGGCCTAGCGGTTACATATTTTTAATGTACTATTCAGCCTTCCAAAACTGCATATGAATTTTTTCTGTCGACTCTGGGATTTTTTTTTTTAACCATCACCTTTAAAGAAAATCAGTTCTCCCGCTTTAGGCTCTATATAGCTGGATGTAAAGACGACGTATAGACACAAGATATTTAAAGGAGTTATCATGAGTTTCTACTAGCATCTTGTGAAATTTGACACATTCAATGTAAGAAATATTTTTCAATAATGTGTTTCTTCAACATTTTTGCCGGTATAAATCTACTGACTGAGTTTTAGCTTTTGACAGACAAAATTTAGGGGACAAAAAGTTATTTTCTTTATAGATTTGTACCTGAAAAACTACCAACTGGCAGCTCTGATACCTGTAAATGCAAATATAGATATGTACTTTAATTTGCGTTCGAAACAACAGGGGCATCTAATAAGAGAAAAAAACACTAATTGTCACAAATCAAGTCATGGTTTTAAATTATAGCCACCCGAGGAGACATCTAAAAATGCGGTTCCCGATTAATTTATATTTACAATAAGGACGGCATATAAGTATGTGAATGTGAAATGTTGAAACTTAACCTACCCGCTCGCTACCGCTTACCATCTACATATGAACGCCTTCGCCAATGAAGCGAGTGATTAACTTTTTATTTGAATTTACTGCATAAGGCACTGCCGACCAAACGGACAGCCATTGCACAGTATATGGTCAATTTGGCCAGCAATAATTCTTAATTTATTTAATAAACAAGCATTAATTTACATGCATTCGGCTTAATAAAAACCAATTAAATGCGAATGTTGAATTCGATAGCCATTGGAAGGGAAAAAGAGAGCTGATGTCGGCTGATGGTTGTTTTTTTTTTTGTTGCTAAATCGTCGACGTCGCGTCGGTCGCCTACCGGATT
The DNA here is from genome assembly GCA_963921185.1 of Dasysyrphus tricinctus. NCBI lineage: Eukaryota > Metazoa > Arthropoda > Insecta > Diptera > Syrphidae > Dasysyrphus > Dasysyrphus tricinctus. The sequence continues at coordinate 127,434,105 of OY992530.1, forward strand.
GGGGAGATTTCACCATATCGTTTTGCAAAATTTTTTGTTATTCGAATTTTTTTTGCTTTTCATTTCATCGTGTAGTTTATTGAATTCGTTTTGTCTTTGTTTTAAACAAGTTTTTGGTGTTTTAAATCGACGAAACGACTTTGGTAATGGTCTATAAATAAACGATTAGGTATTTTAGTAGCTCTTATGGTTTTTTAAGAGGTTTTGTTTCAATTTAATTTGTTTAATGTTATTCCAATGAATAATGAAACAAAAATTAAGAGTTTTATTGCTTAACAACCCATTTCTGTATAGAAATCATTTATTTAATTAATAAAGTGGATCATTTGATAAGGTTCAATGGGACACTTTATGAAAATTTTATTAAAATCTTATCATTTAGCTATACTCATAGCATAGCTGTGGTTGATTGGTTAGGAAAGCGTAATGCATTTTGTCCAAGTTTCAGTTTATGTCAAAAAAAATATTATTTTCGTATTGTTTACAGTGACTCACTGAAATGTTATAAACACTTTTTGACAGAAATGGTCTCAATAAGGACCTATACTATTTTGGTTGTGTAAGCAGAAGGCTACCTGGTGCTGGAAAAGTGTTTCAGTAATTAGTTCCATGCCTATTCGATGAAATATTTATAGCGGAACGACAATTTGTTTATTATTATTTTTTTTTAATTGATCGTGGGTTTTTACTAAAAAGTTATTATCCTCGCGGATAGAATTCATTATTTTTAATATTATTCTATATCAAGCCGGGCAATTCCATGGTAACTCACGTTTCATTTGGGAGAGTTTGGCGCTCACTTTTATTAAAATTTCAATGTTTATATATGAATATAAATAAAACAAAATTTAAACGCTTTACATGGTAATGATTTCGACTGCTAGGAAAAAATTTAATTTTTGGGAAAAATAAATTCTTTCTTATTAAAAAATACTAAAACGTGTTGGTAACTCACGTTACCATATTCGGACACGGGTTTTGTAGCAGTGCAATGCCTATTTTCTAAAAATTAAACAAACCAATAAGGCTTAACTGGCTTGTTGAATTAGATATAAGAAGTTATCAGCCTGTTTATATCTGTACATACATTTTAAATTATTGAAAATATTTTATACAAATTTAATAAAATACATGGTAACTCACGTTACAAAAAGTCGGTAACTCACGTTATTTCACGTTTCTAACTTAAAAATTTAGGGCTACGCCTTTTAGAATTTCATTTTATTTTCAGCCGTATGTTTGTTACTTGAAGTATATTTTGCTATTCTAATTTTAAAACTAGGAAAAAATAGACAGGGGGCGAGATAAATTTTCCATTTTTCTATCTTCATGTCCACTTTTTCATGGAATTACCCAGCCATAAATTTCGTGCCTTTATTGTTTGGTTGGATTTGATCTTTACAGTAACTATGGAAAAGAAAGACTTAAATATTAAATATATTTAGTTGTATTATTTATTTTATTAATTGAATAAATGAAACCACTATACAGGGGCCGACCAATAGAACCAGCCGCATGCTTTGCGTTACTGTATACAAGTTCTTTAGAAAAGCGACCCACAGTGCCAGATTAACAAGTAGGCAGAATAGGCAGTTGCCTGGGGCCCCCGATTGTAGGGGGCCCCCGAAAAATGAAAAAGACTTCTAAAATTTTCTTACAAGCATAAAATTCTAGTAACACTTATTTTATTGCAAAATTTTGTTGTCAAATCCGGCAGCAATGGCCAGTGGCGTAGCTAGGATATTTGCCGCCCGGGCAAAACAATAATTTGCCGCCCCTTTGGTCTAACAATACTTAATAATAAAATCGGTCTTAGAGTTGCAGACAAAATTTTGACTAAAATATTTTTTTTATAAATGCAAGGAATTACATTCTGTGAAATATTGATACACGCCACTTTGCCACAAAATCTTCTGACCTACTGGGATTTAACTTTAAACCGACTGTAATATAGGCACATGAGACTTGAATTTTTTTGTAATGTTTTCTTTCGTTCAAAAATAGTAAAGATCATAATTGTTCATTAGGCGTGCCTCACCAAATAAAATCTCTGAGAGGGCAAAAATCTCACCTGAGCACTAAGATTTTTTCCAGAGATTACTGAGACGAAAATTTTTTGGGTTAATTTCTCAATGTTCTTTTTCAGCTAAAACTGTTCATTTGACAGCCAAATTGCAATTTATCGGTGATGTGCAGATACGAAATCGATACAAAAATACAGAATAGAGGTTGAGTGTTGATAAAAAGGAAAAATAAATTGATCTTAGTATTATTTTTCATTCATTTCATAAGGTTTTGTGCTTTAAAATTTAAATATTTAAAGCAGAGTTAAAATTTTGTTTCCATAATTTCAGTACGATTGAACAGAGTATCTTTGTTTCACCAAAACATTCCGCCTACGTCAACTTGATATTAAGCGCTCGGTGAGATTTTACTTGGTGAGACACGCCTATTGTTTCATCAGTACTCGACAGTGAAACTGAGAAATTGCATACTGTTCATATTTCTCAGATCTAATGATCATGAACCATGAAAGGGTCAAAGCAACGGCTAAGTCACTATACTGAGTGTCTGATAACAGAGTTGTTACTTCACTGAAATTGCAGTAGATTGTTGATCTAATACATTTTTTCTCAAAATAAATCAGCTGAAAAATCTTCATACTGCACTTCATTTTACGAACAAAAATTAATCTTCAAGCTTTCCAAAAAAAAAATCACATTTTTTTTAAGTTCTTTGTGTTGAATGCAGCCATATGTATAGTTTAGAGCTTTTTTTGTTTGCTGGTCTTATGTTTGAAAAAAACTATTGTTATGTTTTATTAATTTTTATTCATTTATCAGTTTTGTATAAATAATATTTTTATTTTTGATTTTTGAAAAAAAAAAAACAAATTATCTGCGAAAATATTCAATCGAAAGCATTTTTGTTTTTTTTTCAAATCTAACGTGACACATTCTTTGAGAAAAGTCAAACCCTCTGAACTAAATTGAGAGAATTAACAAACACATATATGTAAAGCTACAAAAAAGAATGGTCATTACGAAAGCCATTTTGTTTCAAAATTTTAAAGAATTGTTAATTTAAAAAAATAAACTTTTGTGTTTATTACCAACTTCTATAATGAGCAACGGTCATGATTCTGCCGCCCCTAGTGATTTGAACACAATGAACAATTGTACGTTCTTATACCTACCAATATAGAATTTTTAACTTAAAAAATAATACTTTTTTGTTTATTTCCAACTTCTGCAATAAACAACGATGATGATTTTGCGCCCCTATTGATTTCAATTTAATAAAAATTGATTCAATTATTTATTAAACAAAAATTAAACTTGTGTTTATTTCCAACTTCTCATGAAGCTCGAGGAAGATTTTGCCGCCCCTACAAATTTGAATACTATTAAAATTGTGCGTTTTCTAATAAAAATTTAATAAAATTTTCAAAAAAAAAACTTCTGCAATTGGCTTACATCCCATAAACAATGAAGATGATTTTCCCATTCGCCGCCCTTAACTCCTGGTGCCCGGGGCGACCGCCCCCTTCGCCCCCCCCCCTAGCTACGCTAATGGCAATGGAGTAGGTCTTTCAGTCGCTATAATTGCAGATTTTTCTACTGAATTCCACTTGTAAAAGGGTTTGCTTATAAGCTTTTCAATAACACAATCACAACGGTTTTTAATAACAACTTTTTCACTACTTGATGCCAATTTCTAGTTAAATTTTACATGCAAACTATAAAAGCATTAGGTACTTTAATAAACAAAAACGACTTCCAAATTTGTATTTACAGGTTAAGGAAAATTCGTTTTCTTACCTCCACTAAAAAAAAAACTCTATTCACTGCAAAAATGCCAAACGAACTTCCCATTTTGTTCATATTCTTCCAGCACGAATAGAACAAAACAAAGTCAAGATACAACACTATTCTCATATCATATCTGAGTGAGAGTGTAAGAACTTTGAGTACTTACTCATATCATATCTGAGTGAGAGTGTAAGAACTTTGAGTACTTACTGTTCGCCACTTTGGTTGGATCCTTTCACAGTTAATTCGAACGAACCGGTTGGTACGATACGAGCAGCGATGCAAACTGAGGCTTTTTCATGCCTTTTAGGCTTTATTTCATTAACTGAGGCTTTAAGGCTTGTTTTTCTTCAAAAAGGCATCTTTTTATTTGAAATATTTTTATAAAAAATGCTATGATCTGCAATTCAAACAAACACATATATCCTTGTTTCAAAAAGCAATCTATGATTTCAAGGACCAAGACGATCTGATGAACTAAAACTATGTTTTTTTATCAATTCTTAATACGCAACAAGAGCGACTCGAGATGTTAGGTATACTTTGCATTGCGTCAGATTTATTGAACAAAATCGATATTGATTATAATTGATGAATTTGCCGAAAACAAATGTACAAAACGACATGTTAAAAATGTAGATAGTAATTTTATTGATATTATTACATTGTGACAGTAAAATTTTTATGAAATATATAAGTTTGTATTTTTTAATCGAAAAAAGAAGGGAACGGACCTGAAAAAAAGGGCCCCCAAATTGATGGTTGCCTAGGGCCCCGTTGAGGACTAATCCGGCCCTGGCGACCCATAGGCTTCGCATATGCGCCGGGCGAAACTCTTCTCTCCGGCCGATCCGTTGAAAATTATTATTGTTGTCAATAATAGGTTCGTTCATTGTTGGCTTTTCTTTCCATTTAAATCAGTTGTCATTGTCAATGAAAGGCTTAATCGATTGCACTACGAAATTGGGTTGAACTTCTGTGATGTTGATAATAAATAAAAAAAAAATTTTAGATATAAAAAGTTAAAAAACTTACTTTTGATTTTGTTTTTCTTTTACTTTATTTACTAATGGGACGCGTTTCGGAGCAATTATTCCATCTCCGGCGAATAACTGCGATTTCAAAATCACAAATTTTAAGCTTTTGAATTATATTTTATTTACTATCATCATCATCACGCTGTAATGAAAGAAACAATAAAAATACACACGAAAAGACACAAATGTAATTTTTCGCACACAATAAATGGCCTGGGTAATTAATTGTGTGTGAAAAAAGAGTGTAGACTTCTCCAAAAAATATGCAACAATTTTCAATTTTGTTCATCGAACAGCGTACAACAGAACGAAAAGTAAAACTAAATTTTTCGTTTATGATTTCGTTGTGTTATTTTTGTATGGGATTTTTCGTTTCGCATCAGCAGCGTACTAGGTTTTAGCCCGAAGTCGTTCCACACTTGAAAAATTGTACTGGTCCGCACCAAATCTGGCGGTCTAAAACTGTTTGAAACTGTTTGGGTAGTCCCAAGGAACAGGGTTAATTAATTACCCAGGCCATTTATTGTGTGCGGAAAAATGACATGGTGTTTTTTCGTGTGTATTTTTGTTGTTTCTTTCATTACAGCGTGGTTGTCTGTGTTCTTTTGTTTTCTGTTGCATTGGTTTTCAATTTTTGAATTGTTGTAACTGTCAATTACATAATATTTTTTCGCTGCGTTTTCGTAAGCATTTCGTTGTCTTGTTGGAGACCAACTTAAAATTTCGTTTCGCATCAGCAGCGTACTAGACTTAAGCCTAGCTAGTCGATTTTGATCCGATGATGGCTAATGGCCGAAACGCGTCATAAACAAATAAATTTATTGAAACAAGACTATAAGGTGTTTAATTGACTTTTTATCTATTGTGTTTTTTCGTGTGTATTTTTGTTGTTTCGTTGCTTCCAGTGAGGCTGTGTGTGTTCTTTTTTTTCAGTTAAATTTGTTTTGATTTTTTGAATTGGTGTAACTGTCAATGAATATTTGTTCGCTGCGTCTTCGTAAGCATTTCGTTGTCTTGTTGGAGACCAACTAAAAATTTCGTTTCGCATCAGCAGCGTACTAGGCTGTAATTAGGTAATTGTGTGCGAAAAAGAGTGTAGACTTCTCCAAAAAGTATGCAACAATTTTCAGTTTCGTTCATCGAACAGCGTACTGCAGAACGAAAAGTAGAACTAAATTTTTAGCTTATATATATGATTTCGTTGTGTCATTTTTGTATGGGATTTTTCGTTTCGCAAGGTATTTCCCTAGCATTTTTTCCACTTTTTACCATTGTATATGAGGTATTAGATCATAGCCATGTTTTGTTGAAAACTATAAACAGTTGCGCAAAAGCTTTTCAACAAAATGATGCGGATCAAATTGGATTATAGGTATAGGTAAAGCTTTTTTGTATGAGAGTTCCATAGTTCCAATTTGTTCCAAGGTATTATTCTCTAGTCACATTTGACTGCAGAAAAAATTTAAAGCTATTGACAGCTGGGGATTGTTGTTGTACTGCGTGTAAATTTTCAACTGGCTAGGCTGCAACTTCTCAAGAAAACATGACTCATGTGTTCGGTATATGGCTCGTTCTATTACGAAAAAATAATTAGTGTATAAATATACCTAGTATAAAACTTCGGAATTGAGAAACCGGAAAAAAATCACGGCTCCGTGAAATTAGTCCCCAAAATTCTGTATGAAAAACAAAAACAACAAATTTTTGCCCATATGGGTTGATTTTTCCCATTTTGGTTCAAATTTTATTTATTTTTATGGGGAATAAGTTCACTTTAAAAAAATAATGCAATATATGCTCAGAGCTAGTAAATAATTGCCCCACAGGGTGTTGAAACATCCTCGAACATTTTTGGGATACAAAACTAACTGCCTGAACAGAATAGAGTGTTGCAACTGGAGCTGCAGCTCACTGTACTGCCCGAAAAAAAAGTTTTTCTGGAAAAATGAATGTCATTTGAAGGAATTTTCTTCAAAAATCACAAAAATTTGAAGCTTTCATAATTTACAAAACAATTTTTCCTGTAATTTTGTGGCCGGGATTAATGACATTATTTGAATTCAAAGTAGGGGAGACCAGGGACAAAAGTAACATTTTTTACTTTTGGGATTCCTGCTCTTGGGTTTGTTGGAATAACAGAAAACGAAAAATGTTATCTTATGGATAGCTTATTTATCCAGGAACTGGTGAAGCAAAATTTCTTTAAAATGACAAATTCTTATAGCTGTGATAATTTTCCCTAGACTCTTCCTTTTGTTTCTTTCTTCCTACGTGTCCACCTAGGTCAAAAGTAACACGCTCTCGGGACAAAAGTATCTCAAATGTTTATTGACCCAAGCGCAACCCATACATATTGTTGAGATCAACCCACTTTTTCACTTCCACAACTTCTGCTACACCACTCTACCAAGTATGAACAACCTTAAAAAAAAAAAAAAAACTTTGAACATTTTTGAACTGTCACCAGCGCCACACAGTGGCCCGTATTGACTTTTTGGTTGCAAAAATCATAACTTTTTAACGAATGACGATATTGCCACAATTTTGTTTTGAAAGAAATTTCCAAGGCTATGACGATATCGCCACCACAATACACAAATCTAAGGTATTATACTGCGCAGGTTGTCAGTCGAAAATAAAAAATGGCTGTGAGCGTGAGGAAGAAAACACACGTAAAAACAATAACAAATTAAAATTGAAATTGTCAGAAATTAAATTGGCTGGGAGCATGATGACTTAAATACACGAAAAAACAACAACAAATACTGACATTTGACACAAATTTTGATATATGCGCAGAAGAAACAAAAATCAAAACTCTTATGATATTACCTTTAATATGTGTACTGTGATCGCCACAATTTTGTTTTGAAAGAAATTTCCAAAGCTATGAAAATAGATAGATTGCAAAAATATCACAGGGTGTTTTGGAATTTGCTGTTGAAATAAGAAGTTTGAATTAATGTCAAATATATAACTACAGTTTTAAATTCCATATACATACACTAGTCAACGAAATTAAAGGAACAACTTTTTTTTCAATTTTTGTTAGTGTTTTTTGAAGAGCTGTATCTTTGTGACGAGTGGTCGTATTGAGTTGAAACAAAAAGCATTCTACAGCTTTATGTCTTTTGTTTCGAGATTTGTTTGCAAAATTTTTTTTTAAGTACCGTTATTGCGTTATTACAAAAAATGAGACGAGACAAAACAATTAAGTACTTTTTATTTTTTGTTTTTGAAGGCCCTCATTTCTGGACAACTTTTTTTGAGTAAATCAAATGAAATGATCAGATACCTTGTTTATTCAGCTTTAATTCAAATTTGTTTTGTTGTCGTACAATTTTCGTTTGCATGGTTTATCTGACTTTGAATGATGCTTGCTAAATGTATCTCAAAATTGTTCAGAAAATATTTGGACTCTAAAGCCTGGTTTATACATCCATGTGAAGTGTAGTTTTCATAGAAAAAAATAATTGTTTTCCTAGGCGTGGAAAACTGTCAAAAATTAAATGCAATTATTTTGGCGACAAGGAGGAACAAATTTGTTTCGAAACAAATGCAACTCAATTGGCTTTTTGAAACCAAATATTATGACGAAAACTATTTTTTTGAAAACCTTTTGGTTCATTAATTATTGATGTTTCATTTCAAATTTGATTTCCCTTCGCTTTGAAGTAGGCTTAACAATTTTTTTGAAAAGTGAAAATTTTATTTTATATCTTACATGAAAAATCTGGTGTTAAGAAAAATGTACGCTTGTAGTGTGACCATTTTCACCATTAACTGTAATAAGGATAACAATCATTAAGTTTATGAGTAGCAACAAAAAAGTTTGAGAAATCTTACATTTTTTTTGAAAAGTTTGCACTCACTAAAGTATCAGTTTGCGGAGAATCGGCCACTTGTCTTATTTCTCTGAAGGAAAGTAATTGCGATTTATTTTTTCGCGAACTGCGACTAGCTATGGTGTGTCCTTTTACTCGGATTTTTGTGTTTTTTTTCTACGGATAAATATTGTTTTATTAACAAAACCAAAATTAAAATAAAATCAATTTGCAGTAGTTTTTTTATTTTTAAAAAAGAAATTTGAAAAGCAAAATTTTGAAATGTTGAATTTTCCATTTTTTTGCAAAAAAATTTGACCCAACCAAAATTTCGATTCCAGCCCTTGTCAAATCAAGAATGTTGACATAAATGTATCTTCACGTTCGTACGTTCGTTCGTTCCTTCACTTTTATCGTTCACCATATCTGAAAAAACGAAAGGATAAGATTTACCTATGTATTTTAAATATTGCAATATCGTTGAGTGCAGAAAGGATTTTCAAAAATAATTCATAATCTGTTTTTCTGGAGTAATTTAAAATAAAATGCACGACTGGGTCGCACCTACTTGCTCTTATGTTCAAGGCACTGCGGGTTTAAGAAAATTGTATATAAAAACATGGAAATCTATGAGAGAAAAATGTAGAGAAGATTGAAATACGACATTTAAATTGGCTAAAACAACTCTTTTGAAAGATTGACGTGAAAAAAAAGAATGCCATCTTAATTCTTGATTGAATATGATTGTATGGGAGAAAAAAATTAAAAATAATTGTAGCGGTTTTTCAAAAAAAAATAATTTTTATATATGAAATTCTTAAAACATTTTTAAGAACAAATTTTGGTATGCAAATCTAAAGTTTATATTTATGTGTATTTAAAAAAAAAAATTGAAAAAAAATTGTCAACTTGTTTTTGAGATACCGAATTTTCAAAAAAAAATGTTAACCTTTATTTAAAAATCCAGAAACTTTTTTTTTGAAAATTTTGATATGCAATATTATTAAATTTTATCTGAAATTTGTACATAAAAAAAATTATCTAAATCCGCTTAGTCGATAACGAGAAAATTCAAAACAAAAAATACGTTCTATGACAGGTACTATTAATAGTTCTGAGTGTAATTTTTTATAATTTTTTGTAGTAGATCATACTAATTTTAGTATATAGAAAAAGTTTAATCAAAATCGTAGGAGTCGTTTTTGAGAAAAAAATATTTTCCTTTGCGGTTTTTTAACTTTTGTATGGAAGGTACCGTTACTTTTTCATAAATGTAAAATTTTTTCTAAAAATATTTTAAGGAGTACTAAGAAACTCTTAGGTATCGAGTTTCAAAAAAATCGATAATATCGTTTTCGAAATAGTGATTCTTGCAAAAAAAATTTTGAAACATTTTCTTAAAAATCCGATAAATATTTTTTCAAAAATTCTGGTACACAAAACTATTTATATTTTTCGGAAGCTTCTGTTTAAAAAAGTAATTGATATCGGTTGCACTATTTGGAAGAAAATCAAAAATTAAAAAAATGGTTCTTTGGGAGGAACCTACCATTAATAAACATTTATTTATTGCATTTTTTTTAAGAAAAGTTGTCGAGCCGATTTTGAGAAAAAAGCGATTATGTAAAATTTATAAAAAAATGTATGGCATGTTATTTTAGGTTCTAAAAAAAAAAGAAAAAAACGTGTGGGCATAATCACCAAAAACCACTATGTACCAAGTTTGAAGAAAATCGATCGAGCCGTTTAGGCTGTAGACGAACAGAGACAGACAGAATTGTGCCACCCACTTTGTTGGTGTTCTCTTCCATCGTAATATCATGTTTGATTGTTATCTCAATTTTTTTTTTTGCACGAAACCAAAACTTGCCTTATAGTTAGTACATTAGTACCTATATCGCATGTAAAAATCTTGTTAAATTTCATTAGTCTCGGGTTAATTTTATTCTACGCATATTTACGAAATAAAGAATTGGTAAAAATATAAAAAAAATCAACTTACAGTTTTTCTGTAAATACAAAACAAACTTCTGAAAAAAGTTTTTCGACTCGAATTTCTTGAGAACAAACAAGGATATTGGCTTCCGGGTTAATTTTATTTTACACACTAGTTAAATAATGTTTTTGTCTCTAATATCTAAAAGCAGAAGCAAACCAATCTTTCGTCTTCACTTGAAAGCGCATACTATAGACTTTAAAACTTTTTTAAAGACCTTGAATTTGCTATTTTTGAATAATAAAAATAATATCAGGCCTCTTATTTCCGAGCGCACCAATGGGAAGTTACCATCGTGAGTCACACCCCAGTTTTGAATATTCAAAACTGCATGTGGTTTTAATGTTTGAAGGTACCTAAAGTTCTTCACTGTAGCAATCTACAATATTTGCATTTTCTCACAACGTGTTTGAAAAAAAATTATTCTGAGACTTTTTTAATCCATTTGGATATGTCTTAATACAAGCAAAAATAAACAAAAAAAATATATGTATTTTAAATTTTTTCATTTTTCTTTTTCTTGAATGGCCTTCTAAGTGGAGCCTTTATTGAGAAATATACAGTTAAAAAAAATTATTTCTGTTAATTATCAAAAATTTCTAATATTTACCCTTCCGTGGCCAAAGCAATTTTATAAAGCTAAATAGGCACTTCCCATCGACGACACTAAATCATTTATTTATCCCCTTCTATATGAGACGCATTCCCATTTTCTCCCCCATCTTAGAAATTCTTCAATTCTTACTTATGATTCATTAATTTTTATTTCATTCAAGATTCCAAACCCAGTCCAAGTCCCAAGAACAAGTCACCAATATTTTCAAGAAAATTATACAAAAAATTAAAACGTTATATCCCAAACAATGGGCCAACAAACATTATTCTTTTATAAGAGAATTAACAAAAAAAATGAATAAATCCACCGCATATGTTCATTAACGCGGGGTTTTTAGATTGAGGTGATGTTTTTTTTTTTTTTGTATTCCAAAAAAAATTTCAACAAGGTAATCAAGACCTTTCGTCCATACACAGCAACATTTGCCACCCTGAGATCTCTTCATCGGTTTGATTCCGTATACCTTTAAGAGGTAGTCTAAAAGCCTTGGCGCTCTAATTTATGTGCGATGCCCTTCTTCCCAATTTATTTCTGGCTACCCCGTGTGTCTGAAAATACCGCGATCGCGCAGGTAAGAGAGCTGAAAAAGAATTTATCAAATTTATCACCAAAATCCAAAAAGAAATAACTCAAGCATAGTCAGAGACAGGGAGTGGGAACCAGAAAGAAACCTTGTCCCTCCATTTTTGGGCACCGAATATAATAATTAACTTGGGTCTATATACGTATCGTCGAAGCAGCAGCCTCGCTTCGAATCCGAATCCCAAGAAAATGGCGTATGTTTGAAAGTAATAAATAATTGAACGTCTGTCTGGTTTGGTTTGGTTTCGATGTATCTACATCTCTATTCGGAGACAAAGGCCAGATCCGACCCCAGGGTGACTGCCTATCCGACAGAAATTTATATATAGACGCACCAAATGGAATCTGGAATGCCTGGTTATAGAAGCAGAACCCCAAGTCTGGGCTTAGTTCGGTTGGATGGTTAAGTATAAGATCTTAATAATTTATGCAATCGCTCGCCGCCGCCGAGAGGGTCCGATCCGCTCTACCACCACCGCCGAAACGAAACAAACAATATTAACCACTCGCTGTGTAAATAATTAAATGAAATAAATAATATTGTCTGACTTAATTTTTTTTTGTACTTTTAAATAATCTGCCATCTACCATTTTTACAACATTAAGATGGTATATCTATGTATTAATTTGAGGGAGTGATATTGTTATGATGAGATGGCTATTATATTTTTCAATAGAGTTATTAGTGGAATGGCGCTGAATTATTAAATTTCAGGGAGTGCCTATATTAGTTAAAAACACACAGCTCATTAGGGGCCATATTAAGGTGTGAAAGTTTGGCCTTTGTTAGAACTTCAATGTTATTATTATTGCAAGGAAGAATTCATTTTGTTTATAGTGTTTCTATGTTTTTGTAATATTTAATCTTTTGATTAAATAAAAACTCAACTCTTAGAAAAAATTGGTTATTTTTTGTCAGCACCGATCGAAACTCAAATTTGTTATAAACATTCAAACTCAAAACACATGATTTTGACAAGATACGTGTTGCTCAAGTGCTTGTTTCCAATTATGTTTGTTTTTTGCAGTTAAAGTTTTGCAGAAAGTTAAACAATCAAATTAATAAAAATAATCTCTGTATTAAAAAAAAAATATCTTCTCCTTTTTTCTCATCTTCCTATACTCGTTGTGTTTTGGTAACTCTCAATTTTTAGTGTTGCCCCAGATGGGAAATGTAAAATGGCCCCGAAAATGGGTTTAAAATTCATAGCAAAAAAATGCGAAAAAATAATAATTTGAAATTTAATTTAGAAATTATCCGCAATTTGATGAAAAAACTGAAAAACCTAACTTTATTAATAAAAGAAAAGCCTAAAGTCAAAGAGATGGTTAAATAACCCATAATTTGAAATCAATTATAAAATATAACAGTTTGAACAGTCAAATTATGGGCTCCGTGAAATAACTTCCCAATGATTTTAACTCCCAAACTAAAAATGATATGAACCTCTCCAAAATTTGTATGGAGATGAGATGAAAACTTGGAAATTTATTTCATGGAGCACCAATTTCATTTGTAAAATTAGTCAGAATGAATGAATTAAATAAATTGGCGGTGCTGCTCTTCTATAAAAGTGTATCACCAATGGAAAAATGAGGAATGCATGAAAATTAATTTCAATGAAAACACGTGGGGGCTGTCCAGGTAGTGAAAACTGAAAAGTGAATTACAAAGATACGACGTGAGGAGGTAACATGATAACTCCGTTTTAAAATCTTAACACCCACTTTAAATCGAGCTAGAGCCTAACCAAGTACACCGATTTTCCTCAAATTTGAAGTACCTATGAACACAAACATTTAAAAAATGTGCTTTAAATTTAAAATCAGTTTACCCGCTTAGGCTGTAGCTCCATGTAAAGTGGACGCAAAGACGTAAATTTTAAAATGGAGCTATTTATCATGTTTCTACCAAACACCACTGCATCACTCAGAGAAAAAAGCAGGTATAATTAACCAATTTCTGTTCAATTATATCTGATTTTCAGGTTGTTGTTTTAATGTCGTTTTAAGTCAACGATGGTCGCAGGTAAAATCAGCTCGACACCACAAAATAAAAATCAATATTCAATGTCAATATTCAATGTCTTTTAAATTTAACATGAAAATCTGGTTAATTTAACATGAAAATCTATACTTAATTTAACAGTTTTCTATGTTGAATCATCCCTGTATCTAAGCCATGAATCTATACGTCTAAGAGCCATCTCTTACGCTGTCTAACGCTCAACTTGTTAAGCATTATTCTGAAAGTACATAGGTATAGAAATTTATTATATACTTATTTTAATTTATAAATAATTTGTGATACTTACTTCAGTTTTGAACTGGGAACCTTTCACACACGGAGATAGCACTCATCCACTGGGCCAATTCACTACACAAGAAACTGGTGCCAAATATCAATATCCAAGTTGAAACTCATTGGATGGCTTATGTGTGTGTTTTAACACTAGTGTCATGTTAAAATTAACTGGCAGAGTGCTACTTTAACAGGAGGCCAGGTTAAATACAACAGGTAACAATTGTAAAAATAACCACATTAAACGTTAATTCAACCTGACATATGGTTAAACTGAAATTCATAGCATACAGTGTCAAAAAATACGACCTCGGTTAAAATTAACACTATATTCTTGTTAATATTTCTTATTTACAAGAATTTAGTGTTAAAATAACAGGTCATCTTCTTAAATCAACCTAAATGTGGTTAGAAGTACACTAGGTTGATTTTACACAGAATAAAAGGTTACTTAAATCAGCAAAATTTCTGAAATATCTGTAACTATATATGGGATTGTGCACCTCGTGAATTTAACAAGGCCCTGGTTAATTTATTACCTGACGTTTTTCTCTGAGTGATTTTTCTACAAAAGAAAACAGTACCTAATTTTTTTTTTGTAAAAACCAACGGTTTTCAAGATATCGATATCGGACGCCCTTTTCCACCTCATTTTTACTTGCGATATATGTAGGTACTATAGGGCAAGTTTTGGATTCGTGCAAAAAAAAAATTTTGAGATAACAATCAAACATGACATTACGATGATAGAGAACACGAAAAAAGTGGGTGGCACAATTCTGTCTGTCTGTCTGTCTGTCTGTCCGTACCTCAACCTACAGCCTAAACCACTGAAGCGATTTTCTTCAAATTTTGAACTTAAGGGTTTTTTTGTAACTCTCCAGAGGGGAAATTGAAATTTTTTTTAGCTCAAAAAATAACGGTACTTGCCATACAACCGTTAAGGAAAAGCTTATTTATCTCGAGAACGGCTCCAACGATTTTGATAAAAAAAAATCAATGTATTATTGTAGATATGATGTAAATTTCAGTAAGAAAAAAAATCACCAAAAACATTTTTTTACGGTACCTGCCATATAACGGTTTTTTTTTATTTTTGATTTCCTCATTAACCCCTCATCCGATTTCAATGAAATTTTTTGCACAAAAGCTTTGTTAGAATATAAATAATACTGCATACCAGAATTTTTGAAAAAATAAATTTTGGATTTTTAAAAAAAGATTCAAATTTTTTGTTTGAAAATTCAATATTTCAAAAACGGGTTGATGAATTGTTTTGGAATTTCAGTTTTAAATGTATATTTATATATACTCAAAATTGGCATATCAAATTTTTTTTTGAAAAATGTTACAAAAATTTTATACATAAAAAATTAATTTTAAAGAAAACGGCTCCAACGATTTTTAATTATTTTTTTTGCATATATTCATATTTTTTCAAGTAATCAAATGGCATACTTTTTATTGAGCTCTAAGTTATTTATCAGACTGTTTATACAATTAAAAGAACGATTTAAATATGCTTTCTATACTTTTTCTATAATTACTTGAATATTTTTTAAAGTTCCTAAGTCCCACACAACTTGAACATAAGAGCAAGTACGTGCGATCCAGTCGTGCACTTTATTTTTTTCAAAATAGCTGCCAAATGGTGGCTTTCAATCCCAAAACTCGGGCTTTATACTCAGCCCCCCAAAAAATCTAAAGATATAAATTTGTCCTACCTACAGCAAAGGTCAATATAACTTTCAAATTGACTTCTAATAGAGGTCGAAGAACAAAAAGATCTAGATCTACATCGACACCTGGGAAGAAAAAACCGAATACAAATATAGAGCTTGAAGCAAAGTTCAAGCATAATAAAGAATTAAATATATGTATATTATAACATAAGATTTTGTACTATTTCTACATGTTTCAATTGACCCCAATTACTGTTTCAACCAGGCGCGGATCCAGGATTTTGTTCAGGGGGGGGGGGGACAATTTTTGTGACTTTCCTATACCTTGATGAGGTATACAGAAATTTGGAGTACACTACATAGTGCTCTACACGCCTGGTCACACAAAGCAATGTGAGTGAATGAGTTTGACATTTGAAGAAAGAAGGTAATTACCTCTTTCATAACCGTCTCGAACAGCGGGTATTTTGGAACTTTGGGAAATGATTTTACAGTTTGTTCGATGTTATTCAAATGTCAAAAGACTGATGGCTGCTCGGGTTTTTATTTCACATCGAACACTCCAGTACTTCATTTGTATGGACAAAATTTTAAGTCGCTTATTTACTTTATTGTGCGGCTTCAAAATCTTGAAACAAGCACTAGTTTTCCATAGATTTTCTTAAGCATTTGGTTTATAAATGTATAGATTAATAAAAAGTAACAAAATCGTCTACAAAACATCTCACATTAACCATTTATATCATCATAAAAATCAAAATAAATGCTTTTCTATTAACATTCAACTCTTGCCAACAGCTGATTTAAATTTTCCAGGTCTGAATTCTTTCCCCGAGAAAAAACCTGTGCCGAGATTCAGCTAATTCGAAGCCGCAGGGAGTGAGTGAGATGAGTCACTTTTCGTCGAAAATCGATTCAGTTAGCAAAAGGGAGTGAGTGAGCGAGTGAAATGAAATGTCAGATTACTCGCCAGATATTTCCGCAGTGACTTGGTGTATGTGTTGGTAAATTTCTAGTTTTGGATAGGTATGTGTGCTTTTCTCAAGAATTCCTATTCATGATACGTAGATAAAAACAACTACCCTTTTATTGATTCTTTAATTTTATTTTATTATCATATGCACATATATATATCTATATTAAATAAATGTATATTCTATTCACTTTCAGCACTTTTAAACTTTTTATTTCTCAAGGGTAAAACTCACATTAAACTTTAATTATGACAAACAAAATAATTGAAACAAAAGATACTCCAAACTCCATTATTAAAGATTCCAATGTTTACATTGTTGTATTTGTTGTTTCATTTCGTTTTGCGTAACGAGTGTGACAAGGAGGTAGAATTTAGCTCTTTTATATTTATTCTTTGTCTCATGTTCGAAACTAAATTCGAACTTACTCATTTCACGTTGACGTTGATAAAAAAGAATAAGTTACATCCAACTTCTCTTCAGCAGTGACTGCTGTTTCTCTGCAAGCTTCACTGCGTACAGTGTTGCAATTGAAACACATGTGCAAACTCTTACGTGCGTATCCATTTGAGAGTAAAAAAACGGCGAACAGCTCTGAAGAAGCTCTCGAGAGTTAAACTCGCAAGTGGATACAGTCATGAAATTAAGCTCACCAGAGGCGAAGTAAGATATCCGAGAGTCAATCTCGAGAGTTTTCTAGTGCAATTATCTACTACCTCAACTGGAAACGCACATTTAAATATTGATCATAAGAAGGGCTCAATCAACCTATAACATAGTATGACATTTTCAATTGCATCCATTGTCTCCCCCTGTATCCACCCCTGGTATGGTGACAATTGAAACAAACTGACTTTTTTTTTAAACTGATAAACCACTTGAACTAACACATGAAGCAGGTACTCAAAAAATACTTCCCATCGAAAGATGGAATCACGATCTTTCATTTAACATAACTATAAATGGCAATGCTATGGACGCTATAAGAAAAATTGTTTCAACCGTACCCAGTCGCCCTTACTGAAACTAAGTGACTTTTATCACGATCTAAGGGCCTTTTCGGTTGGGTTTGAAATCTTCTAAATTTAAAATCTCATATTACCAAACGGGGTTAACGGTGAATGAAAGCAAAACGAAATATATGCCGTCAACAAGAAAGGACACCCAACATCGACGTCTCGGACAGAACGTCACTATAGACAGCTTTAATTTTAAGGTGGTCAGAGCCTTTGTCTACCTAGGAACCGCTATAAACTCAGTGAACCATACCAGTCCTGAGATCAAACGAAGGATTATTCTTGCCAATCACTGTTTCTTTGGGCTAAGAAGGCAATTTAGAAGCAAAGCCCTCTCTCGAACAACTAAACTGTTCCTGTATAAGACGCTTATCATCTCGGTCCTGATGTCTGGTGCAGAGGCATGGACAGACACTGTTAACGGTGGATGAAAACGCGTTAGTCTGTTTTGAGAGGAAATAACTCTCCGGGTGATTTTTGGTCCCGTCGACATAGATGAGGAATGGCGAAGAAGATACAACAACGAACTGTACGGGCTGTACAGCGACATCGACCTAGCCACAAAAGTAAAAAGCCAACGATTGAGATGACTAGGTCACCTAGAGCAAATGGACACCAATACTCCGGCCCGGAAAGTCTTTGAATCCAACCCCGTGGGACAGCGCAGTAGAGGTGGACAGCGTAAAAGGTGGCACACGCAAGTGAAAGAGAACCTCGACCAACTTGGCGTGTGAAACTGGAGACAGCAAGCTAGAAATCGAGCCGGCTGCTGGAAGAAGCTTGTAGGTTGAAGCCCTGGTCCACCCCGCACTGTAGCGCCACCTTAAGTAAATAAGTAAGTATGTATTACCAAATCTCGCAATTATAAAAATATAACTTTCTATAATCTCGCAGTTACAAGATCCTCACTTAAAACAATCCTGCAATTACAAGGTCTCGCAAGAAAATGCTCAACTTGGTTGCACGTCCTTGCTTTTATATTCAAGAGGCTGTGGGTTAAAAAAATTTGTGTATAAAAACATGAAAACTATGAGATAAAAATGTTTGAAAGCATGAAATACGATGTTTAAATTAAAGAAAGAAGGCCGTTTAGAGGAAAATGGGCAAAAATGTATGGGGAAACTTTAAAGTTAACATTAACTACTCAAAAACTTTTCACTAAAACAATTTGATTTAAAAAATCAAATAAAAGTATGGAATATTATAGTTTTCAAAACAATTTACAATTTTTTCATACGATGCACTGTTCACGAGACATTTTATAAAACACGTTTTCCAAGATGGTGGCTGACGGTCACCCCTGTCCCGTCCCACCAACTTTGATTTTCATTGGGGGACACCCCTCAACATATTCCATAAAGAAAATCAGTTCAGTAATAAATTGCAGATAAACAGTACCCGGATCTTGACCTAATTAGATACTCATTTTCGTATTCGATTGATACAAGAACGCATGAATTCAAAGGTTAAATGAAACGTAGATGTACTCATGTTCATATTAATTATAAGCAAGGCAATAGATGCATCTAGGTGGAGAAATATAACTTCTAATGCGCGTACATAAGTGCACACTCATTTTTTATTTTTTTTACTGTACATTTTGACTTCCATTTTTTTTATTTGCCACCATGGTAAAAATTACTCCTTATAAAGACATATTTATTTAAATTTTTATTTCAATTTTAAATTTATTCTTAAGGATCAAAATTAGATAAGTGTTAATCAAAATACCGTTTTTCTATGGTTTATATAATCATCTAGACCAAAGTAAAACTATAAAATTGTCTATCGATAAGTATCAATCTCAAGTATTCAATAAAACTTATCATTAGTAATTCGAGGATCTTTATAAATTGGGTGGCACAACAGCTCGTGGAGGGCCAGGGCCTAGTGACCTACAACTCTCAACCCTTCCTGTGTGCGTGTCGTTGGCAGGAATGGAGGGGACCTACAGTTTTTTGCCGAGTCTGAACGGCTAAATGAGAAGCACTTTTTGATGAAAAGTATATTCTTGTAGGATTTGTCATATCCTCGCAAGAGGCAGTACCTTGAATAAAACATTTCTGTTTTTAGGTGGCACGGCTGGGAATCGAACCCACACCTTTTCGGTATGACAGTCCTACGC
Organism: Dasysyrphus tricinctus; assembly: GCA_963921185.1. Lineage (NCBI taxonomy): Eukaryota > Metazoa > Arthropoda > Insecta > Diptera > Syrphidae > Dasysyrphus > Dasysyrphus tricinctus. The sequence continues at coordinate 127,454,071 of OY992530.1, forward strand.
ACTAACCATAATGCCACGAAGTACTATAATTCAAGGATCTTTACTCGAAAATGAATATGAACACAATTTTACGAGATACACATTTGACAAAGGACAGTCCCTGCCGACTGATGTAATAAAGGACGGAAGGTAACCGTAATTATAATCACTGTTCTTGCATAATAGCCAGTAATAATATGACATTCAAAACAGGTTTAGGTATCTTTAATTTACTTCAAAAACTCACGAAGGTGCGTCGCACACATTAGTTCTATGTGTATAGCATGGGCGCATCGAAAAAAAAAAAAACACACACATAAAATAATGTCACAATCCATTTCCGACCACCTGTCTCTATATTCTGTATCTACATATTATCTTCCTACACTTAACTTCGTACATATTAATTTATATTTCCAATTTAAAAAAATCCTTACTTACAAATATAACACTATTCACTATGAGGGTCTATAAGTACAAAAAAAAAGTTTGCAATATATTACTACAATTACGATGCATATTGATCATACTAAATTGATAACCGAACTTAAATTTAAAAAAGCAAAATCCAATAATCTCCTGACAAAATGCAATTTATTTCCTCTCATACATAACACACATACCCCATGATGGCATAAAAGCAGTTTAAAATTTATACATGGCGACGCGACGGCCTCTTTCTTTTTAATTATTTTTATGCAAATATCCTGGACGTGGATATATGTATAGATACCTACATTATATTTCCTCGTACTGTAAAAAATTCTCCCAATTCGATTTATCTATACCTACCCCCGGCTGCATTTAACCATTACTCCCTTTTTTAATATTGCAACTTCCATTTTTTATATAAGGGTAAATTGGTTTATATCGTAGGTAGGTATACCGTTTGTTTGTGAAATTCAAGGAAACAGTTTAAAATGACAAGAGACGAAGAAGATATTCCAGAGCAGTATTGCGTTAAAAAACATTTCACATACCCATACTCATTCTTTTTTTTTGTACTCTCCATTTGCCTCATAGAGTGTTACAAGAATGTCCTTATTTTACTCACCCGCCCCCTACAAATGGTTTTAACATTTTTTTCCATTTCTTCATAATATTTTTTTTTTTTGTCTTCATGTTTGCATTGCCAACACCATACTTTCCTGGGGTAGCTCCATTTAAATGGCATTGGCACTTCCCATCCCTTCTGGCATTCGCATTAGAATTTGCCCTTATTGCGCAAAAGGTCCACCATCTATATCACGTCAGCAAAAAAAAAAAAAAACCGAAGAAATAATAGTGCTTCATTTTGCTTGGATTCAAGCAGAGAAGAGCCTGGTGCCATGATACTCGCTGCTTGCTTGGTCCATTCACTCTTGAACTCGGAAAATCTTGCGTGTATCTTTTGCAGCTTCTTCCATATTTTCATTTCCCCCTCCTTCTAACAAAGTTTCTTAGGATACTCGTAAAATAGATTTATTGCAAAGACGCACTGCTGTTGGATCGCACGTTCTTTCAGCATTAACCAGGGGTGAATTTGCTGTTGAAAAAACGCCTTGAAACTTTTGACAATAATATTGTTAAGGGATGCTATATTTTTAATTTTTTTTTAACTTTTCATTTTAAAAATAAAATACCTGCAGACCGTGAAGAATGGAGACGTTTTGTTGACGCCCTATTCCCCAACCGGGAGTTAGAGGACAAGATGATGATGATGATGCTATATTGCTTATTGCTATAAGAAGATGATGCCTTTTAACTTATAAAATTTCAAGAACAAACAATTGTGAGGTCAAAATTTAAGAGAATATTCCTGAACTTATCGAAAATAGTAGTTTAAACTGAAGTTTTTGAACTAAGGCCATTAGTTGGATGATGCATAAGAACTTTATATTCACTCTGCATATTTTTCATTATTTGTTGAATAAAATCGAGACAGCAAACTAAACTCTTCAAAAATTCGACGGGTTTTTTTAAAGCAAAACCTGCATTTAAGACTGAAGGTGTATGAAAAAGTATGCAGCGTTTCCGAACTGATGAAACATTCAATAGTTTTAATTAGTTCTGTGGTAATAAGTTAAAACAGCTTAAGTCAATTTTTGTCATTTTCCAGTATGAGCAAAACAAGTTTTGTATATTTTTAAAACTGACTATTTTATTTATTAAAAAAAAAGTACTGGAGCCAGGCAAATGAAATTTTTTTTCAGAATAGATAGGAGCAATACCCAGTTAATCCTATCTTTGTTTTTGTAAAAAGCCTTTTAACTGAACTGCTAAAAATCTTTTAAAGGGACTTAAGCCATTTAAAAAAAACGCTATCCAAATCAACATGGTAGCTTATGTGACATAAGATGTTTTAACAATTTCTTTGGTGACATTTTTGAGTCAAAAGTCGACTTAAGCTTTTTCAAAAAAATTGGAACACAAGTTTTGAACAACTTATGTCGACCTAAGCGATGAATATCTATTAAATTAAAGTATCATAATAGCTTATGTCACGACTTAAGCCACTTTAAAAAAATGCATTCTTTATAAGATTTGAAAGATTTTTGGTCAATGTAGACATAAGCTGTTATACAAAAGCAATTTTTGTCCAAAAAAGCTTAAGCTATTATGTTTTTATTAGATAAAATGTTTTATATTTTACGTAGAGGAATGAGACCTGGACTAAAAAAAAGTTTAACAAATTGTGCATTTTTCAAGCAAAAAAACTCGATTTTCACTTAAGTCGACTTAAGCTCTTTCAACTTATTGCCACAGAGTTATTTGGATAAATAATGGATCCATTCGATTTTGAAACATGAATGTCAAGCACCTTTGACAAATCGAAAAATGGGATAGTGGATAATTTGCCGTTTATTAGTCGTTAATTAGTTGTGGCAATTTCGAATTTGTCGTTCAATGTTTTCTAGGTTTTTTTTGATGCTTTGCTAACTTGATATTTTTTCGTCTGTGTTTCTTGTTTTATTTTCCTAAATTCATATGAAATAAGCAAATAGCTCCTTAGTTCTTAGAACCTTTTATGTGGAAGTTTTAATTGATTAATAATTTGTCTTTAACTAGCCCTTGATTGTATGTGACAGTTTTAAGATTATCATGCAATGTTTTCTATGATTTAATTAATTTATTCATATGCAGTAACATTCAAAAAGAGTTTAAAATTGATTATTTTTAACTGTTTATTATGCTTTATTCCATTTTCACTGGGTTAAATGAAATAATTTCGTTAAAAAATACATATAAAACATCGCACGAAAAAAATTAAATTTGTCACAACTAATTAATGACTTATTAACGGCAAATTACGAAGCAATAAAATGTTAAGTTTTAGAAATTTTTACCACTCTTTGAAAAAAAAAAACATAGAAAACATAAAACAAAAATTCAAAATAAGCTAAAGTTATTAAAAACTAATTAACAATGAATTATTTAGTCATAAACCATTCGGACTAAGCAGTTTTTACCCCTTTTCGAGGTTGTGCTATGCAAACTAGATGTCAAGTAAGCAAGGAACCCAAAAAAACGCAGTGAACATTGCACAACAAATTCGAAACTGTCACAACTAATTAAAGACTAGTTAACGACAAATTATTAAGCCATTAACCATTCGGTATTGGTAGTTTTTACCCCTTTTTTAGGTGATGCTTCGCTAACTTGATATCAAATCTAGTTAGGAACATAGACATCATTGCACGATTGAATTAAGGCTTTCACAAGTAAATAAATACTTAATAACGGCATATTATTAAGCCATAAAACATTGAGTATAATAAGTTTTGACCGCTTTTCGAGTTATGTCAAGTTAGCAAAGCACCCAAAAAACATAGATCGACAAGTTTGAAATTGTCACAACTAATTAATGACTAATTAATGGAAAATTATCCTCCTACCCATTTTCGATTCGTCAAAGTTGCTTTGCTAACTTTTCACTAATAGAAAACAAATAACCTAAAAATACATAGAAAATATTGCATGACAAAACTGATTTTTTCACAACTAATTAACGACTAATTAACGGCAAATTTCTTAGCACTAAAATATTCGATCACTATTAAAAAAAAAAACATAGAAAACATAGAACGACAGATTCGAAATTGTCGTAACTAATTAATGGTTTATTATTGGCAAATTATCCACTAACTCATTTTTGTATTCGTCATGGTTGCTTTGCTAACTTGACACTCATTTTTGAAACATTCTCATATGTATGTCTTAAAAGGCGTTTTAATAAAAATTAATTTCTTTATTAACCTTTTGATGAAAACGTTTCTGCTTTCATTCTGCACTCTGTAGTAAGCTGATATTCGATTTGTAGAACAGTTCAATGCAAGCATTTTTCAATATGCGAAAGGGTTCTATCTCACCCCGAATTTAGTGAAATCTATTAATGATTTTTGAAAAAACGAATTTTAAGTTCAAAATTTTCGAAAAAAAACATAAAAAAGGTTAAGTGTAATATCTCGAAACTGTAAAATTATATATCATATTTTTTCTGAAATTCATTGCTCTAATTTTTTCTTAATCAAAAACTGAAAACTAGATGATTCTGTGTCTTCTAGTTTTTGAGAAAATCGACAAGTAAAATAATAAAAAAAAATCTATGAAAATACTCTCGCATGTCAAAAATAATTGAGGTGAAATGCAAAATTAATTGTTTGTGTGATTGGTTTACAGTTTCATGCAAAAAAAACATTGCTGTCATGGAATGTCATGCAAAACAATGGACCGGCAATAGTTTTGCATGTGAAAAAAAATATGGTGAATAAAATATTTTTTCAATGGACTTCCAAAAAAGAATTTATATTCACCTCAAGGAATTATTTGCAAGCAAATAGTTTTTGCATCCAAAAATTATAAATTCTTTACCATTTTTAGTTTATTAATTAAGGGTAAATTAATGACTGGCTGGGTGGCTTGGGCTAAGGCAAACGTTTTTTGCCTTGAATATTATTCAATATTGTGCACAGAATAGATGGAAAATTGTTTTGAAAATTTTGATTTTGTTTTCACATGGGAACTGTAAGCTATGCTTTAGGTTAAAAAACTGCTCTTTTATCTTAGACAATAATTGTAGCTGTAAGCATAGTTTACAGTTCCATGCGCAAAAAAAATAGTATTTTTTTAACAATTTTCTACCTATTCTGTGCATAAATTTGTATAATATTCAAGACGAAAAATTGTTGCCCTGGTCTAAGCTACCCACTGAGTCATAAACTTACCCTTAATTATCAAACTATATAGACCTAAAAATGGAAAACAATTATTTTTGGATGCAAAAAGTGCTGTGAAGTGAATATTTTTTTTTTTTAAGTGTAAACCAACCATACAAAACAAAAATTACTCAGCACACTATTTTCTCGCACGCAAAACAATTGCCGGTTTTGCATGAAATTCCATGAATGCAATATGTTTTTTTTTTTTTGCATGAAACTGTAAACCCACGATCAAAAAAATTTTGTGTGACACCTCAATCAAACTGTAAACTGGGCCTGACAAAACTTTTGCACTTACAGTTACAGCTTCATTAACTCGTTGAAGTATAAAATAAAGGAAAATATAAGTTGTGCCTGGATGGTTAGTTGTTTTATTTTGAAAAAATAGGTAAATGTTAGAATTATGGCAAATGGGCATGTGAAAATCATATAAAAGGCAAATTGTTTACGGAGAGTAGTGAAGAAATTGTATAGTGATCTGCCTACAGATTACCCATTAACCACACATTGTAGAAAAATTTGCGCAGTAATCAAATAACATACAAAAATGACGGGCAAAATCATGGTCTCTTCCAGATTGCAAGATAGTGTTGCACTGAATTGTCTAACAATGAAGTTTAAAACTAACTTTTTTCCGTTTTTGAGAAAGAACAGAATAAGAAGCAGAATTTTATTGCTTAAAATTTTATAAGACATAATTCTAAAAACAGAATTTTGAAAGCTGAATTTCAATAGACAGTACTGAAATAAAGCAGAATTTTGAAAAACAGAATTTTGAAAACCAGAATTTTGAAACCAGAATATTGACCAGCTCCCCCTACTCATACTCAACCAGCAATATTATTGCTCAGTATAACATATTGCGCAGTAATATTGACCGTGTAAGGGCTATATTGCGCATTTACCACGGTTTGCACAATATTAAATTTGTATCAATATTTATTGAAACTTCAACAATATTTTTCTTTCAGCTATAAAAAAAACACAGAATTATATACTACACAAAGGCTTTGATCTGGGGAATATCTCGTCGTATAAGGGTGATATTGATTGATTGATTGATAAAACATTTTATTTCTAAAATCCAAATAAGTAGAAAGAAAGAAATAAGTGACAAAAATATTTTTATAAAAAATAGAGTTATTGCCACTCTAGTAGAATAATTAAACACGTATTATTTTAAATGGGTGGGGTAACCCTTAAAACAGAAATATTTAAAAGAAAATTAAAAATATCATTAATTTACATAATGCATACAACAATTAAATTGAATTTAAGTTTAACATTTCAAGAAAAGATCAGGTAGAAACATTGACATACAATTCGGTAGGTACTCTCATTATCAAGACTAAGGAGCCAGTTTTTAACTTGTTTCATAAATATCTTCGATTAATCTTCTCAAAAATAACAAAGCAGCTGGACTTGACGGTATACCAGCCGAGTTCCTGAAAGCTGACCCTGTCAGAACGGCTAGTATTCTACACCCGTTGATACAAGCTGTGTGGGAAAATGAAATCTATCCCAGCGACTGGAAGGATGGTGTAATTGTTAAGTTGCCAAAGAAAGGTGATCTTAAGAATTGCAACAATTGGCGAGGTATTACAGTTTTGTCCGTTTTTCCAAAATTAATGGCAACCATCATTCTGGAGCGGATAAAGGTTAGAATCGAGTCTACACTCAAGAGGCATCAAGCTGGTTTCCGCAGTGGGCGGTCTTGTGTCGACCATATCAACACTCTGCGTATCATTCTTGAGCAGTCTGCGGAGTTTCAATCACCGCTTTACCTCATGTTCGTGGATTTTGAGAAGGCTTTTGACCGAGTCAACCGCGAATGTATATGGAGATCACTTCTTGGTAGAGGAATTCCCCCAAAAATTGTTGCCATTATAAGAGAGTCCTATAACAACGCAAGATGCTTTGTTTTACACAATGGGCAGCTATCCGACTCTTTCGAAGTGCGGCAGGGTGTGAGAAAGGGAGATGTTCTATCGCCAATTCTCTTTCTACTGGCGATTGACGATGTTTTGACGGCCAGCGTTGGAACAGCAGAGAGGCAGGGCATTCAATGGAGACCGTTTGAAAGGCTTAGCCACTTAGACTATGCCGATGATATATGTCTCTTGGCAAATAACATCAGCGGGCTGAACGGGATGTGTCAAGCTCTGAAGGTAAAAGGAGAGGCGAGTGGTCTTAAAATAAATAGCAAAAAGACAAAAATAATGCTCACAGGCCGCTCCACACATCAGCGTATTTTAATACAGGAGACGCCAGTTGAAGAGGTTGAACAATTTAACTACCTTGGAAGTATTGTTTCAGCAAATGGTGGTACTGATCTGGACGTTCAAAGTAGAATAAATAAAGCTCACGCAGCCTTCGGTTCTCTCTCCCAAATTTGGAAATCATGTCAAATCTCCCTGCGCACAAAGTTGAGATTCTTCGAATCCAATGTCAAATCCGTGCTGTTATATGCTTGCGAAACCTGGAAAGTCACGACTAACATCTCAAAGAAATTGCAGGCTTTTGTTAACCGTTGTCTTCGCCACATCCTAAAAATTCGCTGGCCACAAATTATATCAAACGAGGAATTGTGGCGCAGGACAAGGCAAGAGCGGCTGGACGTTGACATAAGAAAGCGTAAATGGCAATGGATTGGTCACACGCTGAGGAAACCAAACGATGAAATTGCAAAGCAGTCATTTGAATGGAATCCTCAGGGTGCACGGCGGGTTGGAAGACCAAGAACAACATGGAAATCAACAGTTCTAGCAGAAGCAGACTCCCAGAGAAAGACGTTGCCACAGTTAAAATATCTATCTGCAGACCGTGAAGGATGGAAACGATTTGTTGGCGCCCTATGCCCCAACCGGGGTTACAGGACTTGATGATGATGATGATTCATAAATATCAAATGAGCGGTTTGTATCCTGATAGAATAAGGGAGTCTATTGAATAGCCAACATGAGGAAACATTATAAAAATTTCGAAATGCGGTTGTTCGAAATACCGGTATATACACTCGATTCAAAAAATTTCCACGTAAACTATAATTTAAAAATTAAGATAACCTGATGTTTTAAAGAAATTTTTTAGAACTTTATAGCAATACATATGTCGCACTGAAAGAATTTTCAAATCCCTAAATAGAGGAAAACTAGTGTAAAGGCGTGACTTGCCACATATTTTCTTCAGAGCATATTTTTGTAAAACTAAAAGAGGCTTTATTTTATTATAATAGGAGCCTCATCAACAAGAAATTCAATATTCTCGTTTGGAATGAAAAATGCCATAATAAATTTTGAGTAGTAGAAATTTCTAATAGTGCACCGAAAATACTGTTTAAGATTTTCTTTGTGGTTATAAAAACTCATTCTAGAATCAATTATTAATCCCAAATACTTGAATTCATTTACTATTTCTAATTTTAAACATTAGCTCGTGGAACCAGTAAAAGTTGGCGAAATAACCATCAGAGGACTGCATCAGGTACAGTTGAAAAGTTAAAATTTTTGACACTCAGAAGCATGGAAAAAGAGATCAGCATCAACAATCTTTTGGCCAGACAAACACAAAAATATTCCAAACTAACAATATAACTTCTGTTAGGGTCTATCAAAGTTTTTCCTATTCAGCAAATTTGCTTCTATAAGTCCTTAGAAAAGTGGATTTGGCCCACTTGAGAAGCTTAAAAGGCTTTTAAACAGTCACATACAGGTTGGTTGGAGATCCTAATTATATTTCTATAAAACCTTATAGAAACAACAATATTCAAACATTACAAATGCGACAAGCTTTTACTTTCCCAGAAAAGTAATCTACATGTTTCTAGTACAGGCTATTATTTGCATCAAGAAGTATTATGAAAGCAGCACCCAATTGAAACATCTTCGAACACTCACGGGACCTTATAAAAGCTTTGGGGAAGCCTTTATGCAAATTAAATAAAAAATAATTTTTATATGTATTTCTCTGTTTTCTATTATTTTTTCTTCCAAGCAAACAATTCTAACCCTGAAACTTGATTAACAATATTATCATGTGGTGAAAAAACATTTTACTTACTTGATGGATTTTCTGGGATTTTAACCATGAATATACTGATTGAGTCAGATAGCTTACGCATCGTGCTACAGTGCTATATATCTAGTAGGCATCAAATCGGAACCAGTTGAAACCGAAGTTAGCTTCCTAAGACTTCCTGATGATGATTGAACATGATTCAACATAAGGTGACCATTCGCTTCTTTTTTTGTTCGAAGTGAGTTTTTACATTTTGTATGTTTGGAAACTGTTTTAAAATATGATACTTTTCCATAATTTCTCATTAATGAGAACATGAGAAAATTAATAGAAAATTTAATTTCCCTTGACATGAAAGGGAAAGACCAAAGTATAATTTTCGCGTTATGAAATGACATTCATAAGAAATGTTTAGATTTTAGAAACAATTAATCACAATGTCTTATAACAAAATTTAATACAATTCAATTTCTATACAATGAGTCCAATCTATTATGTACCTTCAGCCACTAAAAATTACCATAGGTAGTCAGTTTTTCAACTGTTAACATTCACAACATATTGATATTATTTTGACAATTGCAAGGATATTTCGTATAGTGCTTTTATAGCTTTTATATTATTTAATAAGAACTAGTATCCGTCCAGTGGTCGAAATTCGACCTTTTAAAATCTATACATTGATAAATGAAGCAAAAGGAACTTTTCTTTACTAAACCTTACATTTTACCTTTATTTTAGGATCTTAACCTCGACCATAAAAGTCCTTTGCATATAGAAGGATTGTTATTGGAGGTTTTCATTTAATAACTGGAGTCTCACTGGTACAGTTGAAAGTAGATGGTAAACGACCAATCAGGCACTTTAGAATATTTTTTTTAGATTCTATGCACAGTAAACAAAACTGCATGTGTCGGAAATAAAAAATGGCTGTGAACGTGATGGCAAAAACACACGCAAAACAACAACAAATACTGACATTTGACACAAATTTTGATATATGCGTAGAACTCAACAAAAATCCAAACTCTAATGATATTAACATAATTATATTGATATGCCAAAATAATCGTTCATTCATTTCAGTCAATGTAATATCAAGCAAAAATAAAATTTTAGCACAGAACTGAAGAATCTAACTTTCTCAGCTGAATGAAGATTATAAGAAATTCCAATGTCTCACCAAAAAAACAAATCGATTGTATTCATCGTATTTGAAGCTTCTACACCCACTCCTTAAAAAGTTCAAATCAAAAACCACACGAAATTTAAATAGGCCACAATTGCTTCAAAAGCTGCTCACATTACACGTTTTGTTTATGAACAACCTTCCCACATAGATTTTAACAGTCTTTATCAGTGATTATTTCACCATCAATGACTTAACAAATTTGAAGCACGATAATACAAAATACACAGAAAATCCATCCGATCCAAATTGATCGCGTGGCTTGATCGTTCTGGGCAAGCCTTACATTTTTTAGAATTTGTTAAAATTTGATAATTTGAACAGTGATTAGTGATAAGTTGTTGGTGCAAGAAGGCTCCGCTGTAGGGTAAACTACGTTTGGCATGCCAATTATGGATCTCACAATTCTTGAGTTGTAGTTTGTAGCGCTACGTGCTTTTCTCTTTACTCATTTATTATTCGCAGCGAATTCAATATTGCAGTAAAAGAAGAAGAAGAAAGAAAATGCCAGCCCGTTTCCAATGTCAACAGTTGTTTTCCAGAATAGTACCAGTGTACCTACCTCGGGTGGCCCCTTCGCAGGATCGGTGGCTATATAGAGTCCTGTTCCCAGTCACGCAACTGTTGAAACACAGTACAGTACATACATACATACATACATATGTTAAGTCGCATACAGACGCCTATGTCAACAGTCTTATTTGACAATAGTATAGGTATCATTATACACACAAAATGTTAACATACCTTGGGCATGAGTGCACCTCTTTCTTCGCGCTATATTCTTTTATAATTTTGGCCTTCGTCATTCATCTCAGCATCCCACAGTCGAAAAACAAAGCAATTTTTTGAAATATTAAAACAAAAATAAATTTTTTTATTATTTATGTATACGTAGATTTTGAAGTTTAGTATACTTTACAATAAACATGTATTTCGCTTACATGAGTGATATTTTTGAACAAAAATATATGAGACTGTAGATTTCTCCGAATCATGGTAGGTTATTAATTTCAATTTTTCACCGAAAAACCAAATCATTAATATTTACCACCTCCTTTAAATTTCATGCTTCTGAGCCCAACCATTAAAAAGATAAAATTCAATAACTCCAATAAATGCAAATAACCATTACTAAGCTTTACGTCTTCAAAGACAAATAATTTTTACTTGCGATATAGGTACTATAGGGCAAGTTTTGGATTCGTGCAAAAAAAAAATTTCGAGATAACAATCAAACATGACATTACGATGATAGAGAACACGAAAAAAATGGGTGGCACAATTCTGTCTGTCTGTCTGTCTGTCTGTCTGTCTGTCTGTCTGTCTGTCTGTCCGTACCTCAACCTACAGCCTAAACCACTGAAGCGATTTTCTTCAAATTTTGAACTTAAGGTTTTTTTGTAACTCTCCAGAGGGGAAATTGAAATTTTTTTTTTAGCTCAAAAAATAACGGTACTTGCCATACAACCGTTAAGGAAAAGCTTATTTATCTCAAAAACGACTCCAACGATTTTGATAAAAAAAAATCAGTGTGTTATTGTAGATATCATGTACCTTTTAGTAAGAAAAAAATTCACCAAAAACATTTAATAACGGTACCTGCCATATAACGGTTTTTTTATTTTTGGTTTTCTCATAAACCGCTCATCCGATTTCAATAAAATTTTTTGCACAAAAGCTTTGTCAGAATATTAATAATACTGCATACCAAAATTTTTGAAAAAGTAAATTTTGGATTTTTAAAAAAAGATTCAAATTTTTTTTTTGAAAATTCAATATTTCAAAAACGGGTTGATGAATTGTTTTGAAATTTCAGTTTTAAATGTATATTAATATATACTCAAAATTGGCATACCAAATTTTTTTTTGAAAAATGTTACAAAAATTTTATATATAAAAAATTAATTTTTAAGAAAACGGCTCCAACGATTTTAAATTTTTTTTTTGCATATATTCATATTTTTTCAAGTAATCAAATGGCATACTTTTTTTTGAGCTCTAAGTTATTTATCAGACTGTTTATACTATTAAAAGAACGATTTAAATATGCTTTTCATACTTTTTCTATAACTACTTGAATTTTTTTTTAAAGTTCTTAAGTCCCACACAACTTGAACATAAGAGCAAGTACGTGCGATCCAGTCGTGCATTTTATTAGATTCTGCACATCTGTAGGATAAAACTTTTTCAATGATATAGAATAGATCATACATTTCCATTGGGTATTTACGGAGAAAAGTGTACTGAAATATTTTCATACGATTTTCCTAAGCGTATTAATATATAGCCTAAGTATCCGTCCTCTGCTCGAAGCTCGACCATTTAACTTAGAGGTTCATAGGTTTCAAACTCCCTCTGGAATTCTCTCTAGATGCGCAGAACTGGACAAAAATTGAAACGCTAGTGATATTACCTTTAACATAATGTACTTTGGTTACACAGGATCCTACAACAAAAGTAGGTAGTTACCTATCTACCTTGGGTGGCCCTCTTCAGGTTGTTGCCTTATCAGTTCTTCTAGCTTTGGTCGTTCATCACATAGTCAAAAGTTTCATACAGTTTTTTTTTATTTCTAAAACAAAATAAAATTTTAAAGCCAAGTATACTGTACAAAAAACATGTCTTTTATATGAGTTATATTGGAACAAAAAGTAGAATTTCCATTTTTTCACCAAAAATCCCAATCAATAATCTTCACCATCTCCCAAAATTTCATACTTCTAAACACAACCCTTAAAAAGATAAAATTCAATAACCTCAAAAAATTCAAATAACCATTACCAAGCTTAACGGCTACATGGACAAATAATTTTTAGATTCTGCACATCTATGGGATAAAACCTTGCTAACAGTTTTTAATTCATGCTTTTGCGTTTAGTATTAACGGAGAAAAGTGTACCGAAAGAATTTCATACATTTTTCTAAGCGTATTAATATATAGATTAAATTTCCCTTTGTATTAAGTGCTTTGTTTGTGTGAAAATTATAAGTACACATATGTACGAGTAAACAATATAACTTATAATTAATCATTTGAGCTTTTTTATTTTGTCTATTCATATGGTAGAATATTGAAAATACTATCTTTCATTGGACATAGCTACAAATTTATCTTAAAAATATTCGTATTTTATGATATGAAAATTATTAACTGATGAACTAGAAAAGATATAATGGTCACCTCAGATGTTCATCTTCTCTTCCATGATTCATATTGAAATAACTCCGCTAAGACAAAATAATCGAAATAATTGCTTTCTGCGCATACGCCTCATAGTACAAACCAATTATGCTTGTATCAGGCTTTTGTTCACAGGATTTATAGAAACAAAATTAAGTGACATCACTTCTCTCAGGCCAACTTATTGAAAAGAATGCTTCCAGCACAAACATGTTTGTATCGGGCTTGTATTTAGAGGACTTATACAACCAAAATTAGTTGACATCACTTCGCTAAAACAATCTCATCGAAATAAATGCTTTTCAAAACAAAATAACAGCTTGTTTCAGGCTTTTGTGAACAGGCCTCAACAAACCAAGATAAAAAAGTAATCACTTTGATCTTCTAGTCACTTTGAATTCTACCACAAATACCAACATTGGAACCCGTCAAAATTTGTATGAGATGCGACTTCTTGGTAACTTTATATTCTTTGCTTATAATCAAGGCCTAAGGTTTAGCAAGGTCACCCGTGACTTTTGGCACCTCATTTGGGGGAAATTTACAAAAACTGTATACCAACCAAAAGATCTCTGGATCGTGATAAAAGGTCAATTATTTTCAGTAGGTAGATGGTCAGCAATAGATTTTTTTTAATTAATTTCTAAAGTTCGTTTCAAGACTTAAGGTTTCTCAAAGTGACGCGCGATTTTCGGCACCTCATTTATGGGAAATTTTAGAAAAATGTATACCATTGGGAAAATCTCTAGATCTTCATAAAAGATCAGATAGTTTCAGTAATTGGTCTGGTATAGATTGTTTTTAATGAATTTTTAAAAATTTTCAAGGTCATAGCGATTTTTGGCACCGCATTTATGGAAAATTTGCATGAATACCACCCGAAAGGCCCTAAGAATTATATAAAATGTCAGCTATAGATTCTTTTTTACGATTTTTAAAGTATTTTTTTCAAGGTCACGAACGATTTTTAGCTTAAAAACCAAAAGAAATTATTTTATAACAGCAGAAAGCATTGTGAATTTATCTCTCGCACTTTTTTACCAAATTGGATTCGAGTAGTCTCTTATATTCCTTCCAATATGTGCGACACGTTGAGGGAGCTTCAGCCTCCAAACTAGCAAAAAAGTCAAACCTAATAATCAAGTCAAGTCTAATAATTTTTGGTTTAGAAAATTCATAAGGTTCACCAGATGATTATGACATAAAATAAATTTCTGTACCTAAGAAGGCAGCATAATACCAAAAAATGAGTTGTCATCCAAAATATGCACTTAAATGTTTGTATTTTGAAAATTTGTCATTTTGAATATCCTTAAAAATTAATTTTTGAAGTGCTTAATACTTCAAAGTGGAATACATTATTCCTTTAATGTTTGAAAAATAAGTTGGTAAGTAAGTACCTACTTATACCTACAACCTTCATACATATAATCTTACAAAATACTTCATTAATAAAAAACATTTTCAAGAGTTATACAAGTCTGTATATAACATTTTTTAATGCCTGCAAACCAGTTTGCTTTATACCGAATCAATCAAGCACAAGTTTCTTAGATATATCTGAATTTGACCTGCACCAAATGCGGCCATGTCATCTTCTTAACCAAGGGATGAAGTTGCGCAAGTAGAAGTTGAATATTTTTGCTATCACATCCCACTGGGACATATATCCTTAAGAATTATTCCTTCCACCCTTGCTTCCTTCCGTCACTGCAAGAAGGCACAATCATGACTCAGTATGCTGCCATGCGAACTTCTTTCTTGTAATCATGAATATGTAGAACATTTTTTCGGCATCTGGGACGACTTTGCAATCTCTTATTATTTTTTCTTTCTCGTTAAAGGACGAACATTCTTATCTCATCTCATGAAATTTTTTTTTGTTGTTGTTGTCTTTTTGTTCCTTTAAGAAAATTCAACATGTATACGTATAGCTTGGAACAATGATACGTGATGTGTGTATGTGTGTTTTTGAGGTTTGCTGTTGTTGTAATGACTCCCCTGCTTAGTAAGGTATATCAAAGTGGGTGGGAATGTACATAAGGCCAGAGCTATATGAGTTCCAAACGTGCCTGTAAAGTTACCACCTAATATTTGAGAACAAAATAAAAATAAAAAGGAACATCGGAAAAAGTTCCACCTTTTCCGTGCCAAACCAGTGCACAGGTCTTTGGTAGAAGCAACGGAAAAAAATTCCTGAGAGAAAATCAAATGGAGATGGAAATTTTTCCTTAAGTTTTCTCGAATCTTTTCCTCGGAATTCTCTGAACAAATACTACAAAAAACTCTCCATCCGTTTTGGCCCTCAATTTCATCGTAGTCGTTTTATTTTTCATGGGAGTGGTGATAAAGGAACGATGCGAGAGACGCCAGTAATGTTGGAATTGGAAGGCTCCTTTAAACGTTTTCCCATCCAAAGAGCTCCTTGAAATGATCTTAACGACCAATAAGAAGTCGTTTCGAAGAGTTGAAATCACGCTATGAGTGTTTTCACTGCGTCTTCTTTCCCAGCGCACAAGGAGTTCATTTCTATGACCCTTTACACCGCTCGTTCCTTGGCCTGCTTTTCTGCAGTCGAGTATACAAATATCCTTGGAAAGGGGGTGGTATGTGTAGTGTAGAGACGATGTCTTCCACCATGAATGTGTGGCGTAGCAAATGCTGCCATTCAAGTGGTAGTAGCTATAATCCTTCTATTGGCCATAGCCATGCCAACAACCATCAGACTCTAACGATAATGTGGACGTAAATGTGCTACTAAAATCAATAAGAGTGTCACCTTTTTCGTGGAAGGCAAAGATTCTTGGGGCATAAGAAAATTGCTGCGATGCTCATGCGCTGCAATTTTCTTTTGCAAATTGGAAGAATTTTCGTTTGAGGTTTTCTTCTATACTTTGTCATATATAGTGGGGTTCGACCAGTATTATAGAACCAAAGATGCTAAGGCTTTTTGTGGAGAACTCAAAACATGTGAGGTAAATGTATTTGAATGGCTTTATTGGCAGTTTGTAGGGATTGCGGAAGAATTTCGCACCGTTTTCTCTTTTCTTTTTTGTAATTATTTTTATTGCTTATACTATAGAATTTTAAAAGGGGGGCTGAGGAATGTATTTTCCGCATTGCTTAGCAATTTTAAACGATTTTTTTTAAATGACCATTGTGGCTTATGTTGGAAACGTTTACAATTGTATCTTTTGAAAGGTGTATATTGAAGGTATTTGGTTTAGATTGTATTATGTATTAGAAATTAAGGAAAAGGTTGGTTTAACATGGATAACATCTGTGATTTACAATACAAGGATTTTTGATTCTTTTGCTTAGAACAATGTTTTACTCAATTTACTAGCAGAACGCTTAAAGCAAAGCAGCTGGGGATTTTTCTTAATGGGAAACACTTTAATGTGAATTTTTAGTTGCTAAGAATTCACTTTTTTGTAGTGCTTTCAATGACTGTTTAATATCTAAAAAAGTTCAAATTTGTATAAAAGATTAATTATTTAACAATTCTTGTAGACGGTGCCAAACCGGGAGTTTTTTTAGCCGCCCAAGGAAAATTGTTATTTGGCAGCTCAAATAAGAATGAATGATTCATTTAGATGTTTTTCATTTTTAATTAACTAATAAAATGAAATTGGATGGTAAAGTCCTTATTATGGCCCAAAAGAAAATCTCTGGAGTTTACTTTTAGAAGATAATTTCATTCAAATTCTGGCCCCGATTACGCCACCCGCCGCCGTTTATGATCCACTCGGAAAGTCCAATTTTGTATCACCATGTCCAGCATTGCGGCCAGTAGCTGCCAATTACGCGAGTTCAATTACGCGAGTAATTGTTAGCAGGACAACTTTTACCCTCAGAAATGGGTACTTGACAGGAATTTGCAGCTTTCTTATATTTTTTTTTTGCATTTCTATTCCCTATTTTGCAGTTCGCCAAATAACTGGCTGAGCAGAATGGAAACGGAGCTGGCAACTGGAATTACGGCTGAAATAGTTGTCAAAATGTTGAATACACACAAATTCAATGATAGGAACACAAAACGACGAGCTGCAGATGGAGTTGACGCATCAGGACAAGTTGGCCAACTTTTAACTTTTGCTTGCAGCTTTTTTAAGGATTTAAAATTCTGAGAGAGATGGAGTATTTACATGGGGGTTGAAGTGATTTTTGAACTCTTTTCAACCTCTGATAAATACGCAAAATAATCCTAGATTCTTTTTCATCACTATCTATTTTTATTTTTATTTTTATTTTTGTTTTTATTTTCAATACGGAAATGTCAGAAAATTGTAAATTGAAAGCTGCATTGTGGGCGCGGAAATAACATCACGTACGACAGTTTTTGACAGCTATTCCAGCTGCAGCTCCATGCTATAGCTCTAGTTGCAGCACTCTATTCTGTTCATGCAGTTAGGTTGCAATCGAACGATCTGCTAACTTCACTGTGAAGTAACCAGTTCACATCGTGTATGTCAGGAACCAAACATGCTTGGAACTTGTAGTATAAGGCTCAAAATCTTAAGTTTCTTTTAAGCATTTTATCGATAGGCTAGGTATAAAATTTGAAGTCGTTAATTTAATAAAAAAGAAATCGAAATTTGGACCTAGCCTATTCTTGAAATACTAAAAAAACTACAAATTTGGAAATACACGATGTGACTTGTTTAATTCATAGTAAAGTTAGCAGATTGCTCCCTTTATAGAACTGCAAAATCGGGAACAGAAATGCAAACAAAAAATGCAAAAAAAGGCCCCATTTGGGAGGGTAAAAGTTGCCCTGATGCTAACTTTACAGACGCTTTGAAGCCTTATAATCACTTGATAGCAGTGATGTTGAATCGAAGGTGCGCAGGTGTTCTCCGCACACCCTTCCAAAATTTTAACATACGCACTTGCATTTTTAATGAAGTTATATTAAAAAATTAACATTCGAGCCGTGGTTTCCAAACCTTATACTATCAAGGGAACGTCACGAATGGACATTCTACATGAAAGATTTTAGGTTAGGGTTATCTCTCACGCCGAAGATGACGTGATTTGACCACCAAGATCGTTTGAATTAAGCCCTTAATTTCTGTTGTGTGGTCTTCTGACAAGCAATCGACGATGCTTCAAAGTCAACAAAACCCAGGCCATCGCTTGAACTCAGTCGTTGAAAATTGAATTTCTCGGACCTAATTTTCTTGCACCTAAGTGCAAAGTTACGGCACACATTTGGCCGATGTAATATTCCATACGTTATACGAGAATGATATATCAGGCCGTGAGCGCAATAGTGGCCTAACTGCATTTTTCATTATTTTCAGGAGCAAAAATAAGAAAGAAATAATTTTTAAGCGCTTGTAGTTTTTAAATTCTTTAAATGCTTGAAGTTTAAAATAAATAAGCCTTTGGTGTTTTTTTGCAGGATTGAAAAAGAAAAGGCTTTTGATTTTGTATTCAAGATCCACAAAAATACCGTTATAACTGATTAGATAAGCCAGTATTTCACTCGCGAGCTTTCAATTTGTTGTGGTTGGTCTCTGAGTGAGAAAAGGACGTCGGTGAAGTTGGCATAACAATTTTGAGCTAGACCAATGGGACCATTTGCAATTTTGTATGCATTTCTGTTCCGGATTTTGCAGTTCACCAAATAGTGGGTTTAACCGACTAAAATGCTAGCTTCACTGTGAAGTTAGCAGTATATACGTTCTTTTCGCAGCAACTGAGCTAGCTAGAAAATTGCAATTTAGCTCCAAAATTGCAACTTAAGAAAATTTAAGGTTCAAATTTTGCAGTCCTTATTTGAAAAAAAAAATCGATTGAATTCATTTTTCACAGTGAAGTTAACAGTGCAAAATGAGTTTTTCGATTTTTTTTGTCAAATTTGGACTTCAAAATTTGAATTGAGTTTTTTCTTTAAGTTCATAAGAAACTACAAATTTGGGACCTAAGTGCAATTTTCTATAACTAGCTCAGTTGCTGAGAAAAAGACATGCACTTGCTTACTTCACAGTGATGTTGAATTTGGACTTTAAGATTTGGATTTTAACTTTTCTTGAAATGCAAATTAAATTGTAAATTTGGACCCTAACTGCAAGCTTCTAGCTAGCTCCGTTGCTAAGAAAAGGACTGTTAATGCTATAGTTTCACAGTGAAGTTAGCAGTACAGTATGAAATTTTTTGTATGTAATGACTTCAAGATATGGGATTATCCTTTTCTTGAAATGCAAATTAAACTGAAAATTCAGAGCCTTATTTCAGATTCATAGCTAGCCCGGTTGCTGAGAAAAGGACATAGGTTACATCCACTATTTGGTGAACTGTAATGTCCAGAATAGAAATGCTTAAAAAATGCAAACAAAACTGAAAATTCCTGTCATAGTCCCATTGGTCTAGCTTAAAATTGTTATGCCAACTTCACACACGTGAAAAAGGCCTGTTAATTATGGCAAAAATTTAAATACAGAATTATTACTTAATGCATACAGATTTTATTTTCGCAATAAAAACTACTTCAATTAAATTGCAGTAAGCCACTATTGCGCCCTTGGCCTCTTTTCAAATAAAAAAAGAATTTCGTTAATACCTCCCACACACCAGCTTTTTAATTCTATTTCAACATCGACCTGCCCTTATTGTCATTATAATGTTTGGAAATAAGAGCTTAAGAAGCTCCCAGTTTATAGATACTAATGTTAAAATTTAAAATTCATTGGAGCTAGAGTGAATGTGTAGAATTAAGATACGCTTACATCTACCTAGTCACAACGATAATAAGAGCATGTCATTTTTCTATTGTCAAATCTTTAAATTATGTAATGTTAGGTTATGAAGGTACCTGCCTACGGAAAAAATTTTTATCATGAACAGCTAAAAGGTAAATACTGTTTGTGTTAAACTATTTTCCATTCAAAATTTCTTCGAGCTAGTTTGGTCTATAAAAAATACACAAGCTGAAAAGATACTTCGTACCTAAGCCCCAGGTTCGAAAACATAAATACATCCATGTTACCTTGAGGACATTGTTACATAATTGGAGTATACCGAGATGCTTTTTACACAATACATATAGGTATCTACGTTTTCTTCAGATTTTTCAAAACGTTTGTATTGTTTTTTTTTTTCAATTAATCTTTTCCTAAAAAACGAGGTCAACGGGAAAAAACATAACATAATGGCAGAAACAGGTACATGTACCTACTTTGATATTTACATTACATACATGCATACATATTTTCTTCCTGTAAGAATTTCGTTCGTTCATATCAAGAGCACCTGATATAGGTACAATTGACTTGCATCTACTTGTTTTCAGGTTTTTTTTTATCGGGTGTCACAGTTTAAAAAATTATTATTGACCTTCAATAGGGATTCATAATCATATTTGTCCTTGAATTTTAGAAAAGCGTGATAACAACGGTAAAAAGGAACTCACCTGATGGATTATGAATAATGGGAAAATATGGATATGTTTAAATGATTTCGGTTCAAGTTGTTTATCATTGTCATGGTACGGATACTATGGCCTTGGATTTCAAAGTGGGTATCCAGCTTATAAAAACAAAATTAAAGTAGGAATAGTAGTTAAATTATAAATTCTCCTTTTTGTAAAATAATTACATTGTCCTTGGATAGGTTGAAAAGTATTTTATGTCATTTGTCTCCTTATTTTCACATGATTTAATAAATGATAAGGTGATACCTAAAAAATGCGACACAAATCTGCAGCTTGTTGGTAAGGTCAAGATAAGAAAAACAAAAAAAGGAAGCTGGGTGCGACCCGCACTGTTTATGGTAACTTGCCATTGGTGCTCTCAGAAGCTAGATACTTGATGTTATTTTGTTATTAAAAAATTAACCAATTCAAGATTTTCGAAAACGTTGTCAAATTTTCAATATGCAATCAAGTGAAGACCAAAGATATGTTTAGCTTACGAGATATTCGAGACAAAACATTGTTTAGTAATTGTTGGTAGATTTTTTGTAAAAACAAAATTTATTATATTTTATGCAACAAAAAAAAAAAATAAACTTGTGTGTTCTCAAGATCTTCGAACCGAAAAACATTTTTGATATTCATTTATTACTTGTTTTTGCTTCAAAATTTGTAAATCCTGTATATTTGCAAGCCCTTTTAGTTGTAAACTAGGTACGTGCGTCGTTCTGTGTAGAATGTAATCAGCCATGAATCGCAATCAGTGTTTTTTCTTTATGCATATTTGGAACTCACAAAATATTTCAACAATTTTTCGATGAGTATTGTGAGTTTTGGGTTAAACAGTAATTATGTTTTTTTTTTTGGGAACCCGATCGATTATGATTTATGAAATTGCATTGGTTGAGTGTGGGATAAAATTAGGCGACTCGAAATTAATATCATTGTTTCTTTTCCAGATATTCGAGACGAAAAACATTTTTGAATAATTTTTGGTTATGTAGGGTATATGTACCTACGTATGTATGTATAGTTCCTAGTAGATTTTTCTTTTGTTTTTTTTGTAAACATTAATTTTTTTTCACAAATTCAATTAATATTTCCTTATAACCTAGTGTGTTAAATAAAATTAGTCCAAAGCCAAAAGCATTGTTTGTTCTTAAGATATTTGAGCCGAAAATTTTGTTCTTATATGTTGGAAAAACTGCAAATTGAATTTTTTAGTAACCCTTTTTGCACTTAATGACATTATTATACCGAATTATTTTAGAATGAACAACAACAACTTGTGCGAGTAACAACTTATAACTAAGTTTTATAGACTGGCATTCTGGAGTTATAGCTGAAAAAACAATCTTCCGAATTCGATATCTTTATTCGATTTTCAGAAGTAAATGAGCGTACTAACGTATACGACCATGTAACATGGTCGAATACGTTAGTACGTTCAAACACAAACATCTCTTTCTAAAAATTATAGAAATTGTAGGGAACTCGAATCCTTTTAACAAATCGAACCAAGTGCAATAACTTCTAAAGCGTCGACCTGGTGACGTACGAACGTATGTCAAAATTACTATTTTATACATGAAAATTAGTTTTGATATAAAACAAAATAGTTTACGTTTTAAATTTACAAAAATGCATCTTGGATTTTCCCTATGAGCGGCAACAAAAGAGACATAACGGTCACTTCACCAGAACCCATCTACACAATATTAAAAACATAATTCCAACTCAAATTCAAACAAAATTAATGTAGGAAAAATGTCAATTCCTCAGCTAAAGACTCTTCTTAACGACACCATCTCGGAACAAATTAAGGATTCAGCAACTAAACTCGATATCGCTTCATTGGCTGTGGAATTAGATGCAGTGAAGGCTTCCAACTCACAGTTAGCCGAAAAACTATCTGCTATGACGGAACGTAGTGAAATTTTGGAGTCTCAAATGGAAATTGTTTCGCGTAAATCCAATGAAGATTGTTTGATGTTACACCTTCCTTTAGATGGAGAAACCAATGCAGTTGATCCTGCAAAACAAACTTGCGAGGGGCTTCTCAAATAAAAGGAACGTGATGAAATTCATTAAAAAAGGCGTGAGAGGTTATCAACACTCGATTGCAAACAGGAGTTTATTTATTTATTTATTTTTTATTTCACCTACGAGTAACAAGCTCCACAGATAACTTTAGAAATAATTATTATGTAATTCAAGCTAAGCATTAAACAATAGTGAAATTAAATTCTTAAAAATAAGTACAATAAATCATTTTTGAATTTGAATCTATAGAAAATGAAAGATCAAGATTTTCGTTAATTTCATTGAACTCCCTGACTGACCTTGAAATTGGTTCATTCATTCCGTAGTGTGTTCTATGTCTAGGTTGAAAAAGAAGGTGTCTTTCCCTCAACGGTCTTGTTGGAGCATAAATACAAATTAAAGATAGTAAGGTAGGGCATTTAATGTGGTAGCACAGAATATCACGCACAAAAACTATATCATGAATAGTCCTTCGAGATTAGAGAAGCTGCAAACCCAGAAGACTTTGCCTGGCTTGGGAATTTGGACAAAAGTTCCAATGCATTTTATAAAAAACATACTTTGTAAAACGATTCTGGATCTTTTGAATTCTATCGGAGAATAGCTGTTGGTGAGGGTTCCAGATGACATCAGCATATTCCAAAAATTGATCTTACTAAAGTAGTATAGAGTGCAACAAGGGTGTAGGGGTCGGAAAAATCTGTTGAATTTCTTTTTATAAATCCTAACATTGAGTTAGCTTTGGCGACGATGGCATCAACATGTGGAACAAATGAAAATTTGGAATCGAATGTAACCCCTAGATCTTTAACTTTTAAAGTTCTTTGAAGGTGACTGGATCCTAGAGAGTAAGGAAACTCGTACATAAAATGTTTCTTGGATATAGAAATAACAAAGCATTTTTTTACGTTAAGGTTTATGCACTTTGTTTGACTTACACCAGCGGGATAAGTTATCTAAATCCATTTGAAGTTTAATGCAGTCGTAGTCGCTATTTACTTTCAAAAATAGTTTGAGGTCATCAGCATATATTAAACACTGTGGCTAAAATTAATATGATTTACAATATCATCAATAAATAATATAAACAGCAAAGGACCAAGATGACTACCTTGAGGGACACCTGAAGTACATCTAATAGGCCTTGAAGTATATTCCTCAATTTTCACTTCTTGTACTCTACCAATTAGGAATGAGCCAATCCACTGGAGTAGACTTGAGTGTATGCCAAATACTTCAAGTTTTCGAATCAATATATTGTGGCATACAGAATCGAAGGCCTTGCTGAAGTCTGTGTAAATAGCATCAACTTGGCTTTGGTTTTCAATAGATTCAACCACGAAAGAAGAAAAACAAGCTAAATTAGTAACTGTCGATCTTCCAGAAATAAATCCATGTTGGGCACTACTAACATGTTCCTTTACAAGAAAATCTAATTTTATTTTAATTTAAATTTCTAAAAGTTTAGGAATGGCAGATAACTTACAAATTCCATTATAGTTTTCAACGTTGTTTTTTGAGCCCGATTTGAAAATTGAAAAGAAGATTTCCATTTGTCCAGAAATGTTCCGGAAGATAAAGAAAGATTAAAAATAATAGGCAGAGGTTGGCAAAGGGAATTAGAGCATCGTTTTAAGACTATCGCAGGAATGCCATCCACACCCGGTTTAGCATTTGGTTTGAGGCTTTGTAATCCTTCTAAAACATCAACAGAACTTAGCTATATGGACCAAATATCAACTTTGGGCTGAACATTAGAAGGAATGACGTTTCCCTGAGCATTAGAGTAAACGGATTCAAAAAACTGAGCAAAAAGCTCAAGTGTTTTATTAACCTCAGTACATTCTTCACCTTTGAAATTCATAGAATTGGGAATCCCAATTGATTTCCGTTTTGAATTAATAAAGGACCAGAATCGCTTTGGATCGTTTTTTAAATTTACCTCAGCGTTCATGACAAAATTTCTGTGCGAGAATTTATTGAGAACAATGAATTCTTTACGAAGCTTACAAAATTGTATCTTATCATTCAAATCATTGGATTTTTTAAACTTGGCAAATGATTTGTTTTTTAGATTTTTTAGGTGAGCCAACCTTCTATTGTACCATGGGGGCTTTGAGACATTCCTTTTCAACCTAGCTGGAACAAATAAATTGAAAGCATTATGTAAAAAGCCCGAAAATGATTAAACATATCCTTCAAATTTAAATTTAAAAATTCAGTTTTCCAGTCGATATTTCCAAGGTAATCATCGAGTTCAACGAAATTGGTCTTTAAAAAGTTATAAAAAGTTATATTTAAATAATTGTATAATTCAACTTCAATATATTATAATTCTTTGTGATGAACTGAATTATTTAGCAACGAAAAGGAACAATATCATTAACTGACGCTTTAAAATCATCATATGGAATAAATATATGATCAAGAATTTTGTTTAAATTATTAAAAACATTATTGATTTGGTATAAATTAAGGGCAAATAAATGATCAATGAAAGTTATTTCCGTATCTTTTTTTAAGTTACAAGGTATAAGCATATTTTCAGTAAAAGAATGCAACCAATTTACATCAGCTAAATTAAAATCGCCGATTACGAAAACTTTTTGTGGACTATTGTTTAGATTGTATACAAAATCAATATTAGCAAGGTGTTTTTCATAAATATCAATGTTACTTTTCGGTGGAATATAACTTATAATAATATAAACAATAGCACCTATGGTCCAAGACTGATTGAAACGCACATTTGTTCGATTTCAATGATAGGCAGGGTTACTAAATTACAAGAAATGCATGAACGGACTCCCAAAAGTAGACCACCACCACGATCCTCAGCAGCAAAACAACGATCCTTACGGAAAGTTATATAAGAGTTTCCGTCAAAAATTTCTGAATCAGAGATTCCACTCCAAAGCCAGGATTCCACAATAATTATTATATCATAGTCGGCATGACTAGATGCAAGGTATAAAGCAGGTAGTTTAGTTCGAACACCACTAGAATTATGGTAGTACATCTTCAGGCAAGCAGCATTTATGAAGTTAGATGGAGAAACATTACTTATAGCTTTATTTGTTCCCCCATCAATGGTATGTTTTTTGGAATGTGTTCAAATTTCCGAATTTTGATCCCGCAAGGCCAAAATGATGGGTTGAATACAGTATTAACAAACTCAGCAGGAACTCCAATTTTGAAACAAATAAATCTAAGATTTGATTCAGATCCAGTTTTTAGAAGTTTAAAGCATTTAAATAGTGAAGGATTCGCATTTAAGTTTGAAGATAAGAAGTTTATAATGAATTGGGTGGATGTCGAAGAAGAGAATTTGGACAAATAAAATCATTTTAAGTTATTATAAATTACAAAATCCACCTTTTGAGTGCTTGTACCAGAAACAATACGATGATTTTTTTGTTTTTCTGTATTATGATGACTTCTTCCCGATGAAAGTTCAGCAAGAGGAGGCGCACTAACACCATTTGCAGCAAGAACTCCACCAGCACCACCAGAGGCCACGACACCTGCGGCACCATTAGTATTATTTGATACATTACCAACAGAATCAACAGCATCAACAACAACACCATCAAGAACAGCAACATCAGAAGCACAATCATCAATAATAAGATCGGCAGCATCCAGGTTTTCAATAGTTATATATATACATATGTATACTACCTATACTCGTGTAAATATATTATACATTAAGGCGCCAGTTATAGCTATCATTGAAACTCATCATTGAAAATTTTAATGAATGATTTTGAGTCGTTTAGGAAATAAAATCATTTATTATATTGATGGACAAATAAAGCTTGAGACTAAATTAATATTTCTAGCCAAAAAAATTATTCAAATAGCTAGTCCCAACTTTCCACATAAAAAGATATTTCTTATTTCAATGATTGAACTACCTTACCAATGATCATTAAAAAATTAAAAGTCATTTTTTGTGGAAAGTTGGACCCATTTGAACTTTTTTTTTGACTAGAAGTATTAATCAAGTCTTGAGATTTAATCTTCCATCAAAATAATACTTGAATTTGCTTTCTAAACGTCTCAGAATCAATCATTAAAGTTTTCAATGATGAGTTTCAATGATGGTTTTGTAGGTTGCAGCTTGCTCTAAGCTCACTACAACTAAGAATCTGAAGTGTAAAAAAAAAAAAAAATAGCTAGATATAACTGGCGCCTAATTCTAGGAAACTAAGTATAATGAATCTGATACTTTGTATCCGATCATGATAGTGAATATTCGTGAGAATAGACAACGTCACCATTTATGCTGTCGCTGTTTATTTCCAGAATCATGCTTTTTCATACGAAAGTATCCAAGTATCCATCAATTAAATGAATTAAGTTTCAGTTGCATTTCAACACTCAAGCTCAAACAATAATTTTTCTTTTTATCGATCATTGTATATTTCGCTCCCACTCAATATTTAGAGCCACCTAGAAGTCAAGCATATAACATTCGTTAAAACAAATAGGTTAACGTTGCCATCTACCAAAAAATAAATAATTGTCAAAACTTATCGAAATTAACTAACAATATAACAGGTTTCAAAAGCAAAATTTTGCAACCTGACTTTCTTAATTACATAAGATTTTGATATTATTAGAAACTTTTTTAGAAGATTTAAATTTTTTTAAGCATTATAAACCGAAATTTATCTCAACAATAAGAACAAATGTACATGGAAGAGCGAGTGGTGGTATTTTGTGCGGCATTAAAAATAGATTTGATCATTTTGTTATATTTAATACAATTATAGATAGGTTGGTACAAATTTGTAGTGATAATTCAAATTTTTATATTATTGCGGTGTATCTTAACTACAATAACTGACAGAATGACTTCGACAATTTATCCACTTTTAGGAACAATTCTTCTTTGGAAAATTTAAAGGTTATTGGTGATCTTAACGCGAGAATCGGAGATCATCAAAACTCTTCTACTCACACTTTACATGATCAGATATTTTTTGAAGAAGTAAGATCTTCTAAAGATCAAACGACTAACAGAAATGGAAGACTACTGATGGAGATTTTTGAAGGCTTCGGGCTGTTTGTACTGAATGGAGTCACTAAAGGCGACATGAAAGGAGAGCTTACATTCACCTCCGGTCAGGGTCAGTCCTTCATGGACATTTGCTCAATTAATGGGGAATGGTTTAACTCAGTAGAGGATTTACAAGTGCTCATGGCTAGTTTTTCAGCGCACTTTTCTATTTTAGTTAAAGCTCATTTTATTGCGGAAGTTCAGCAAAGCAGCTCGGAAAATGACCGTAAGTTAAAGTGGTCTGAAAATAAAGCTGCTCAATACAAGACACTGTTAAATCACCGTTGTAATCTACTTCCGCTGCAATCATCATGCAGTGTTGAAGAAATTGAACAAAGCATCTCAAGAAGTATTTAAGCTTCAGGACAGTCTGAGAACAACATCACCTCGTTCTCACCTAAAAACAAATGGTTTGATATGGATTGTATCAAGCTTCGCAAACTTTCTTTCAAATACTTGAAGCTATTCCGATCGCATAGTTCCATAACTTTCAAAAAATTGTATCTGAATGCAAACAAAAACTTTATGGAACTGTGTGCCATGAAAAAAGTGCTATATCTAAAAAATTCTGCCGTTAAACTCCTGGATTGTAGGAACTCTAAGGAATTCTGGAGCAGTGTATACGGGAATTGAGTGGACAACACCGTAGTACAAAGATTTCTCTCGAAGCCGAGACTTTAGTGACTCATTTTAAAATGTTACTGTTAGCGGAGGATAATCTTCAAGGCCTTAGCTATGCAATGAAGGACGTTTATGTACCGGAATTGGACTGCAATAGGTATATCAATGAGTGAACTCGAAGCTACTTTATTAAAAATGAAGAATAACAAAGCCCCAGGATTTGATGGCATTCCAGTGGAATTTTATGAAAATTGAACTGTTCAACTCAAAAATTACATTGTGGAACCTTATTTACAACACTAGCTGTGTACCTAGTTTCACCAAATCAATAATTTTTGCGATTTTTAAAAAAAGGAGGCTACTCTAGTTGTTCAGATAAATATAGAGGGAGAACATCACTACGAAAAATACTCGCTTCAATTCTCTACAGAAGAATTTCAAAGTGGGTAGAAGTCAATAATTGTCTCAATATATTTCAAGCGGGTTTTCATTCAGGCTTTTCAACAACAGACCCTATCTTTGCTCTGACTAGCATCGCCAGCAGAAACATCAATTTAAACAAGAAGCTTTATGTGTGTTTTGTGGATTTCAAATCTGCTTTTGATAAAGTCAATAGGCAAGCTTTGATGTATAAATTAGCTTTGCTTGGAGTATCCAGGAAATTTCTTCGACTTTTTCAAAATTTTCTATCATCTCCTAGACTAGACCATCGTTTACGACAAAGAGTGTTTAATTTTTTTGGTTCTAGTAGGTATTGGCTTCTCCGAAATTAAACTCTAAAAAGTGGACTAAGTAAGAACTGACCAAATGACCTAGTTTTTAAGAAAGGCACTTCCTATACATTTTAACCTGTGTAACTTTTTTCACATTTTTTTTTTATAAAACGATTAAAACAAAGAAATTTAGTCGAAAATGCCCTCAAAAGTGGGTGGGGCAAACATATTGCATCATTTTTTGTTCTTTACCTGTTATTAAGGCAATTCGTTTTGTTTTCAATTTTACAAGAAAGAAATATGTTGTCAAAAACGCCCCTAAAAGTAGGCGTGGAAAAAATGTTTGTATAAAAAAGTATGAGATAATGAGATGTGGGGTGATATAAAAAGTGTTTTTATCGATGCTGCATCCGAAACTGTACCCAAGCACTCGAGAGTTAGAGACTCTTGGATATCCCAAGACACCTGGGATAAAATCGAGCTTCGCAAATCGTTGAAGATGCAAATAAATGCCGAAGTGGATGCTCAACGAATTGCTGAATTGCGAAGAGAGTATCGCTTAGCACATAAGATGGTCTATCGCTGTGTGAGACGTGACAAGAGGGTGAGGTTAGACGGTCTCGCAGAAAATGCGGAAAACGCTGCAAGAAGAGGAGATATGAGAGAATTGTACCAAATATCCAAGGAAGTTGTCGGGAAGAAAAGCAACACCAATCATCCTGTAAGGGATGTGGATGCGGTACACTTTTGGTATCAATCGAGGATCAGCTGCGCAGGTGGAAGGATCACTTTTGTGCCTTGCTCAATGACGATTCTGTCGAGCAGAGTGCTGAAGTGCCCCAGATTAACGAGATGCGTAGATCATATAGGGGTATTGACATCGAACCCCCTACAGTACTGGAAATTCAATCTTCGATAAATCTTCTCAAAAACAACAAAGCAGCTGGACTTGACGGTATACCAGCCGAGTTCCTGAAAGCTGACCCTGTCAGAACGGATAGTATTCTACACCCGTTGATACAAGCTGTGTGGGAAAACGAAATCTATCCAAGCGACTGGAAGGGGTATGGTATGTTTTGCCAGAATTGTTTGGCGAATTGACGTTTCGCGGGGGTTCATTTCGCGGATTTTTGTTTCGCATTTTATTTATTTAGCATTAAGAAATTTCGCATTTCATGTTCGGCAATTTATGTTTTGTTTTTTAAACGATTTGCTAAATCCTTATTTCGCATTTTTCATTTCGCAATTTTCATTTAGTTTAATATTATTTAGGCTTTTTGAAAATAGGCAATTTTTTATAAGGCATTTTGTTCTTTTGCTTTTTTTCATTTGGCATTTTGCTGTTTTGCTTCTTTTATTTGGCATTTTGTTGTTTAGCTTTTTTTTAATTCGGCACTCAATTGTTTTGCGATTTTTTGGCTTCCATTAAGTTACATGCCTTAAAATTTCGCGCGAAATTTTAAGGCATGTAACTTAATGGAAGCCAAAAAATCGCAAAACAATTGAGTGCCGAATTAAAAAAAAGCTAAACAACAAAAACCTATTTCTAGTTCTATTTTTATCGCCAGAGGTTTTCGCAGAATTCTTGAGATCAGACATTGCATCTGCCACGCGTTTTCTAAACGCATTTGGTTCGTGGTCATGTTCCCCTTTTAAAAATACTATTGAATGAGTTTCATCACTATTTTTAACTGTATTTACTCGTGTTATTTTTTCGAAGCTCACAACACCAAACAAAATAATTATTTTGATTTAGTGTTTCAAAATCGAAAGAATATCCGTCAATACTCAGTTTATCTTTCCCTCTATTGGACTTAAATGTCTCAAAGGTTTTGCCAAAATTTTCCATTATCAAAACTAAGCAAAAAACAAAGTGAACTTAACAACCCGACATCGACACAATGATTACTTCAAAAATAGACCAACAACTAAAGTAATACACCTCAACTATCAGAATGAATTAAACAACTGTACAGAGAAAAAAACGGTAAATCTAAAAAAATACGAAGCTAATGAATAGTCAAACGATCAAAACAACTAAACGGCGAAACGATCTATCAGCTAAATAATAGGACGGCAAAGCGATATTTTGCGAAATAATAAAACGGCGAAACGTTAATTGACGAAAAAAACACTTGGCCAACTAGCAAACAATCTATCAAACAAAAGTGAAACGACAAATTGCCAAATGAATTTTGCGAAATGGTTGAAAATAGTTTCAAATAGAAGCGAAAGGTAAAAATGCCAAATATGGATTGCAAAATGATTTAAAAACATTATGAATAAAAAATAAAACGTAAATTGCCACTTAAAAATTGCGAATTAAAAGAAATATTTAACGACTAAGGCGAAAAAATAAAATGCCAAATGAATTTTGCCAAACAATGGTGACCCGACTGGAAGGATGGTGTAATTGTTAAGTTGTCAAAGAAAGGTGATCTTAAGAATTGCAACAATTGGCGAGGTATTACAGTTTTGTCCGTTTTTCCAAAATTAATGGCAACCATCATTCTGGAGCGGATAAAGGTTAGAATCGAGTCTACACTCAAGAGGCATCAAGCTGGTTTCCGGAGTGGGCGGTCTTGTGTCGACCATATCAACACTCTGCGTATCGTTCTTGAGCAGTCTGCGGAGTTTCAATCACCGCTTTACCTCATGTTCGTGGATTTTGAGAAGGCCTTTGACCGAGTCAACCGTGAATGTATATGGAGATCACTTCCTGGTAGAGAAATTCCCCCAAAAATTGTTGCTATTATAAGAGAGTCCTATAACAACGCAAGATGCTTTGTTTTACACAATGGGCAGCTATCCGACTCTTTCGAAGTGCGGCAGGGTGTGAGACAGGGAGATGTTCTATCGCCAATTCTCTTTCTACTGGCGTTTGACGATGTTTTGACGGCCAGCGTTGGAACAGCAGAGAGGCTGGGCATTCAGTGGCTTGGCCACTTAGACTATGCCGATGATATATGTCTCTTGGCAAATAACATCAGCGGGCTGAATGGGATGTGTCAAGCTCTGAAGGTAAAAGGAGAGGCGAGTGGTCTTAAAATAAATAGCAAAAAGACAAAAATAATGCTCACAGGCCGCTCCACACATCAGCGTATTTTAATACAGGAGACGCCTCTCTCCCAAATTTGGAAATCATGTCAAATCTCCTTGCGCACAAAGTTGAGATTCTTCGAATCCAATGTCAAATCCGTGCTGTTATATGCTTGCGAAACCTGGAAAGTCACGACTACCATCTCAAAGAAATTGCAGGCCTTTGTGAATCGTTGTCTACGCCATATTCTAAAAATTCGCTGGCCACAAGTTATACCAAACGAGGAATTGTGGCGCAGGACAAGTCAAGAGCGGCTGGACGTTGACATAAGAAAGCGTAAATGGCAATGGATTGGTCACACACTGAGGAAACCAAACGATGAAATTGCAAAGCAGTAATTTGAATGGAATCCTCAGGGTGCACGGCGGGTTGGAAGACCAAGAACAACATGGAAATCAACAGTTCTAGCAGAAGCAGACTCCCAGAGAAAGACGTGGCCACAGTTAAAATATCTATCTGCAGACTGTGAAGGATGGAAACGATTGTTTTTTTTTACACTATCAGATCTTTGCCGAAGAGAGCTTAGTACAAGCAACATCTTGCGACCAAAGAATTGCCAAACACAAATTAAGTGCTTATCAGGCTCATCACTTAGTGTAGATAGTGTTAGTAGTTAGTAAGCAACAAACTACTTAAAACATACACTTTACAAAATAAAATTAAAAACAATAATTATAAAATAACAAATAAGATGACATTGAAAAAATTTACAATTACAAACATTTAAGAGCGTGGTACATTGGTCTTCAATGAAGCTTTGAGTCTATTCTTACTTATATTAAAATCAAAAAAATTAGAGTTCAAATTCAGAATGTTGCACATGCGGGTAAAAGGCTCATGCATTCCATAATTGGTACGGTGTGTTGAGATATATGCATTATAGTTCTAGACTACGAGTGTTGTGACCTCCACCACGGTAATTAAGGCTAGTACATGATAATAAATCAGGTGCATCAATAACACCGTTAAAAGTTGATGAATAAATACAATATCATTATTAATTCTCCTTTGTGCCAAAGTTTGAATCTGAAGAAGCTTAATCCGGTGTTCGTAAGGAGGAAGATTATAAGGATCGGACCACGGTAGTCCTTTCAAGGCGAAACGTATAAAATTACGCTGTACTGCTTCTAGTCTATTCTTATGGACATCGTAAAAAGGAGTCCATACCTGTGATGCGTATTCAAGATGAGGGCAAACAAGACTGTTGTAGAGAGCGAGGGTAACATATAAGGATCCTGAAATTCCTTAGACCAACGTTTAACAAACCCTAACATACAGTTTGCCTTGTTGACTATTAAATTGATATGCTTCGTTGGCGCCCTATGCCCCAACCGGGGTTACATCAGGACTTGATGATGATGATAAGAAAGTAACCATAAATTACATTAACTACAACCTTTAAAAGAACACACTCACTTACACCAACCTTCGACTATAAGGTGACCTATTTTAAAAAGTGGGCGTGTCAGTGGGATGAAATTTTCTCTGATGATTATTTTATGATATCTTTTATCATTCCTGAAAATTTCATCGTAACCAATTCGCTGCTTCAGATTTTATTGATTTAAGACCGCGTCTCAACACATCTTGAGTCACTGTGCGCCCCACCGCAAAGTCAATCAGCCTGAGTCCGTTACCGTAAGTGTTGTCGTCCAGGCTGTTTTCTCCGGCTATTGGACCTTTCCAATTTTGACGTTGAAGTCACCAAGATTGATCTTGACGTTGTTCTTCAGGCACCTGTATCAGATATTGTTGAGGAGATCGTAGAAGTCTTCCTTGGTTGAGTCATCTTTGTCTTCCGTTGGGGCGTGGGTACAGATCAACGTGATGTTTTTGAATTTTGAGCGCCTGGTGACAATCCACATCAAAAGATGTGACATGAAAATCCTCAAGTAAATATTGCACAAATTGTGTACCTACTTAAATCATCAAAAAAGGTCGCTATGTACGTACATATTTCGAGAACAAGGATTAGGTACTTATTGAGCTTTAGAGCATTTACCCCGTGGGTATTTTTGTATAGAATATACTTACCTTATATTTAAATCTTGAAATCCAATCGAACTTTGCCCAAGGTTTCAATACACTAAAAAAGTAAGTCCATTGTTGGGTTTAATTTACTTTTTTCCTCTATTCATGCTATTCTGAACAATGTTTGAATTGAAAAGGATTATATTGAACTTTCTAAATTGCCTTCCGGGGAAAAAACAGAATACAACAAAAAATCGAATCAAGAATAAGAAAAAAAAAAACAAACCTTACAAAAAATATATGTATGTACCTATATTGATGTATATAGGTATCAATGTAACGAAAAAGTTTCTCTCCCTTGTTATTTTTAATGGGATGCAATAATCGTTAAATGTTTGGCGCATTGGAATGATACCGAATTTCTATATAAGTCGTCGAGACGAAATGGGGCCGTGAGGAGTTCAATATTCAGGATGAAAGAAGGAAAGTAGTCTGTGTAGGTATATTCTTTAAAAGAGCTTACGTCTCTAAAATAGATACCTATACATGAATGTATAATGTATATAAGTATAGATACACTTTCTATATTCCTGTGGATAACTGTTTAAAATTCAAAGGATTTTCCTTTCTTTTGTGTATAGTGTGCAACTAGCAGCACATTTATATGCGATGTTAATGCAAAACAGAGACATATAAATGAGACCAACTGTAATGGGCAAAATGGGAGCTTCCAAAAGGAGGACCTTAGTCTCATGCATGAAGCAGTGTTGCCCCCCCAACTGATTGAAAATGTAGCGTGAGCGTGTCGGATTTAGTTTACTTGAAAACGTTAAAAGTACACTAACTAAATTATTTAAACCTTTCGAATTTTAGAAATTTTAGTAAAAATAACTTAGAAAATAATTCAAAATTTTCATTTTAATAACCGATGCTACTTTAAAACCACTTCAAAATAAGTATAGAAATTGCTGATTTTAATCATTTCTTTAAAATTAGTGCCTATTGTTATGGCATAAACGTGTAACTAATTAACTATATTTTAGCTTTGATGCAGCTCTCTAACTTTTCCTTAACTATAAACACGTGCGTTGAAACCATTTTTTTAAACAAATTAAAGTCAAAATCGCCTTAATCAATGACGGTTCCTGAGAAAAAATGTGACTGGTGGCATACGAGCTAGTGTTATACTAAAAAATTGAAGTCAGGCTTTGACGATTTTAACTTTAATTAAAGTGTTTAAATAAAAAGTTGAATTACATCGTTTATAATTTTAAAAAAATGCCATTTTCACTTAGTGATACCCTAAAATTGTTTAAGCGAAAAGGAATTGACTGTTTTGTGTGGTTTTTAAATCAAATCATAATTTTGTGGTTTTTAAATCAAATCATAATTTAATTTTCATCCAATTTTATTCCAAACAATATATATTTTCTTGTTTAGATTTTATATTTCCTGAAATTCCTAAATTGTAGTGTTTTGTGAATATTTAAGGATTGTACGTAGTGACTTTTTGGGAAAATAAAATGTAGTAAAAATACTACAAGTGTAGTAGGGGGGCAACGCTGGCATGAAGTCACTTTCAGTACTTCTTCTACATATATACCTGTTTGCATTTCTCTATAAATATTTAAGAATTCAAATCAAGATTTTGCGGACTTGGTATAAAATGTTCTTTTGGCAACAATTTTGTGAATGACTATCAGTATAGGTATCTATCTGTGTGACACATAGAAAATGAAGATGTGAGCATTTGGTGTTAGTTGATATTTTTGACGTAGTTTCCAGTTTTGCAAAGGATATACTCTCTACATGTGGAAAATATAACTAGAGAGCTTATACAACATCATTGTCACATAGGGAGTTAGAATAGAGATGAATCTTAAATTTAAATTTAAGGACTTACGCGATAGTGGAACATACATATGTTTTATAAATTCATTTTAAATTTTACTGTCTTAAGATAGCAGTGTAACTTACAGATATTTAAACTTTCTGTTTAACTTAAAGTTTTGGTAATATTTGAAGGAGTTTTTGCTTTTTGAGGAAACTATAGACTTGATATGGAAAATTTTTGTTTAAAAACAGGTTTTTTGTTTTCATGATAGGTGTGAAGGACTAAACTATCATTAGCTGTAAATTTTGGTTATTCATATAAGACATGAATTCCTAAAGATTGAGTATCTTTTCAATACACTCTCTTACTGCTTAACCTGTGATTTTACATAATTATACCTAGAGTAAGCTCAGTGCATCAAAAGCCTTAAGATGAGAAAGAGAATTATCGATAAATATTAATAAAAAAAAATCATCTCAACTTTTATCAAAATTATTATCTTGACCTTGATCCCATAGTTCTATCCCTTTGTATTATCTACCGTTTACCCCCGCAATAACAATTTATTTTATTACTAAATTCATTTCAAAACATGCAACAGGAGATACCACAAAATAACAAGGAATGTATAATTAAAAGAAAACTATGACGAAAAAAAAAAAATAACTAAATAAAAATGAACAGCATCAACGTCTGCGCAAGGGCTAAAATAAAGTATCTACTTATTGAACGCCTATGTAAACACTGAATACGCCACTATAATTTGCTTTTACGATTATTTCGAAAAATGTCATCACAATACCAGTTATATCCCATAAAATGTTAATAAAATTTCATCCTTCTTCTCAAAAAAAAAAAAGAAAGGGGAATGCCGCCACCACCACCACCACCACTGTTGTATAAGATTTAGTTTCTTTGAAAGATTATGAAAAATGAAAAGGAAGAATAAACTTCTCGCATCATTGATAGCGCAGACTGATGATCGGACTGGTAACGCATGATGCGTTTCTTTGATGACAATATCTCGATGATGTTGCGATGTCAAAGAACTGAAATATTAAAGGTACG
This sequence comes from Dasysyrphus tricinctus, assembly GCA_963921185.1. Classification (NCBI taxonomy): domain Eukaryota; kingdom Metazoa; phylum Arthropoda; class Insecta; order Diptera; family Syrphidae; genus Dasysyrphus; species Dasysyrphus tricinctus. Next base: position 127,491,470 of record OY992530.1, read on the forward strand.
AACAAGTCGTGTGTTTTTGTTCCTTTGGCAAAAAGTTGCATTTGCAAAATATCCACTGAAGTATAAGAGGAGTTTATGTATGAAAGATTGTATTCGTTTCTTGATTATAGGGCTGGCCACGATACCAGAAAAGTCTCGGTATCGTTTGGTATCGGTATCGGAAATCGATATCGGAAAACCAAACGATACCGAGACGATACCAGAAATATGTCTCGGTATATCGTTTGGTATCGGTATCCGAAGCCCAAACGATACCGCCTGAAACGAAACCGAGATGATACCGAACCGATGCCGTACTTTTGGGACTGAAATATGCCGAGACTCTCGGTAGCATTATTTGGTATCGGCAGAAAAAAATGGGTTTTTATTATTACAAGTAAACAATCCTGGAAACGGCTCTAACGATTCGGATGAAATTTTCAGAGTTTATTTTTTCTTGCAAAGAGGTCTAGAAAACTATTTTAGAGAAAACCACCTGGTGGCACGCCCATTTATACCATGCTTTATTTTTTGGATAAAATTTCAAGACTTTTACCTGGGTGCAGTAACTTTAGTAAAAGCCACCCACGAGCCATGCTTGTTGGTTCCAACCTAACAGATTCACCTAACCCATTTTTTAGTAACCGTACAACCAATAGATTTTTTTATTTGTTCATTAATTGCTGAACTGATATGGATCAAACCAACTAACGCTTAGTATACAATGTCTGAGCTTAGTTCTGATTAGTTATCTAGCATATTGTATACATTTTAAGGTAGTAAAGCCAACAAAAAAAAAATACTTTTGGGATTTACAACCCATTCAAATGGGCCATAAAACAGTTTGTGAATTGTTTTCCTGTTAGCTTATGGCCCTACGTCAATATTTATTGTATGGGATCATATTCGGGACTCTACTTAGACATTGTGAAATAGCCCCTCAAAAATTATAATTAAGTCATACAAAAATTAAGCTAAAAAAAATGTCTTTTATTCATTATACATATTTTCTAATAGTGATTTTTTTATTAAATCTTAAAAATACAAAGCATTTTAAACTACAAGACCTTGGACATGTTGCCAAGTCGTGCATTTTTTTTTCAACTGACACCAGACCCAAACCAGACGAGACCGATACCGATACCGAGAAGAGACCTTTCCGGGCCGGAACATTGGACGAGCCTATCAGAAGGATGGTGTGCGGCGGATGAATTCAGGATAGAGAATCAACGGTGAAATCAACAGTCTTGAAGGCAGAAATAGTGAGGAGTGTTCCGACTAAAGACTAAGGCACCTTTCCTTTTATCAAGGTGGCACGTCAGTGGAAGAATTCCCCAGATGGAATTAACGGAGGCGTCTATTGTCTATAGTTCCAGTCAGACTGAACCGCTTAGTGAACACCTCTTACAACATATTCGGAGCACAAGCCTATAAGGAGCGGTTAATCCGGCTCCCCACACTTGAATTTATATTGAGAGGGTCTGCGGTCTTCTAGTTTGAGGGTCGTGCCGTCAGGGTGACTTCTCGGCTACGTAAGGCAATTTTAGTTACGAAGCAACAACAAGCCTTAGATATGGACGGATTTACTATTGTTCACTGAATGTTCTGTCCCTCTATATCTATAGACCACGTGCAGCCATACATTTACAAGAAGTCCTTGACTGTTACAAGGCAGACAGATGTTGTAAGAAGAAAACTTAGGCAAGAAGTTTTGAGTTTCAATTAATTGAAAGTGTAGATTGGAATAGCTCGGAAGTTCTTTTCTTTATTTTCGTGTATTTTCCAATGTCACATAATATAGCTGGACCAGTTTTCTCAGGGTATCAAGCTCAGCCATCGCCGCAAAGTGCTCTCCGTGGTGAGTCTCGACTATAAATTAGTTGGTCTTTTCCAGGATTTGCATTGGAGTGAATGATTGGTCTATGGTCGATCTGCCTGGCCAGAAGCCACACTGGTCGGTACTTGCCGATTATAGTGTTGCAAAATGGCTTACGGTGCTCACGCAGTATATTGGATAGGATCTTGTATAAAATTCAGGACAGTATGACCACGTTTTTGTAAATGAGACACAAATTTGGTTGATGAGCGAGCTTGTGAATGCACTCTGTCAACACATCCCTTTATGCTTGGAGGGCTTCAAGGGTAAAACATCAGATCCGGTGAACTTGTTGCTCATGGGCTTCTTTTAAGCTAAGTCTACATCTTCTATACGTAGTACCTCGTGACTTGATGGTTAGTGCGTAGGACTGTCATGCCGAAGGTGTGGGTTCGATTCCCAGCCGTGCCACCTAAAAACAGAAATGTTTTATTCGAGGTATTGCCTCTTGCGAGGAACTGACAAATCCTCCAAGAGTGTACTTGTCATGAAAAAGTGCTTCTCATTTAGCCGTTCGGACTCAGCAAAAAACTGTAGGTCCGCTCCATTCCTGCCAACAAACACGCACACAGGAATGGTTGTGAGTTGTAAGTCACTAGGCCTTGGTTCTCCACGAGCTGTTGCGCCACCCAATTTATTTATTTATTTTACATCTTCTATACTGGGAAGTGGTACTGATTCTTCATTGACTGGAGTTGGTTTCGTTTCTTACCTATTTCTCGCTTGAACCGCTTGAATACATCTTCCTTTCCCTGTTCTTCGGTGACTAGGTTAGTGGGGCTGTTAGTGAGACCTACCTTTCATTTTGACCTGACGGGTTGAGCTTTAGTATACAAATTGTTCATATCCTAATTCTACTTTTAAGAAGTGTTGTCAAGGTGGCAACACTGTCAGAAGAACAAGAGAAGGGTTGCCACTTACCAGTTTAAATCCCAAAATGTTGCTTATTAATCAAAAACCAAGGGTTGGACCATGATCCGAGAACTACCGTTGGCCTCAGCACCCTTGAAACCATAGGACTACATTGGGGGTGGAAAAAAGTCGTTTTGGGAAAGAAAATTTGAAAAGCCAAGAAAAGTTAGAAAAATATTTTTATTAATAAAATTTAAAGATGGTGTCGACGCAGAATTTCACAAACTAATTGAAAACCTACTTTGTTTTTTTTTTAAAGCCACTTTCAAAGTACTGAGGAGGGGGGATATGAAAGATTTAACAAACTTAAATATTTATCTTGGTATAATATAAGCATTTGATACATAATTTAAGGGTATTTTTTAAAGCCCAATCTTACTTAATCAAAATTAACTCGTACAACCACCTTAAAAAAAATAATAGTCCTTTACATAAATAATGACTGAATTATTAGTGAAACAAGTACAATATTAACAAATTTCAATAGCATTGTCATGAAACTTGGTCCACTTATTTCATTTGTCATAAGCAACTAGAATCAAAGGAGTCAACAAAAATATTTGTAGTGAAAGACTGTTTCTTTCAATGAATTAGACAAATTTTGAACTAGTACCAGGAAACCCCTCCCAAAACTGGTACGTTGATGAAATTTGGTGAAAAATGTTAATTTTCTGTCACCTTTTCCAGCTGATTGCATTCATAATCAAAACACGGGTTTGTTTTTGGGGAGGTTGGTAGCCTATTGTGGTTTTGGGTGCCTCTTTGATGATATCACGATACTGGGACTGCTGGTTGTTGGCGTGTGTGGCAGGTGAATGCGCAGTGGAGAGCTTCTCGCTCAGATGCTAGGCTGTGGCAACTCCAGGTAAACTAAGCTGATCAGCCCGAATTTCTTCATTAGGGTGGTTCATTATTTCTTTTCATTTGACAGTAAAGCTCTAAACCTTGCTGCAAAAACGAAACGGTCAGAATCGACGTTTGCCCCTCAAAAAGTACGAACGTCTAAAAGATGTAAGAGGCTTCTAATCCGTAGATTAGCACATGGTCGATTAGGTTGGCATCTTGACAATTTGGGGAGCACCATCAGGTTGACTTATGCATTATTAGCCGTGGAAACCTAGGGCCATACTTTTCACCGTACAACGAATTTATGAGAAGTGTATTGGTCGGAGGATGTTATCATTTGGCTCTTCATGGTGGCTGTTCTTACCAAGTAATCCACTGAAGATGTCTTCCTTCCCAATTTGAGCATTGAGGTACCCGAGCAAAATTTTAACATCGTACCTACTCCGTAGGTAGGATCTGTAAGTTTTGTTCAGGAGGTCATAACACTCATCCTTTAAAGAGCTTTCAACTCCATTGTGAGGGGCGTGTGCACAACATATTATAGGCTTATCTTTTGGAAAGTGGCCTTAAAACGGATCACATGCCTGGTGATGAATTATTGGTTTAAAGTTGATAACATAGCTTCTTTACCGATTAACCACGACGAAACCTCTTCCTAACATGTGGAGTCTTTCAAGTCCTTCAACACAGCTATGATAATATATTCTTTTCATCATACCAGATCCTATATCCATCGCATCTCCGGGATTTCGGTAATGCCTGCCTCATAACCTTACTAATTAATAAATGAAATAATTTTTTTCAAAATTTAGTTGATTTCCTGAAAACATTAGGTGTTCCCCACTAGGGGACTTCCCCTTAAGCCGTTTTGGCCTCAAACTCGTTTTCTAAAATATTATTTTATTTAACTACTAAGTGTAAGCACATTCATATGATATAAAAATTCATCCCATACTGCTTTCGTTATAAATTCTTACTAAAAGTTTTGGGAACACATAAATGCTTCCCTTTTAATTTCATTTTTATTTTTCAAATCAATAACGTTCTCTTATTGGAACTCTACCGCAAATAAAAAGAGTTAAACGGTTCATAAAAATGCTAACCGGTCATCGCCGAAACAGCAATAAAATGCTGTTTAAAAGAAACCTTAATACTCCATATGAAATATAAATTAGAAGGACTTCAGAAAATCACGGGAGCAATTTCCAGTCTGGTCGTTACTTAGTTTACGACCTCTAAAAATAACGAGCTACGAACTCGTTAAATTTTTCTTCAAGACAAAAAAGACAAAATAAAGGGGCGAAGGTTTTATTATTACAAAAATTGCTTCCCAGGAAGGACGATATTTTATGGGCATTTTTGTGGTTGCAGGCAACATCACGATTTAAGATGTAAGCAAACAGAATGACGAAATTAGGCGTAATTGTTTGTCAATTGTCTATAATGCTCTGATTTTAACAAACTGAATTCAAGTTTTAACCGCATTTGATGACATAAAAGATAATTTGAATATTTATTCTTCTGTTATTCTTTTTATTTAACATCCTGGGATACATATCTATATCTTTATATATACAGATTGCCTTGAGGGTGGTCGTTAAAATTCCTTAGGACTATAATTTATTTAATTAAAACCTTCTGTTTAGTTTAATGTTATTTGCTGGGTTTGTGTAGGTATACGTTTGTCACTATGTGGTGGAATGCGTTGTACTATAAAGATACTCGAATTCCGGTGTTTTGGAGTTCATTGAAGATTTATTTTAAGAGGTGAATCCTCGAAATTTTTGCTGGCACTTAACAAAATAATTTATAAGAAATTACACGGAAGCGAATAGCGACGATGGGGACAATATGCTATGGTTTGGTCCTTGTGCAAACTGTTTAATGGCAATAAACGACTGTTTGCGTTTGTGCCTCAGGGATAGTTTTCTGTTGGTTCAAGTATTATTCCAATGGGAGACAAAAATGTTTCAGTACGTAAACATAAGATTTTTCTTAGTCAAGAAAGTTATTCAAGTTTATTATAATGAAAAAGCAAAGTAAGCAATTAAAAGATTTTTGTTTTTTAAATAGTTTAAATTGTTGTTTTTCTTTTAACAAAGAAGTTTTCATCGGATAAGAAAAAAGCAATCACTTACTAAAGGAAAGTTTAAAGAGAAATGGAGTACCTATAATCAATAGTTTAATAGAACTATATACTATAGAAATATGTATAGGTATATGTATGTATATCTTATCAATTTGACTCCATTGTGCTGAATGAAATAGGAGTCGAAATTTCTGAGCCTGTTTTAGAAGCGAATACTTATTTGCTTCAGTGGGAGATACATTATAGGTTCTAGCAACCAAACGCGTAAGTCGATTTGCGAAAGATGGGATGTGCGTGAAGTAAGCACTGCCACTTTGGATACAAAAAAAGTTGTGCTGTATTGTGCTCAACTTGTGCTTATACTTTTTTCGAAAATTTGCAAATTGTTCGATCATAATATTACTAAAAAGTGAAAGTCGTGCCAAAAACTAATTTATGATTGTTTTTAAGTTTAACATTTTTCTTAAAAACTAGCATGTGCTATTTTGCGTTCAGTTTGTGCTGCCATATTCTGAAGATGTAAAAAAAATCGCATCATATTTGTAACTTTTACGGCAAAAAAAAGTTGGGTGAAGCGTGAAGTTAGCATCGCCATTTTCGACTATAAGGATGTTCCACTGAGGATGCTCTTTTATATGTTTTTACTCTTTTATTAACAAAGCTTTGGATAAAAGTAAATTTTGCGCTAGTCTCGGTTGTTCATGATATTATTTTGGATAAATATACGATGCCGGTTTTCGTGGTTTTATCTGCAACTGGTTCGCTTCTTATTTAAAGAACCGTAAACTAAGAAAAAACGGGAGATTCGTAGGTAATACCCAGGTGCTAAGCTTCGGTGTTCCCTAAGGGTCAGTTTCAGGCCCGGTTCTGTTTTTGATATTCATTAACTCTTTGTTTGTCTTACTTTTTGCAGTTCAGGTCTTGGCTTTTGCAGATGATCTAGGTATCGCATAACGGCTCAACGAAGCCTCTGAATCTGTAAGCTGATCTGAGCAAAGAAGCATGAGACCAATCAGTGAAGATCCAGTGCCAGCGCCCAATACTGAAGAGGTTAAGAAAGACATCCACAAACTTAAGAACAACAAATCCGCCGGCTTGGATGGCCTACCTGTGGAACTCTTCTAGTATGGAGGAGATATCCTGGTAGGGTGCATGCACCCGCTCATTAACCAAGTGTGGGAGGAGAAAAGTACGCCAAACGACTGGTCATGATCAAATAGTTCCATATGCCCAATCTACAAAAAAAAGCGATCCTATATGTCCTGCAAGAACTACAGAAGCATATCCCTGCTTAATGTTGCCTACAAAATCCTATTCAACGTACTATGATAGGCACGTACCAGTGTGGCTTCAGACCAGGCAGATCAACGTTAGACCAAATTGAGGCAAAGAAAAGACCAACAAATTTCAAGTTCAGACCCACAATCTACATACTTCAAAGCCAAATATGATAGCTGCATAACGTTACAAAATATGCGGTGCAACGTGCAAATGGGTAACAGCTCATCCGAGCTATTCCGGGCGTGTACAGGGTTCAGACAAGGAGATGCGCTTTCATGTGATTTCTTCAACCTAGTCATGGAGCAGATAATGCGCAAGAGTGTTGTTAACATGGAAGGCACCGTCTTCAACAGGTCTTCTCAACTGCTTGGTTTTGCGGAGGAAATCAACATCATCGACCGCTCCAAGCGAGCTATACTCGAAGCATTCACAGCTATTGATGAACATGCGGAAACGCACTGGCCTTGAAGTGAATGAGGACAAAACAAACTATATACGCTATCAACAAACAAAGCCTCATCTGTCCTTCGCCTAGGACAAAACGTCACTGTTGGTCGCAGTAATTTCGAGGTAGTCGAAGAGAGGAGTGCACCTACCTCGGAACAAACATCAATTCAACGAACGACACCTTATTGGAAATTCGACGAAGAATGACCCTAGCGAACCGCTGCTACTTCAGTTTGGCCAAACAAATGGGCTAAAAACTCCTTTCTTGAAAGACAAAGCGCACGCTATAAAAAACGGTGCCGAGGGCTGGACGATAAATAAAAAAGGGGAATTGATACTGGGCACTTCCGAGAGAAAAATTCTTCGGTGAATATTTGGTCCTATATGCAAAGAGGGCGATTAGAGCAGGAGAAGATTCAATCATGAATTAAACCAGCTGTACCAAGATGTGGATGTAGTACAAAGAGCCAAAACACGTCGCCTACACTGGCTCGGCCACATCGAGCGAAACGACAACAACACTCCTAGCCAAGGAAATTCTAGCCCCCAAGTTCGAGTCGAACAGGACGACCGAACCTCCGCTACAGGGACCAGGTGGTCACAGACACAAGAGCAATAGGGCTCGACGACTGGAGGTAGCGTGCGAGGGACCGCAACCGATGGAAGACCGAAATATCTCAGGCAGAGACCCTTCATGAATCAGGAGCCGGATTAGTAAGTTAGTAAGTAAATCGTATTAATATTTAAAATCGAAGGTGTTACCGTCACCCATGCTTCAAAGTATAACTATCATTGTGTGAACAACTTTAAAGAAACTTATTTCTGAACAGGTTCCTAAAATGAATCTGTCAAACTAATTATAAAAATGGAAGCTATTTCCTTTTTCTTTTACAATAAAGTTTCTCATACCTCAAACCGGACGTGTTTTAATACGAGCTTAAAAGAAATCACTAATTATTTAATTAGTTAGTATTAATTGGTCGGGCTTCCTTCTTCTACTCTTCTTTGATAAGCGAGAACGGAAGGGTTTTTCAACTTTTATATGGAAGGTTGGTACCGGTATTTTTTCATACATGTATAAATTCTTTAATTTGGTACCCAATACTATTTTCTTTAATTTGGTACACAATACTATTTATATTATTTGGAAGCTTCCCTAAAAGAAAATCATTGAAATCAGTGATTCCATTTTGAAGAAAATCGAAAATAAAAAAATGTTCCTTTTTGAGGTAGGTACCGATAACGATTATTTTTTTGAAAAATGGTTTCCTTTTCAAAGGTAGCCTTTCCTAAAAGTAATTTATTGAATCTTTTTTAAGAAGAGTTATGGATCCGTTTAACTCGGAAACGTTTCCAAAGATTTTTTTAAAAAAGTTCTTTTGTTAAACTAGGCATACGCTCTACCTTTTAGTATAAAACATTTTACAAAACCCATTATGAACTGTTTTTCTTTTTTCATTTTCTCATTAACCTTAACTCAAACTTATTTAAAAATTGTTCAGTCAATTTCCGGAGTTTCACCCATCACCCGGCTTTTATCTTCCAGTCTGCTTTCCTTCTGAAAATCGGGATTTTTCTTTTCTGAAAAAATTATAGTATAAATGGCACTTTTAACCACTTATAGAACATGTTATTTGAAAGATTTAAGCCTCTTCTTATTCTTTGGTTTTCCGATGTTTTTTTTATGTTGATTTTTGTTGACCAAATCAAAATTTAGCATATTCAAATCTTACAGTAACATTGCTCTCAGCTTTGCATTGAAAAATAAAAAAAAAGTTAACAAAAATCCTGCGAAGTAAAAAAGGAAACTCGAAAAAGAAAAACTTTTTCTTTGGCTTTTATTGTTTTCCAAAAAGTATTTTAATCATTTAAAAGTTTACCTTTAATTATAACAACTGTATTTATAAAGATTTTATATGTTCCATTCCTAGTTTTAAAGAACTATTAAAATATAGATAAAAAATAAAAATTATGATTTTCATAATATTACTAGATGACCCGGTGGACTTCGTTCCACCATTAATTAATTTAAAAAATGTGAGTGTAACTCTCCATTAGGTAAGGCCAGCGAACGTTGTTTCGCCTTATAAAATGCAGTTGTTGGCAAACTCCGAATATAATTTTGAACAACTTCACTTTCAATGGCCACACTACCAAAAATTTTTTTTTTTTTTTTTCCTATAGTAGACCGTGGTCACCTCACTTTGTAATAGAATATTTTTTTATATATGCTTATATAGAACTTCTGAGTCTTAGGAATACTTGGTAGCGTGGTACAGTGAAAGCTACAATAAGCGAACACTCATCGTCCCCTCTTATTACTTGCGATATATAGGCACTACATGGCAAGTTTTGGATTCGTGCGGAAAAAAATCTCGAGATAACAATCAAACATGACATTACGATGATAGGTGGCACAATTCTGTCTGTCTGTCTGTCTGTCCGTACCTCAACCTACAGCCTAAGCCACTGAAGCGATTTACTTCAAATTTTGTAGATTGTAGATAATGTTGTGCTTTTTAGTAAGAAAAAAATCACCAAAAACATTTATTCACGGCACCTGACGTATAACGGTTTTTTTGATTTTCGTTTTTCTCATTAATCGCTCATCTGATTTCAATAAAAAATTTCACAAAAGCATTGTAAGAATATATATAATATACTGCATACCAAAATTTTGGAAAAAATAAATTTTGGATTTTTAAAAAAATATTTTTTTGAAAATTCAATATTTCAAAATCGGGCTGATGAATTGTTTTGAAATTTCAGTTTTAAAAGTATATTAATATATACTCAAAATTGGAATACCAACATTTTTTTTTGAAAAATGTTACAATAATTTTATATATAAAAAATTAATTTAAGAAAACGGCTCCAACGATTTAAAATTTTTTTTTGCATATATTCATAGAGCTGTAGAACATTTACAATGCCGAAACACGGTGGGGAAATAGGAATCATACACTCTCAACTAACGTTAACTTAGTTACCCGGGAAATCCCGTACTAAGCTCTCAAAGTAATAGTGGATCTGTCTGGTTATTAGAGATTTGCTTTTGAATTGAAAAAAAAAATTCTTAACTGTTCTGAAAACAGATCCTTTGCTTTATCCATTGTATCCGTTTGCTGTGACGTTTTCTATTTGAAATGAGCAAAAGTAAGTGCCCGAGAGCCCGAGTCCATTTAAATTAGTGTCCGTATAGGTATAGGAACGCAATTTTTATGAGGAATTCGATAAAAAAGTTGGTTCGCAAAAATATGTCCATTTAAGGGAATTTTCCGCTTATCGTAACTATCCGCAAGTAGAGCTTTAAATGTTTTTATGCCTTGCTAAAGTTTGGTGAAGCAATATATTTTTTTTGTTTAACATCATTTCAACCTAAAAACAGTTTAAAAATACTCATTTTTTAAAGCCATTTTTTAAACTTCAACCCTTCGAAGACAAATATCAATTTCTTAGAATCGGACCGGAAGTATCTGAGATTAAAATGTAGCAAACAAAGTGGATACCCTGGTTGCTGGTTCACAAAACCAATTTCTTACCTATTCCGAAGGTCACTTGAAACTGTTGAAAAGGATATGGCCTTTTCGATTGGAGTCAGAATAACAGATCTTCTTCCTCTTTTAGTCAAGGTCTTCCAGATTTCAAATCAAAAAGTCCATTCATTTTTCATTGTTTGCAATATTTTGAAATTCAATGGCTTATCATTTTTAATTTCTTGCAATTTGTAAATAATGCTATACAAATACGTATTCATATCGCAATTTTTCTAGCTTTTTTTACTTGTTTTTACTTTCGTAAAAAAAAAAAAAACGAAACAAATTATACCTATGCATATAGGGCTTTATCCCTTTATTCTGACCTTTTAGACTAATCCCATCACCAATCCGCGTTTAGCACCTGAGAACATAGTTTAAATTTTCTCATCAAGAAAAACTTTATATATTTACCACTACCAAGTGTCATATCATGTTCATGGTCTTCAACTATTTATTTAGTTCAATGGATTATACCATTTCTGACTTCTTTTAGAAATTTTGCAAAATGCACTGAAATAAAACCATCTTGGATAAATGATGCGAATATCCTGTATCAACAGTTTATTCGCATTTTCCAAACTGATAGTTAGGCATTTTCTTATGGGTTAAGTATAATATTGGCCGCACTTTAAACTCTCGTTTTGAAAATCCGATCCTCGATTAACGGAATTCCGGATAATAGAAACTCGACTGTAATATTAATTTTTTATTTTATTTTGTTAGACAAAAATTTCATAATTATTGATTGATCGATGTTTTCAAACTCAAATTTATTTATTTATTTTTTTTTTTATGTAAAACAGGCACTCAAATTGCATTTATGCAAGTTGCTGGCAAACCGCAAGACCGATTTAGACCAAACTTCATTTAAACACCCACCGGTTCATACCAAACATTTCCTGAATAGAATCATCTAAATCGATTTAGAAACAGATAAGGCTATTGGTGTAAATAAGATGACTTATGGCCCTTTCGATTGGGGTCAGAATGACAGATCTGCTTCCTCTTCTAGGTCGTGGATAAAATTTCCTACGGAATTTCTCCCATCTTCTAAAATTGTAAAATGCCAACAATTTTCCACTACTCTTTGCAGATTCAAATTTGGTTGATCAAAATGGTAGCCCAGTGGCCATGTAATATTCATTTTCGATGCCAATAAATTCCGAAAGAAACTGCGAGCATAATTCAGGTTCTTAGTTTTTGACTATCGGAAAAATTCCGTGGGAAATTTTATCCACGATAGCCCCCATTATATGAATATAGACCTTCATCCCTTGGTTCTGACCATTTGGAATAATACCAACACCAAATTTATTGCGATTGCTCCAACTGACAGTGAAAAACCTCTACCCGCGATTAGAGCCCAAGAACGTTTTTTAAATATCCATCAAGCAAAACTTTATTTACCTCTGGCTCCCAAAAGTACATTGTTCATGGTCTACAACTACATTTATGTAGTTAGTTCAATGGAACATACCCTTCCTGACTTTTTTTTAGAAATTTTGCAATATGATTACAACACCCAAACTGCAGTTTTTGAACACCATAAAACCATCTTGGATAGTAAAAAATATCATGTATCAACAGTTTATTTGCACTATACCAAACCGATTGCATGCCATTTTCTTATGGGTTAAGTATAAGATTGGCCGCACTTTTAATTCTCGTTTTGAAAATCCAGTCCTCGATTAGTGGAATTACGGATAATGGAGAACCGACTGTAATATTAATTTTTTAATTTTATTTTGTCAGAAAAAATTTAATAATAATTGATTGATTGATGTTTTCAAACTCAATTATTGATTTATTAATTTTTTTATGTAAAACAGGCACTCAGATTGCATTTTTGCACGTTAAATTTAAACGATTTTAACTAAACTTCATTTAAACACCCACCGGTTCATACCAAACATTTCCTGAGAAGAGTCATCCAAATCAGTGTAGCCGTTTCCGAGTTTTTGCAGGACTAACGCACAACGATTGATTTTTATATATAAGATTTAAACGTTGAAAGGCACTCGCACTCAATTTATTTTGCAGAATTTAGGAATCTCTCTCGAGATTTTCATTTCTAAGTAGGTACATAGAACGGGTGATTTTTTAGCTGGTTTGGTTTTGGCAACACTGGTTTTGACAGCTGACGTGTGTTTAGTACCTTGTGTCACTGTCAAACAGCTTCAGTTTGGTTTGCAATTTAACCATGGATCGTCTTACAAATGAACAACGCTTGCAAATTATTGAATTTTACTATCAAAATTCGTGCTCGGTTCGAAATGTTCATCGCGCGCTGCTTCCATTTTATGGTCGGCATTCTCGACCTTCTGAGCAGTCTATTCGGAAGATTGTGACCAAATTTCGCACCAAATTTACTTTGTTGGACATTAAACCACCAACACGTTTACGTACTGTGCGTAGTGAAGAAAATATTGCGGCCGTATCAGCTAGTGCGACAGAAGACCGCGAAATGTCGATTCGGCGCCGTTCCCAGCAGTTAGGCCTTTGTTACAGCACTACGTGGAAAATTTTGCGAAAGGATTTGGGCGTAAAGCCTTTTAAGATACAGCTGGTGCAAGAACTAAAGCCAGCCAACCTACCACAACGCCGAATGTTTGGTGAATGGGCTCTTGGAAAGCTGGCCGAGGATCCGCTTTTTTATCGAAAAATTGTGTTCAGCGATGAGGCTCATTTTGGTTGAATGGGTACGTAAATAAGCATAATTGCCGCATTTGGAGTGAAGATCAACCAGAAGCATTGCAACAGCTACCAATGCATCCCGAAAAAGCCACTGCTTGGTGCGGTTTATGGGCCGGCGGCATTATTGGGCCATATTTCTTCAAAGATGATGCGAATCGCAGCGTTACTGTCAATGGTGAACGCTACCGAGCGATGATAACAAACTTTTTTTTGCCCGAAATGGAAGTTCTTGACTTGCATGATATGTGGTTTCAACAAGACGGTGCCACATGCCACACAGCACGCGAAACAATGGCGCAATTGCGAGGCGAGTTTGGTGAACAGTTAATTTCACGTTTCGGGCCGGTCAATTGGCCGCCTAGATCGTGCGATTTGACACCATTAGATTATTTTTTGTGGGGGTATGTCAAGGCTAATGTCTATAGGGACAAGCCCGCTTCGATTGACGCACTGGAAGCCAACATCCATGCATTCATTCATGATACCGGCCGATATGTGTGAAAGAGTATGCCAAAATTGGACTCAGCGGATGGGCTACCTGAGACGCAGCCGCGGTCAGCATTTGCATGAAATTATCTTTAAACATTAAATTGCAAGGTTCAAACTATCGATTCAAATAAATATTTCATTCATTTTTTCGAATTTTTTGTGTTTTTTTTTTTTTTAAGTTCTAAACCTCTTAAAAAATCACCCGTTAGTTTGCGGAATTTTGTAAGAGCGAGATTATTAAAAGCTGTATTTTGCAATTGGAAAGTTAAGCCAGGTTTTGTAATTGCGATGTATGTACATATCTATGTAATGATGATAGTCAAGTTGAGCATTTTTTTTTCATGTTTCATTCTTATTCATTTAAAGATTTATTGTAGGTATCATCTTGGTACATACACAATTTTTTATTTTAAAGATTGGAGAGCCTGGCAAACCTTGATGCATTTCAAAGATGGGTGAGGGCATAGCGCATAGCTATAAATCACCATTAAACAATGAGCACATAGACTGTATTTGTATAAACATGTGAAGTATGAAAGGAGTTTTTGAAAATAGGGTAGGTATGTAGTAATGCATTTTCAAATGATAAAAAATGATTTCCAAAAATATCTACATGAATTCAATTCCACATGTTTATTCCAAAACAGAAGTAAACAGTCCTGTTCTATAAATTTCATGTGTTGATCCTTTTCCTGAAAATATTCTGTGTTTCGTTATAGATATTTGTTAATTTAAGTAGGTATCTAAGTTGACAATGTTTTTTTGCAAAAAAGGTAGGTCCAGAGGTATGTCAACATAAAAATAAAGGTGCTGCAATTCGCTTCACTACCTTAGCTATTTGGAAGTATGTATTTCAGACGTGCCGCGCTCACGACCGCCAGCTACTTTTTTATCTTTAACATACCTACAAATATCTGTCGGGTACATGCGAATGCGACGAGTCCATTGCATTTATAGACATCATAAAACATTCCACGGAATAGAGTTGGAAATTAACACCATGGGAATCGTTGCCGAAACAAAGAAAACGTCTGCTAAAACAAAAATAACTAAAAAAAACCAACTCAATAGAGTATTTTTTTTTTATAAAAAGAGAAGAAAACAAAAAAAAAACTCCAAACACAACATGGAATTTCCAGAGGAAATAAAATGCACGACTGGGTCGCACGTACTTGCTCTTATGTTCAAGACACTGCGAGTTTAAGAAAATTGTATGTACAAACATGGAAATTATGAGAGAAAAATGTAGAGAAGCATGAAATACGACATTTAAATTAGCTAAAACAACTCTTTTGACAGTTTGAGGTGAAAAAAAAGTATGCCATCTTAATTCATGATGGAATATGATTGAATGGGAAAAAAAATTTTTAAATCGTTGGAGCGGTTTTTTATTAAATTAATTTTTTATATATAAAATTCTTAAAACATTTTTGAGAACAAATTTTGGTATGCAGATTTAAATTATATATTTATGTGTATATAAAAACAAAATTTGAAAAAAAAATTGTCAACCCGTTTTTGAGATATCGAATTTTCAAAAAAAAAGTTTGAAACTTTTTTTAAAAATCCAAAAACTTTTTTTTTGAAAATTTTGATATGCAATATTATTTGATTTTATTTGAAATTTGTATATAAAAACATTCATCTAAATCCGTTCAGCCGATAACGAGAAAATTCAAAATAAAAAAATACGTTCTATGACAGGTACTATTAATAGTTGCAAAGTGTAAAATTTTATAATTTTTGATGGTAGATCGTACTAATTTTAGTATATGAAAAAAGTTTAATCAAAATCGTAGGCGTCGTTTTTAAGCAAAAAAATATTTTCCTTTGCGGTTTTTTAACTTTTGTATGGAAGGTACCGTTATTTTTTCATAAATGTAAAATTTTTTCTAAAATTATTTTAGAAAGTACTAAAAAAGTCTTAAATATCGAGTTTCAAATAAATCGATCATGTCGTTTTCGAAATATTTGATTTCCAAAAAAAAATTTTGAAACATTTTTCAAAAATCCAATAAACATTTTTTCAAAAATGTTGGTACACAAAACTATTTATATTTTTTGGAAGCTTCTGTGTAAAAAAATAATTGAAATCGGTCGTACCGTTTTGAAGAAAATCAAAAATCAAAAAAATGGTTCCTTGGGAGGTACCATTAATAACCATTTTTGAAAAATGGTTTTCCACCCAAAGTAAGCCTTTACTAAAATAAATTTATTGAATTTTTTTTAAGAAAAGTTGTCGAGCCGTTTTTAAGAAAAATACGATTATGTAAATTTGCCAAAAAAAAATGTATGGCAGGTACCGTTATTTTTGGTTCTAAAAAAAAAAATGAAAAAAACGTGTCGGCAGAATCACCAAGAACCACTAAGTACCAAGTTTGAAGAAAATCGATCGAGCCGTTTAGGCTGTAGACGAACAGACAGACAGACAGACAGACAGACAGACAGACAGACAGACAGACAGACAGACAGACAGAATTTTGCCACCCACTTTTTTGGTGTTCTCTATCATCGTAATATGATGTTTGATTGTTATCTCAAAATTTTTTTTTTGCACGAATCCAAAACTTGCCTTATAGTACCTATAATCGCAAGTAAAAAAGGATATAATGGAAAAAAGTACACAAAGAGAAAAGGAATGTCAACTCGTTAAAAAACAAACAACGACAACGAATGCTGTTGGGTTGCCATTTCCTGTGTATATTTCCGCTACCGCACCCCGCTTGATCCTTTTTTGCCACGCTCAAGCACACACACTCGTATTGCTCCTCGTATGCTGGCCTCTCCGCATATAGTGGACAATTCAATTGGTTTTTGTTTATCCGAGCCATAACATAAACCATAGGATACAATCCTGCTTCCCAATCGCAATCCGAACGATTCCTATTCGTTTTTATCTTAGTTTATTATCATCGCCAGGATATCTGCATGAATGTTGTCCTTTGGTGCGGCACGGCTTTGAAATGGATATATGTGTAGCTGGAGCAACATTGGGGGTATATATGGATTGGATTGGAGGAATTATCCTGTGTACTCGTTGTCGAGTGAAAACTCATTAAATTTTATTCGTGAGCTTAAGAGGAAATATTGTTCAACATTTTCCTCATTTCACTGAATGTGGTTGGAGCACAATTGGAAATGGATGGGTTCAGTCCAGGCGTGATGCGGTTTATTATCGATGTGAAGGACGCATGTGTGCATTGGTATAGAGAGTGCATGTTGTATAGATATTTAAATGCATGTTCATGATTTCAGTAGGTACCTATACTTGTGTTTCCTACAACGTTTCTAAAATACAAAGTTAAATCCTAAATGAGGGACTTTTAAGATTAAAGCTGTAAATTTAATTCTTTACTAACATTTCCCAAAGGGCCTATTAGATTCTTTTAATTTTGGTCAATATAAACCACTAAAATAGACCATCACTTAAAAGCTCATATCTTTACCGAAACCAACCAAAATACCTACTTCTGATATTGGATGGTTTGCAATTGCAGTACGATATTATTTTCAGTGTAGACTTCTCCACTCTGCCATAGGATTAAAACTTGCTGATTTTAAGAAATTAATCCAAATTCAGAGAATCATAAATGGACAGTTTTCATTGTTGGTTGCCACGACCAATTTAATATTTTTTTGGAAATTTTTATGGGTGTAATTTAGTTCATGGATGTAACGGTAAAGATACCAACATTGTCTCCCCCTTCCAAAAAAAAAAATATCCTTTCAAAACACATACCTAGTTTTAGGGCCGGGCAAGTTATACGTGCAAGCGGTGCAAATGCACCGGGCACTGAACCAATGGTGATCTTGAGCAAGCCTTAGAGAAGTCACATCCTCGTAACTATGACCTACGAGCCAAAACACAAAATAGTTGGACTTCCTTTGACACAAAAAAATCAAAATCTGCTGATTCTTAAATTCCATCGGTAAAAAACTCAATATTTTGTTTGAAGTGCAGAATAGTTGGCCTCCGGGTTTTAATTTGTATTTTACCATGGCGTTACGCTACCTTTGTCCTTGATAACTGCTTCTACATGCGTTTTGGCATTGTGTCAACCTATTTTTGACATTATTCGGCACCGAAAGACTGCCAAATTTTTGAGATTTTAGCTTTTAGGTCTTCAAGAGTACAATATGGCTCTTTTCGAAGGTTTTGCTTCAATTTATGATTGATGGTTTCAATTTGTGAAATTTCAATGCTGCCGGAAAGCCATTACAGTATAGGAATTGCTTCAGCAGATAACCACGCCATTGTAGATTTTGCTGTATGGGAAAAAACACCACCCTGTTGGGAAATAATAGTTTGCACGACTGGTTTGAGTGCGTGGTATTGATGAGAGAAGCTCATTTCGCAGAATATTCCTGCACTTGGCAGCATTGACAATTCCATTTATAAAATGTAAATTGCCCATACCCAGCCCAGACATGCATACCCATATCATTAGAGGTGCTGGGAACTTGACCGCTTTTTAAGGAAGTCCTTGTGAAAAGTCTCTTTTGAATTTCACGTTTTTGTTCGTCGCCCATTTATGCTTCAAACCTGGACCCATCACTCGAAATAGTAGACCGCCATTAACTTGAAGTCCTGTTCTTTTTACCAATCTTCATATTTCCACTATTTTTGAACTTTCATATAATGTTTCGAACCAATGGCCAAAATGTAGAAAACCACATGTTCTTTTCCAATGCCCAGACTCTTTATCCATGACAATTGAAAATAAATGAAATTTTGTCAAATCTAGTTGTCAGTCAAAGTCTAGATGTAAAACTTGTAACTCAAGAAATCAAACTCCGTATTTTGTTGCTATCTCCAACACAAACTCAAACAAACATAATTTACCATCGGAGTCCATTCCAGCATCAAATTATCCTCTCTATTCGAATCTTGCTCAAAGTTCAAACCCACATATTTCACATCATTCGTTACAACACAATCGATCCATGTCTCAAAAGTTGCTTCCGACTGCAGTTGGGAGAGTTCTTGATGTCAAAGAAAATACGAAGAAGTTTTTAAGAATTATCATTGACTCGTGTTCGCAAGTTTCCTACATCACAGAAGCTTGTGTTCAAAGACTTGGACTTACAAGAAGAAAGGCTAGCATTCCAGTTTGTGGGATTGGTGGATCAAATTCCGGTCAATCTGGAGGCTTGATTTCAATAAATGTCACATCGGTGTTATGACTCAGTTAGCATCACTGATTTTATCCACTATTTCGACACAACTTCCTGTTCTTTCGTTCAACATCGAAGATTGGGCACATATTGCATACCTTGAATTTGCGGATCCGTTATTTTATCAATCTGCCAACATAAATAATTTGCTTGGAGCAGATAAGGTTTGGGATTTCTTAGAGAGTGAACAAATCCGAAGCATCAAAGGTCACCCTATTGCTAAAAAAACTCTTTTCGGTTGGGTGCTGGCAGGCAAACTTGCTTCGGGAATAAATCAAAATATTCAATCGAATCATTCAACTGTCGATATATGTAGATTCAATCTTACAATCCTTCTGGGCCATGGAAGAAGTTGATTCTAAAGTTAAGAGTTCGAATGAAGTTGATGATAACGAAGATCTTTTTGAAGAAATTCTATTGGAAAGTATTTTGAGAAACTTCTCTTTAAAAGCTTCCAATTTTTGGGATACTGTTAAGGGTGCATCCGGTTTTGACAGTTATGGAAAGAAAGTTTTCAAAGGATGAGTCCCTACCTAGCTATTCAGTATTCAAAATTTATGAAAGAATATTTATCTCTAGGACAAATGGTCAAAATTCCTCAGTCAGAATTTTCAAAATCAAACGTTTAGTACTTGCCCCATCATGCAGTTTTGAAATTGAATAGTCCAACAACAAAACTTCGTGTCATATTCGATGGTTCGTTCAAAGATACAAACGGAAGTTCATTAAATGGTTTGCTCATGATAGGCCCTCCCATCCAACGCAATCTCTTCTCTGTTTCGCTAAGATTCCGTCAACATGTATTCCTTTTTACAACTGACATTATAAGCATGTTTCAGAAAATTTGAATGCCACCTGAGGACACTGAATCTCAAAGAAGGCGAAGGTCACCATTGGATCCAATAGAACACTTTCGGTTATATACGCTAACATACGGAACCGCGTGAGTTATGTATATGACACATTCTTCCCCATCACTTCTAGATATCCGGTTAGCGGATACCTTTAATTCTTTACATAGGAGTATTCTTTAATATTCCTATGTTCCCATAGATTCTGTTGCACTCTGCACATTCCTTCACGGAGCAGACAGTGTAACATGAATACTTTTAAATAAATTGTAGGTTATTATGCTGACCAGCATTTTTGGTATAAGATACAAAGACCATGATGGTCATAGAGTAGAAATATATTTGAAGTTTGTTCCAGATAACTGCGAGAAGCAGACGTCGGGTTTATAATAATTGTAAATTAATTGTTTGTTTGTATTAAATAAAATTTTTTAAAAACGCTCAGCGAGTTCGTATTAATTTAAATGGCGCAGTCGGTAGGATTGTTGTAAAATAAACAATCCAGTGATACGTATCTACGACAGTAAAATAAAATAAAATATCAAAAAGATAAAAGTGACACTAAAAACTAAATAGATCCACTGTGAAATATTTCTATTAAAAAAATCGACAAAGATTAAGAAATAAAGAAGTGATCAAAATAGTTAACTAAAGTGCATATAAGTTAATGCAAACAAGAAGTAAAAAGCAAAATAAACTCTTCGACGAAAATAGGCACTTAATAGTCTATAAAATGGAGCAACTTCAGGAACAATTAAGATTGAGGGAGCAGCAGCTGGAGCAGTTGAACTCCGCATTCCAAAACCTGCAAACAAGGGAAGGTGCGAGAATGGAGAAGGAAAGAGTGCTGAGAGAAATCAAGCACATGAGTACGTTCACCGGGTCGGGTGACGTTACTATAAATAGCTTCATTAGAAACGTAGAATATTACATCGGTGAAGTGGACAATATCAGCCTAAAGAAATTTATGGTGAGAACCATCTATAACGAACGGATACAAGGACGAGCCAAGGAATTAGTAATTAATGTATCGAACCCGGAAAACTGGGAAGACATCAAGAGGCAACTAAAACTATACTACCGGCCGGAAATGGAACCAGCACAAATATACCGGACAATCAACAATCTTAAGGTGAATACAGTAAGTGAGTTATTATCTGAAACGCAAAAAATTAAATACAAAAGTGACGAATTAAAAGAATATTATAAGGGCGAAAGCGCCATAGACTTAAGTACTGTAGATGCGATGCTGGTTAATATGATCAAAGAGATGAGTCAGGGTGTTTTGTTAGACAAAATCTATGAAGAGAAAAATCTAGATAAAGTATTTGAAATAATGATAAGGAGAAGATACGAAGACAGCTGCATAAGGGATGAATTTAAGAAAAATAATAATGCCAATAAAATAAATAATAGACAAATTAAAAATCAGAACAACATAGGATTTGCTAGAAATCAAAATAATTATTACAATAACAGTCAACAAAATAATGGAAGTTCAGGAAATTTTAGGCAGTTTAATCAAAGCAATAATTATCCTAATAATAAAAATACTAGTAATTTTAACACTACAAACAGTAGAAACACTAGTAATAATACAAATAACAGAAATGCAAATAACTACAATAACTTTAATAGAAGAAATTCAGGTAATTTTAATGGTTATAGAAATTCAGGTAATTTTAATGGTTATAGAAATTCAGGTAATTTTAATGGTCATAGAAATTCAGGAAATTATTATGGCTCAAATAATAGAGAAAATTCAGGTCAAAATCGACCTCAACATCAGAATTTACAAAGATATGAAGAACCTATGTCTATAGGCAATATAGAGGCAAATAATTCACAAAATAACAGCGAGATAAATAATGTCGAGTTTTTTATCAATTAGCCTCGGATGAATTACCTACGATAGAAATTACCATAGAAAACAAAAAATATTTAGCTTTAATAGATACGGGTTCTACCCTTAGTATTATGGACGATAAGATTGGTGTTTTTAAGAGGGTCAAAATAAATCCAATGCATTTTACAACCATAAATGGTAAGGATGCAATTGAGTTTGAAGCGCATACACCAGCGCCTGAAGAACTTCAGTTTCCGAAAGGAGCATTAATAAGATGGAAAGTTAAAAACTTACCAAATAGACGATATCAATTTATAATTGGTATCGACATTCTTAATAAACTAAACACCCTAATCGATTTAGAGTCAGGAACAATAGTTCTCAATGAACAACGAATAAAAATACTAGGGAAACCATATACATATGACGAAATTTATACATTGGAAACAATAAACAATAGTGACATAATTAATCGACTTAAACTTGACTATTTGAATAAAGAAGAACATGTAGCTATAACCAAAATAATACAAAGATTTCAAAATTTATTTTTTAAAGAAGAAGATAAGCTAACGAGCACTCCAATAATTAAACATGAAATAAAGACAACTACAGATTGTCAAATCAATGCGAAATTATATAGGTATCCTCCTAAACATGAGGAAGAAGTGAGAAGGCAGATAGCAGAAATGGAAGAACAAGGAATTATCCGAAAAAGTAGATCTAAATACTCAAGTCCGTTAATAGTCGTTCCGAAAAAAAATGATAATTCGGGAGTTCAAAAATTTCGTATAGTTATAGACTATAGGAAATTAAATGAAATAACAATAGATGACAAACAACCACTTCCTAATATGGACGCCATATTAGACAAGATGGGTAGGTCAAACTATTTTACAACATTAGATTTAGCTAAAGGCTATTATCAAATTTTAGTAAAAGAGGAAGACATTCCAAAGACAGCCTTTGTAACACCCCAAGGTTTATATGAGTTTGTTAGAATGCCATTCGGCTTGAAGAATGCCCCAGCGACATTCCAAAGGCTAATGAATGAAATTCTAAGAGATTTCATAAACGTTTCATGTGTAGTATATCTAGACGATATACTGATTTTTAGTACATCACTTGAGGAACACATTCAAGCTATAACAGCAATATTTAAAGTATTAGAAGCTACGGAATTAAAAATTCAAATAGACGAATGCAGTTTTATGAGAAAAGAAACTCAATTCTTGGGTCATGTTCTTACAGAAGATGGTTTTAAACCAAGTCCTGATAAGATTAAAGTAATTGAAAACTTAGAATTACCTCAAACCCAAAAACAAATAAAAAGTTTCCTAGGTCTTAGTGGATTTTATAGAAAATTCATAAAAGATTACGCAAAAATTGCGCAGCCTATGACAAAGTATCTTAAGAAAGATACTAAACTTAGGACTACCGATCCAAACTATATAGTTGCTTTTGAGAAACTTAAAAGCCTTATTTGTTCTCATCCTATTCTGAGATTTCCAGAATTTAAAAAACAGTTTCAATTAACAACAGATGCTTCGAAATATGCGTTAGGAGCAGTTCTGTCGCAAGAAGGACACCCAGTGTGTTTTGCTTCTAGAACACTAAATAAGCATGAAATTAATTATTCCGCAACGGATAAGGAATTTTTGGCTATAATGTGGTCAGTCAGTTATTTTCGACCGTATCTGTACGGTAATAAATTTAAAATCTATACGGATCATCAACCGATAAAATACTTACATGCTAAATACAAAGGAAAAGATATGTCAGCCAGACATCAAAGGTGGCTTCTAAAACTAGGAGAATATAATTTTGAAATTGAGTACTTAAAAGGTAAAGATAATAAGGTGGCCGATTTCTTAAGCAGAATTGAAGTTAACGAGGACGTTAAGTCTGAGGAAGGAGGGAATAGTATGTATAATAACTTTTCAAAAATAAACGAAGACGATGTTTCAGAAATAGGTTTATTATTTAATTTAGAAGATGATGAAAATGAAACAACTATGGCAACAATTCATTCCGCAGAAGAAGAATTGTTAGATCATATTCCGATTAAGGAAGAAATCGTGAACAAATATAAGACTCAAGTAATTTTGACGAATAATAAAGTCCAAGAAATAGAAATAGTTCATGGTAAAAGAATAATATATATTGCAGAATACGATTTCCAAAATTTAAACGATATATTAAGAAGATTTATTAAAAAAGGATTGATAGGTATTTATTCAGAACTAAGCGATAGTAAGTATAATGTAGTACAAGAAAAATTAAGAGAATTATTCTCAAACGATAGTCAGATAAAATTTATAAAGTGTTCATACAGAGCACAAGATATAAAAATAGAAACAGAAGCAATTAAACAAATTTCGATTTACCATGTCAAAGAAAGTTTACATTCAGGTATTCAAGAAACTTTCAATCAAATCAAAAACAAAATATACTATCCCAATTTACTGGAATTAATTCAGATTGTAATTAATCAATGTGAAGTTTGCCAACAAGTGAAATATGATCGCAGACCAATTAAGCCAAAACTTAATTTGACAGAAACACCATCGGAACTAAATGAATGTATTCACATTGATACATTCGTAATTTTAAAATGTAGTTTTTTAACAATAATTGACAAATTTTCCAAATTTGGATTTGCCTATTTTCTATCAGATCGAAATCATATAACAATAGTAGAAGAACTAGAGAGTCATTTTGCTAAAGCAGGAAAACCTAAAAAGTTAGTTGCAGACAATGAATTTAATTCAATTCACATAAAGGAATTTCTACAAAATGAAAATATTGATATCCATTTTACTAAACCCAATTCGCATACCGGAAATTCGGATGTTGAAAGATTTCATAGTACTTTGTTAGAGAAGTGTAGAATTTTAAAATTAAATACAGTAAACGTATCAGTTAAAAGAATAGTTCAACAGGCAGTTAGAAATTATAACGAGAGAATTCATTCAACTATTAAAACAGGTCCTTCTGATGTACAATTCCATAAAGTAGAATTTGATAAGATAAGAAACAATTTACAAACTATTAAGAGAAACAACATTACAAAAGCAAACAAAAGAAGAGAAAATTATGAAGAAACAAGATCCACAGGATTTATAAAAAATTATAAGGCAGTTAGGCATAAGCACCAGCCTAGATTTAGGAAGAGTAAACTTTCTAATATACATGTTACGAATATTAAAAGACAACCCAAATTTGCAGCTATTCATGACAATATTTCTATCTCTGATGCTAACACTAGCTGAAGGAAGACTTACAATCAACGAAATAAAGGAACAGAACGGTTTTACTGAAATAAAAATAAACAATGCAGACATAGTTACAAAAACAGACATCATTGTTCACGTAGTGAGCCCACAGGAAATCTTAAACATTTTAGACAACATTTCAACAAATATACAAGGACTGGACATAGAACACATGGAACTTATACGAACTGAACTAAAACATTTAAAAAACAGAGTACAAACTTTATTACCAAAGGACAAAAGATATAAAAGAGGACTGGCTAATATTGTAGGCAGTGCATCTAAATGGTTGTTTGGAACCATGGATGAAGAGGACAGAATCAATATAGAAAAACATTTTACTGAAATAGAAATAAATAATCATAATGCTATAGGTAATATTAATCAACAGGTAGTTATAAACGATCATTTTAATAGAACTTTTCAGCAATTAAAAACAGTTTTAGAAAAAGATAGAGTAGTCATATTAGGACAATTAAATAGTGTATCAAGTAATGTTATTAAGAGAAATTTATTTTATGACCAGTACTTTAAACTTCAAATTGTAAAAGAAAAAATTGATCATATTCAAAGTAATATAGCTTCGGCTAGATATGGGCACATAAATCCAAATATGTTAACTGATATTGAAATACAAAAATATGAAATTGATTTGAATAAAATGAAAAATATTAAAATGGGTGTAATTAAATTTAAAGAAAATTTATTGTTATTTGCCATAAAAATTCCCAAAGACTTTGCACAAATTCAACTTAAAATTATTTTACCAATTCCAAATTTAAATAAAGAAGAAATTGATAGCCCAAAAGAAATCATATTTAAATATAATAATGTAACATATAAATATGAAGAAAACAAATATTTAAATGAACTACAAATAAGTAAACATTGTGTATACCAAGAAGATTGTAAACTCATAAAAAATAATAAAACCGATATCTTAACTATAGACGATGAAACCATTGTTATAAAAAATGCTAAAAATATCAATATAACACAAAATTGTGATGACAGAAATTTAAATGTAACAGGAAATCTGTTAATTAATTTTAATAATTGTGAATTAAGAATTTTAGACCATTACTGGACAAATATAAAACAAATTTTTCAAGATCGATTCTACTATCCAATGAATAAAAGTTTTACCAATTTTAGCAGTAAAATTACATTAGAAGATATTAAATTTGAAAATGAAAATAATATTGAAAATATTCAAGAATTAAAGTATCATAAGAATATATCTTATGGAATTAACTTCACGTTAATTATTTTATTAATTGTTTTAATTATTTTCGGTTTTATTTTACAAAAGAAAATTAAAGTAAAAATAAATAATAAAATTCAGGAGAATTTTAAACTAAAGGGGGGAGAAGTTATGTATATGACACATTCTTCCCCATCACTTCTAGATATCCGGTTAGCGGATACCTTTAATTCTTTACATAGGAGTATTCTTTAATATTCCTATGTTCCCATAGATTCTGTTGCACTCTGCACATTCCTTCACGGAGCAGACAGTGTAACATGAATACTTTTAAATAAATTGTAGGTTATTATGCTGACCAGCATTTTTGGTATAAGATACAAAGACCATGATGGTCATAGAGTAGAAATATATTTTAAGTTTGTTCCAGATAACTGCGAGAAGCAGACGTCGGGTTTATAATAATTGTAAATTAATTGTTTGTTTGTATTAAATAAAATTTTTTAAAAACGCTCAGCGAGTTCGTATTAATTTAAATCGTGTGCTCCATATCATTCGCTATAGGTAGCAAAAATGTTATCAAATGATTTTTATGCCGATGATGTTGCTTCAGATGGAAACTCACTCCCTGATGCAATATTCAAAATAAACAGCTTAATAGAACTTCTTCATAAGGGTGGATTCGACTTAAGCGAATGGCCAAGTAATTGCAAACAAATAATTCCACCAGGTGACCCACATCAAAATGAAGACATTGCCCTCAAACTGAGCGGCATATGATGTTATGTTGATACCATTGGCATACCCAAGAAGCTAAACAGATCTATTGAAAATAGCGCCTCCAGTGTTGAACCCTGCTCTGCGCACTATTTACTCCAGAACAATATTGAAAAAATCACATGATAGGGCATCTCTTTCCTGAAACCCCGTGCATGTTTGGAATAGTTCGGAAAAGCTTTTTTCTACACAGAGAGAAAAAGTACTACATAAAATCAATAAGATTGCCTTATTGAGCTACTTTGCTAAGAAATCTTATTGAAAGTATTGAATAATATGATATTTTCATAGAGAAATCTTATTGATTTTATAAAGAAAATCTTATTGAAGATTTGAGAATTTTGTACTACAGTTTCTAAGTGGAAAGTCACATTAAATGATGTAAACAATGTGAAAACCTTATTACTAATCATTTTTTAGAAGACATCTTCTTAAATCGAAAAGTTTTTCTCTTAAAAATGTAGGCAGTAGATCAAGCGTTTGATGAACAATAAGAAAACCTTATTACTTTTCAATTTTAAAAAGATAAACTTATAATGCGGGGTAGGTTATGTATACACTGTTCAAATGAATGTCATGCATATGACGGTGTCCACGTTGGGTATGAAAAAGTGAATTTTTAATGACTTTTCAGTATTCATATCTCGCTCCCACTCCTTCATTGAAGTGAGATGTGAATACTGAAAAGCCATTAAAAATCCACTTTTTCATACCCAATGTGGACACCGTCTATGAGATTTTATTCTTATCAGTTTTCTGGTTTAAAAAGGTAAACTTATTACTTTTCACTCGTCTAAGGAAATCCTCTTGAAACAAAAAGAATTCCTTCTTATTAGCATGAGTTTTCTCATAATCATTGTGTTTGTGTGTGATACCTGCAACGGTGCTTTGCATTTGCATTGTTAAGGGAATTGTGATCGCAATTAGACGTGCGTGTGATTTGACCCGTATCGGCCTATCGTATTTGGGAAAAAAATAATAAAATAAGTACAAAGAGTTTTGAAATGGAAAATATTCCATATTTTAACGCGAGTGAAAGTGAAATTGAACTACCCGGTGAATTAGTGAGCATTCCAGCGGTAGTATGGAAAGATGAGGATATTGCGGAGACACGGCAAATTTTTGACTCCTGGGGCCTGAGTAGTTCGGCGTCGACGTTGCTGAAGGTGTATGTGTTCCTTTATTTTTTGTTATTGAGAATTGATTTTTTATGTTACACTTTTTGTAAGCAACAAAAAATAAAAAAATTTTAAAAAATATAACTATTGCGTCTTTTCGTCATGTGAAAAAGAATTTAAAAAATAACCTTATCTTATGGAAACCTTATTGGCTGGCAATCTCTCTCAATCTTTTAGAAACAATAAGAAGATCTTATTGATAATATGTGACAATCTTTAAGATAATATTTGACAATCTTTTATAAACAATAAGATGGTCTTATTGAAAAGGGATGAAAATCTCTTGGAAAAACAATAAAGTGAGCTTATTGAAAGTTTGTAGGATTCTGTTTGAAATAATGTGAAATAAAAGAAATTTTAATTTCAATCTTAGATTTAATTTATAAATTAATTTTAATTTTTAATTTCTTCTATTTCACATTACTTCAGACAGAATCCTACAAACTTTCAATAAGCTCACCTTATTGTTTTTCCAAGAGATTTTCATCCCTTTTCAATAAGACCATCTTATTGTTTTTAAAAGATTTTCACATACTATCAAAGAGATTTTCTTATTGTTCCTAAGAGTTTTCCTCATACTTTTCAATAAGTTTTCTTATTGTTTTAAAAAGCATTCGTATTGAAAGCTAATAAGATATCTTCTTAAAAATATGTGGATATCCTATAAAATGGTCATCAACATTCTGATAAGATAATCTCTATGGTTTTAATAAGACTTTCTTCTTGGATGAAAACCATAGAGAAATCTTATTACTTTTCTTCTATTTTATGTGGTACTTTTTTCTCTGTGTAGGTGCACATTACATCGCGTATATTCCACACAACTGAAACAATTTTCCCGGGATCCCAAATTCAGCCACCCCCATATAGAGCTCTTGACGATGAATGCTATCATATGCGGCCTTTAAGTCCATGAATAGATGGTAGGTCTTGACTTGAGATTCACTGGTCTTTTTCAGGATTTGCCTAAGAGTGAATTTTTAGCGTATGGTCAATCTGGCTGGCCGAAAGCCACCCTGGTACTACTTATCCTATATAGGGTTGCAGAATGTCTTCAGATGCTCAGACAGTATGTTGGATAGGCTCTTGTATGCAACGTTTATCAGCGATATTCCTCGATAGTGCATGCAGGACATAGGATCGCCTTTTTGTAGATGGGACTAGGGACGTATAGACAGGGGCGTCTTTAGACAATTGGGGGCCCTGGGCCCTTAATTATATGGGGGCCCTTGAAAAAAATTATTGAAAACTATTTCAGATTATAAGTTTTACCATACATTTTAGTAAAATTAAATATTAACTATTATTATTTAACACAAACTATTTTCCAGTTTAAGGTAAATTTTGAACATTTTATAATTAGAATTGGATTAAATGAATCTTATCTGCATTTGTCACGAACGTGACATTCAATACTTCTTTTATCGATGATAGAAATTTGGTTTTATATTTTTTTTCATCCTAATGGTAATCATTTTTTTTTTTCATCCTTTCAAGGCAGAAATATGCAGACGCTTTTGTTTGTCGATTGTCAAAAGATGTCTGAAAACCAGCAATGAAAAAATTACGTTCCCATTGTTGCAAATAAAATTGATAAATAAAATTCTGACTTCTAATCTTGGTGCTCTTTAGAAACATATATAGACAGTTGTCACGAGAATTTATGTTCAAACCTTTATCCTTTCATTTATAAATAATCAAATAAAATGCACGACTGGGTCGCATGTACTTGCTCTTAGGTTCCAGAGGCTGAGGGTGTTAAGAAAATTGTATATAAATACATGGAAATTATAAAAGAAAAATGTTTAAAAGCATGAAATACGATATATAAATTAGTCAAAACAGCTCTTTTGATAGTTTGTGGTGAAAAAAGGACGCCATCTTAGTTTTTTATTGAATATGATTGTATGGAAGAAAAAAAAAATTTAAATCGTTTGAGCGGCTATTTTAAAAAAAAATTATTTATTATTTATCAAATTCTTAAAACATTTTAAAGGACAAATTTTTTTATACAAATCTTAATCGGCCCAACAAGTCAGCTGTAGCAGCACACGCGATAGAAAAGGACCACCTTATCACATCAGGGAACTTAAAGCTCTTAAAACAAGTAAACAACAGCAACAGACTAGACGCATACGAGAGCTTATACATATCCCAAACCGCGAACCTGATGAACAACGAAGACGGCCCCATAACCTCGAGCCTTTTTTACCTATAAACTTCTCATAGAAAAATAGAAAAAAGCTTGTAATTTTGCCATAGATTTTAGTCAGGAGAAAAAGCGACTGAAGATGGTCACCGACCGAAATGCGCATCTCGCAAACGAAGCTTTTTTATAATTTTTAAATTTTTAAATTAAATAAAGGTTTCTTAAACGTTAAGTAACGTCAATAAGGGTGTTTTTATTTCTTTGATTCTTTTTTAAAAAAAGTTTTAACTTTATAAATCTTAAGTAGTTATTTATGTACATATAAAAATTAAATTTCAAAGAAACTAATGAGCCCGTTTTTTAGATATTAAATTTGCAAAAAAATACATAATTTGAAACTTTAACTATTGATTTTTTCAGTTAAGCAACCTTTTGCCTCGAAAGACAAAAAAAAATTGTCTTCACGACTGATTGCCAGTCCAATACGCTACCTACTGAAATATTTCACAATACAGTTCCGTAATGTTGAAAATGAAAAAGTATATACCTACATGCATGCTTAAATATTTCTTACTATTGTATGATGGGATAACATGACTTATCCAACAAGTTCTTACTAGCAAGGGCCTCACGAGTATATGACAAGTTTTCCTTGTCTAGATTTTCCTTAACAAAGCCTTTCCATGGCCTTTTCCTACAATTTCTTACTAGCGAGGGGCTTACAAGTATTAGACAAGTTTTCCTTGTCTTGATTTCCCCTATCAAAGCCTTTCCAGGGCCTTGATTTAACTTGACAAAAACTTGCCATTTTTCCAGGTGGGGTGTACTAATAGTTGCTAAGTGTTAAATTTTATTATTTTTGGTAGTATATCGTACTAATTTTAGCATTCGGAAAAAGTTTTAAAAAAATTGTAGTAGTTTTTGAGAACAAAATATTTTCATTAACGGTTTTAAACCTTTGTGTGGAAGGTATCGTTATTTTTGCATGAAAGTATTTTTTTCTTTAACATTTTAGAAAGTATTAAAAAACTCTTAAGTATCGATTTTCAAAAAATCGATCATGTAATTTTCGAAATATTAGTTTTGGTACATAGTACTATTTATATTTTTTGGAAGCTTCTGCATACAAAAATTATTTAAATCAGTCATTGAAGAAAAGCTAAAATAAAAAAAAAATGGTTCTTTGTTTCGGATGTTTCTTTTTACTGGTTACTAAACTTAATCAGAACTATTCAAATGAGAATTTTTAACCTGATCTACAATTTGTTCTTGTGCGGATAACAGTTTTGCGGTAATTTATTTTAAATTTTTATTTTATTCACTTTGATATAATTTTATTAAAAACAAAAAAAAACAACAAGTAATTGAATTGGCTTCCATTATTATGGCCAATTAGAATGTATTCCTTAGACCTTATTGCATTTTTTTCATAAAATATAGAATATTTTAAGACATTAACAAACATAAAATAACATCAGGCATTAAAAAAAAATACAAAATTATATAACACTCTCATCAACTCTGTTTTTATAACAGTTTAACTTATTTGTTTTCGTTTGTTGATCTCTTTCTAAGCTGTTCGTAGACGTAATTTTTCTTCAAATTATTTATTATAAAAATTGAACTTTTCTTGAATTTAGTTTTATGTGTTATTTGTTTGGTTCAAATATAACTCTAAAAATTTTTTTGTTGTGAAAAAAGATTTAGGAGTATTAGTTAGTTTTTCATGATAAAGATGAATAAATAATACTTTTTAAGATTTATTTTACTAGAGCCAGATAAATCCAATCTCAATTTCACATACTTTCAAAACTGACCATTGGTTGGAATACTGGTGTGGTCTAGGGCAGCGGTTCCCAAACTTTTTAAGCTGTGGTACCCTAAACAATGCCTGAATATATTTTGGAACCCCATCCTGACAATAGCAAAAAATGAAAAACAACACATTTCAAAATGAATTTTTTATTTAGTGTGAAGAATGAATCTGTTTCATTGTTTGATTTATAATTGTTTTTAAACTAACTTCTATGTCCGAAAGTTGAATTAGTATATCTGGGGCAGCGTCTAGCCTCGATCTGTATTTAGTTTTTGTGTAAGTATACGCTGAAAAGCCTACTTCACAGCGGTACGTTGTTACAAAAGGTAGCAAATTTAATATAGCTTTCTTTGCAAGCTCAGGGAATTCATTTTTAATACCAATCCAAAATTCGTTTAATGAAACAGAATCAAATACAAATTTTGACGAAGAGGAGCTCTGCAGATCTATCAGGGATTCGTATTCCTGACTCAGGGTCATATGCTTGATGGTTTTCATTAGAAATGGATTTTGTATCCATCGAGTGGATTTGTATCTGGAAAGTAATCCAGCATGGATCTTTCGAGACTAACCAAATGGAGAGCAATAACATTGCTAATATATCTGCTCTCAGTTCAAGCATGATTTCTTGCAAGAATTCATGTAAAAATAGAAAACACTCAAAATTGTTCTTTTGTACACATGGGATAGTACAGTCATATTGTATTTTTACCATGCAAATTGTGGGTTAGCTTTGATTTGTTCGCTCCTTTATGTTTTCGAGGGTGCTGAATCTGAATCTGAGGTTTGCCTACAAAATTTCGTGACGCGACATGGAAAAAAAAATCCAAAAAATGATGCCAAAATGCATTTTCTGGGAGTTTTTCACCAATGGGTCAAAAACTACCAACTATTCGAAAATTACATCAAGCTACCATTGAAAGCATACACAATTTCCAATAAATCCCTATTTAAGGTTTTTTTCTGCGACAACCCATTTGGACTCAAGCGCTAGTCGAAGATTGATGTATTTTTACTGTTTTCGAAAATCCACTCGACAGCTCTAAGAAATTATTTTGTGTGACCAAATTTGAATTTTTGTCTGTAATATGGACCAAGATATACTTTTCTGATGGTCTTTGATGCGCTGAGCTTGAATCTGGCATTAGAATGGCTCTATCACGTCACGTTTTTTAGATATTCAAATCCATCCATCCATCAAATCCATTTTGTTGGTAAACCTCAGATTCGGATTCAGCACCCCCGAAAACATATAGGAAGGAAAAAATCAAAACTACGTCACAATTTGCTTGCAAAAGCCTTTTTGAGCACAAATTAACTGGACTAAGAGCCAGAAATTAATTTTTCTTTTCAAAGCTGCCAGTTTGTCTCTCGAAAAAAGGACTGTAATTGATTTTTCCTGCAGAACTGTAGCAGTTTCGTTGATCTTCTCGAAAATGTCTGCAAGATAAGCTAATTTCGTAATCCATTGCTCATCATGCAATACATCAAAGAGGTTTGCAGTTGAAGACATATTTTTTTCCAGTTTGAGCACATTCAACTCATCACGAAGTTGAAATAACCTGGATAAAGCTTTCCCTCTGAAAAGCTATCGGATTTAAGTATGAAAAAGGAGCGATTCGTACTGACTGCCCATATCTTTACACACTAATTAAAACAATCTCGATTGGAGAGGACGACTCTTTACAAAATTAACTATTTTCACAGCATCACCGAGAACTTTTTTTTTAAATCAGTTCATAACAAGTGCACAACGATGGAAAATACAATGACTGCTGGTACTTCTAAGAGCAAAGTTTTTAATATTTGAAACAACCCCTTTAACCTTTCCCAGCATTGCTGTGGCTCCGCCCTTGCATATATCAATACATTTTCCCCAATTAGTGATGTGTTTACTCATGAAGCAGTTTACGACCTTGAAGTTCACACTTCGATAAAAAAATATAAACTTCAAAAAAAAAAAATTGTTCAAAATTTGAACAAATTTTTTTTTGTGCAAATTTTTAATTATTTTTATTATTTTTTATTGTTTGTATTTTACCGTTTATACCATAAGAAATTTGTGGAACCCTGAAAACTCTGATACTGGGTCTTCATTGACAGAATTTCGGTTCTCTTCTTGTATATCGCTCGCTCTATCTGATGCCCAGCTGTTAGAAATTAGAAATCCAGCTTGAATACATCTACTATAACACTCCCTGAGCTTCGGTTTCAAAAGGTTAATTTTGATGTTCGAAGAGCCTGGGTTCTGGTTTTAATGCCTGCAGCCAGTTGCTTACCTTTTTTATAAAACTCCCGAATGTTGCTTCGACCTCGTTGAGCTGGGAGGATGCGTACTCAATCTTTTTTCTACGCAAGGTCTTCTTTTCCTCTCTTCTCCTTGCTCGATACTCCTGTCTCGCTGCTCTTCTTTTCCGCTGCAGTATATTCGCATGTGCATATTCTGTCAACTTTTGCAGTTGCATGCATTCATCATCATACCATGCGTTCTTTCTCGGGGGTAGTTGGTAGCCTATTTTGGTTCTTTTCTGACTCTTTGATGATATCACGGTACTGGGACCACTGGTTGTTGGCGTCAAGGAAATGATCATAGAGTCGAAGTTTGCCCCTCAAAAAGTTCGCTCGTCTAAGGTGTTAGAGGCGTGTCTTCCGTCGATTAGCACATGGTTGATTTGGTTTGCGTATTGACCATTTGGAAAGCATCAGGGTGCTCTGTGGATTCTCAGCCGTGAAAACGTAGTAGATACTAATTATCACCGTATTACGAGCAATGGAGCCAAGTACCTTATTTATGGTGCACCAGAGGGTAGTCCAATGAGGTTGGATTGGAAAATATATTATTAATATACGTACACACTGAGTGCAGCCAATAAATTGATTAAGTCTCAATTTATATACATAGCATAACAAAGAATAGAGTTTATGGTTCAGTGTAAGGAGCCGATATTGACTAATATTGTTATAAAACCATTAAAAACACAATTTCTAGTATACTAAAGCACTTTAAATTAATAACATTTCTTACAAATGTATACGACCTCTGGTAGTCATTAAAGTCTTCCCTCTAATTACCTTAACCACATTTTAACATTTACACCCAGCTTATATAGAAAAAATAAAAAAAAAAAAATAAACCTAATAAAATGAATGAAAATTGCAAAGAATTGCCATCATAATTTCAGAGATTTTCCTAATTTTTTCACGTTCACCAGACATTATGAGAACCTGTGTACTCCATTTAATTATCTTTACTCCCTATACAAACCATCATGAAACGGCGAACCCTGCATTTTCAAAAACCATCGAACAAAAATACCCCAGATTCCTTTAAGAAAACTTTACAAAGCAAAGATACCTAAAGATTTCATCTTCTTCAAGTATACAGCTACAGCTCTATAGAAACATGTCTACATCTGCATTGAAAAAGATGGTGTGATGCTACTCTGTACCATCCAAATGCCATTAAGACGGTATGTTCCATACAAAATACAATTTTCTTACAAAAAATTCAAGATAAAGAAGGGAAAAGGTTGAAAAATAATATTAAAAGAAAAAAAAAACAGAGAAAAAAAACAACGAACGCCTCGAAGACGTTTATAACGACCATTAAAAGCAATTTGAAGCACGTTGTTCTTTCTATCCATTAAAACGATAGAAAATATTCCCATTCTTCCATTCGTGATGCGAACACCCGTTATATAGGTTCATAACAATATATCCATGTACTCTACATACATATACCTTTGCTTATATTAATATGTTGTGTGTATGTGTAAATGTTTAGATTGAGGATGCTCTTGAGGATATTCTATCGACGAATAGGAAGGAAAACAAAACATTAAAAGCAATATGTACGCATCTTGAAATTTAAAGACCTATACGTGTTTAGGTTATGCAATTATTTGAATGATGAAAATTTTTACTTTGCCTATTCCTTGATTATATTTTATATTAAAAAAAGTAAGTTGTTCGTGTTAAGAAAAAATCGAAACTTCAACATTTTGAGGCAGAGTAGGTACATGTGTAGATTAGGGTGGTCGTTAAAAGAGGTCATCCCGGATGGGCCCAAATCGTCTCTAAACGAAGAAAAAACATCCATAATTTTTTCAGATTTTTATTTTCATCCCCTATAATCTCTGTAGGGGTAAATTCAATTTCCCCTTTTTTTTGCATACTAGAAAATTCGCTTAAGATCTGCCAAAAAATTCAGAGCATGTAGGTGGGAACTAGACAAGAAAAAAATCCTAGCAGAAGGGGGTAATATCTCTCCCCGCTTGGACGGGAGGGGCAATTTAATAAAATATTTGCATAAAAAAGAAAAAAATTAATTAAAAAACAACGGCAACATTTACAGTAATGTATTGTAGCTTTTTGGAAAGCCAGAAGTCCATTCTTACGGCCTGATCTTAAATTAAGGTATTTTGATGAACAGTTTTGCCAAAAAAATTTCAAACTCAATATTTTGAAAAAAAAATTATATAAATTTATTTTTTTTAATTATAGGTTTGAAAACAGATTTTGCTGAAATTGTTTATTCAAAGAACTTTATTTAACCATCAACTTTCCCAAAAGCTATAAAACATTACTGCGAGTGCTGCCGTGGTTTTTTAATTAATTTTTTTCTATTTTATGTAATTATTTTATTAAATTGCCCCTCCCTTCCAAGCGGTGGGGAGATATTACCCCCTTCCACTAGGATTTTTTTCCTGTCTAATTCTCACCTTCATGTCCTAAATTTTTCGGCAGATTTTATGCGAGTTTCCAAAAAAAAAGGGGACATTTATTTTACCCCTACAGCGACTATAGGGGATGAAAATAAAAACCTGAAAAAAATTAGGGATTTGTTTTTTCTTCATTTAGAGCTGATTTAGGCTCATACAAATAATAAAACTAAAAAAAAAAACATTATAACGACCACCCTAGTGTAGATACACAACTAACACTTTGTCCTAAAGCTGTTTTGGTTTTTCCTATGATTACAAGTGAGAATTATTTTTAAGTTTAAATAACTTAAAAACTTTAAAAATTGAATCGAAACTAATGCTAGATTTTAGATTTTTGATTTATAAAAAATGATTTATTTTCCATTAAATCCCTTTACGAACATGCGGGACATGGATTAACCATCTGCTAGTAGATTACATTGAATGATGTTATTCTAATATTAAACACAACACGATCGTTTTTAAATCTAGTGAGCCTTATATTAAAATAAAAGACACTCATGTTATTTTGTAGAAATACTTGTGCTTATGTTGAAGAGGCATTGAAATTATGGGACATGAAATTTTATACATAGTTTAAGTCGATAAACAACTTTTCTTTAATAGTTTGAGGTCAAAAAAGAATGTTTTCTAGTTGATTGAATTATTAATGTGCAGAACACAATTTGATAACAAATACAAGCACTTGAACTTGATTTGTTTATTCTGTGTAAAATGGTGCACAATTAATTTGATATTGGATGGTACAATTGCAGGCACTTGAAACCTGAACTGTATGTGAAAAGTGGATCAAATTACTACTCAACGAATTGTTTTAAAATGATATTTATTTGTGGGCCAATGCCTCTTTTATACTTATTATTAATTGCATAAAATGCTTACAATGGATAAATAAAATAAATGCTTACAATGAATAAATATAATTAAATATGGGTCGATATGCAACGATCGAACGCCACCGCGTTCGTTCGTTGTATCCATTTCAGAATGTAATACAGTCAGCATTATTGTTGTTTATGTTGTTTAACATACTTCCCCGCGTTGAATGGCTCAATTCAACTGTATTCTCATATGACGTTGACATCGTACTGTATTCTTGGTTGTGGAACAGGTGTAGAATTAGTGGCTGACGTCAATCTCTTCCGGAGTTTGCAAATAATTACAATTGCAAAGCTCATTGAAAGAAGAAGAGCAAAATAACTGACAAAGTGGTGATGAATGCTATTGAAGAATACCTTGTCGTTCAGCTTAGGAAGACCTTGATGTTGTAGGGTAGAGAGTTGAGTCTGGAGATGGTTTAATGCTTCTAGATGACTGTTGTTGAATGTTGGAAGTGATTCCAGAGCTGCGTGCACATCTTTGGGTTTGGCAATTAAAGATATGTTCCCAAAGCTTATGTAGGATGATTGTAGAGTGCTGATCATCATCTGATTTCCTTCAATGGTAATGAGATTGTTTCTCAGTATACAATCATTTTCCATTGATAGAATGCCGGATCCAGTGAGTTCAATTTGTAAGGTTTTTGTTTTGCATACAGCAGTTAATTGAATATTATAAAGAGTTCCGAATACCCATTGATTTCTGCTATTCAGCTGGGTCCAAATTAAGTCATTACTTGGTTTAAGTATGCTACATGATGGTGCGGTATTGTTGTTGAAGAGATTAAATTCACAATTGTATGCTTGTGAACCAGCATGGTATTTTGCCTTTCTGTTGGCGCAAAAAAACTGCATGTCTTTTCCCTTGTAACAATCCTTAAGCTCGGATGCTGTCATTGCAAAGTATTGGTCTCTATGACGATTTATAGCCAAAATTTCCATTGCCGGACTGATGATGAGGAGCGTGTTATTAACGATTGACGGAAAGGGTGTGAGTTGAAATAGATTGAAAGATTCTTGTTCAACTAGTGGAATTTTAATGACAAATAACAGGTGATTTCCAGTAGCCTGACCCTTTGTTGTTGATATCTTATAGAAGTGGAGCAAGTCTTCTTGCTCGAATGGTAGTTTTTGGGATTGGGGTAAATTGTTTTTGATGTTGATAATTTCCGCCCTCAATTGAGCTGGTGATAGCAGGAGGGGACTTATGGTTCCATAATGTACGTCCGTAAATGTGTTGCGAATAGCGTTCTCAATTTGCTGCAGGTTTGTAGCCATAAGCATTAATTGCATTGTTAAAGACGTAAAAATTTGAAAGATTCTCAACTGATCAGTTGTGTCTCCAATTCTCGCAATGATGTGTGTCACTTGATTTTGAAGCGTTATCATGCGTTTTTCTCCTTCGAGATAATCTTGTTTCATTATGTTGATGGTGGAGTCTATGATGGAAGTCTGATTTTTTAGCATTTTTAAAAGATGCGCTTCATTTGTGTTAACTTGATTGATGGTTTTTGAGAGTTCTTCAGCGTAGTCAGAATCAAGCAGTCCAAATAACGAATGTGCTAAATTGCCGACTATGTTGATTGCCGCGCGTGGAGTTCGATGTTTTGAGATGAGGTTGGTGTCTGCTTGTAGGGTACTCCTCATGTTTGTAAAATGTGTTACTAGTGCACTGCACGTTGTCCTTAACTGTAGTTGGTTGCATAAATGTTCAAGAGCAATTGTTCCATTGTTAAATGACTCTAATTCTGATCGAATGGGTGCTAGATCGTAGTAGACAATAATTTTCCATTCGTTGGCAACTAGATTTGTGGATCCAAGATTTTCGAAATATATTCCTGGATTATTGTCAAATCTTGATATGTTAATCGGCGATGCACAAACTACGGGTAGAAGAAACAATGACAGTATAACGGTGGTGATTAATGACACACATGACGTCCTTCTTCGTTTTGTAGGCGTTTCTGTCGTTTCATTCATTCGAGATTCGGATTGTGAAGTTGCTACCTGTGCCTCGTCAGTGTTATCCTTGTCATCAGTACTATCAATGTCTTCGAACAGTGGGGCTAAGCGATGAATTGGTCGTTTGAATATTCCAGATTTGGTTTTGACATTGACTACTCGAACAACATTGTCGTCGCCCTTGAAGATTTGGACAATTCTTCCCAGTGGCCATTGAAGCGTTGGCGTGTTGTCTTCTTTGATGATAACCATGTCGCCAACTTTGATGTTTTCCTTATGCTGATTCCATTTGTTTCTTTGTTGTAATTGATTTAAGTATTCACTTGACCATCGTTTCCAAAATTCATGTTTCAAGTAGCAGATTGAATTCCATCGATTTCTCAGATTTATTTTTTCTGGAGCGCTGTCGGGATCAACTTGAGCAATCAATGGTTCACCAATCAGGAAGTGTCCTGGTGTCAATGCAGCCAGATCGTTTGGATTCGATGAAAGTGGAGTGAGTGGTCTTGAATTTAGGATGGCTTCAACTTCGGTGATTACGGTCTCCAATTCTTCATGCGTGAGTGACGATATGGAGACTGTTTTGACTAACAGATGTTTGGCTGATTTGACTGCTGCCTCCCATAAACCGCCGAAATGTGGAGCTCTTGGAGGGATGAATTTAAATGTTATTCCCTTGTTGCTGCTAGCCTTGATTATGGCTTCCTTCGCTTCGGGGGTGTGCAGTACACTGTTGAGTTCATGAAGCTGATTCCTTGCTCCCACGAAGTTGGTGGCGTTGTCACAGTAAAGAGTTTGAATTCGTCCACGGCGGTTGATGAATCTTCTGAGTGCTCCAATGAATGCCTCCGTCGTTAAGTCAGTCACAATTTCTAAATGTACTGCCTTGGTGGTGAAGCAACAAAAAACTGCTAAGTAAACCTTGTGTGGCCTTTTTCCCCTGATTTTGTAGTGTACCCATAGGGGGCCACAAAAGTCTACTCCGGAGTTTAAGAAAGGTCTATTTGCTGTGACGCGATCTACTGGCAGATTACCCATTACTTGAGTCATCAACTGTGGTCGGGTTTTGGTGCATCTGATACATTTATGAACTGTGTGTCGAGCCATGATCTTACCCTTAATAGGCCAAAATTGCTGCCTCAGAATTGATAACAATGTTTGTGGTCCACAGTGGTTGTGTTCGTCATGTTTCATTTTGAATAGCAATTTTGTGATGGATTCGTTGTACGGCATCAATATGGGATGTTTGGCATTAAATGAGATTGATGCGGCCTCTAGTCTGCCTCCAACTCGTAGAATCCCCCTTTCGTCTAAAAATGGAGCCAGGGTAATCAATGCGCTGGATTTGCATACTCCTCTGTGACCTTTAAGATCTTGTATTTCATTTGTAAATTCAGAAGATTGTATTTGCTTTACGATGACCAAAAGTGATTCATTGAGTTCCTTAGGTGATAATGCTGTTTGTTCTGCTGGATTTATGTCCATTTTCCTGGCTCTATTGGTGAACCGGAGAACATAGCCCATTGTACGTTGCAGAAAATTGAAAGAATTTCGATGTTTTATCTGGTAAATTAGGTCAATTGTAGGGTTTTGTTGTAGTGCTACTGCCACTGTGTGTTTTCTTTTCCGTTCTAGATCGGAGGGTATTTCTAGCTCCTTTACGAACGGCTGGTGCCATGTTGATTCGTTTCCATGCAAGAAAAACGGCCCATAAAGCCACATGTTACATGACATAAAGCTTGCTGCAGATATTCCCCGAGATAGTAAGTCTGCTGGATTCTCTTTGGATGGGACATGACGCCACTGAGTTGCCAGGGAACATTCTTGAATTTTTGCAACTCGATTTGCCACGAATGTGTGAAATGATGACGATGTGGAATTGATCCATGATAGTACGATTCGTGAATCAGTCCAAAGATGTATTGGCGTGTCTCGCAGTCGTAAATCTTCTCTGACTCTGCTTGTTAGTTCGGCTCCTAAGACTGCAGCGCATAATTCAAGCCGAGGAAGGGTCTGTTGTTTTACCGGAGCAATTCTTGACTTCGCACAGAGTAGTCTGACGATGATTGTGCGATCTCTATAAGTTGAACGAAGATACACAGCTGCACCATATGCTTGTTCTGATGCGTCAACAAAGGTGTGCATTTGTACGGATGTTGGATTCTGTTGATTAAAGATGTGTCTGGGAACCTTTGCCTGATTGAGTGTTGACATGTTGTTCCTGAAGATTATCCATTCCTCCTTAAGATGTTGTGGTAGTTCGTCATCCCAAGACAGTTTTAGGTGCCAAAGCTGTTGCATGAAGATTTTGGCTTTAACTACTACTGGACCAAAGAGTCCTAGTGGATCAAAGATGCGTGCTATGTCTGAGCTGACTGATCGCTTAGTGATTGAGATAGTATCAGATATTTGTGCTCTTCCACATAATTGGTCTGATTTTGGTTGCCAGATTAGACCTAAAGTTTTGATTGTGCAATTGATTGAATCGCTGAAATCAAGGCTGACTTCTTGGTCCTCAGCTGGGATATCCTTTAATAATGATGGATGGTTTGCACACCATTTGCGGAGTTTGAGTCCAGCACCATTGAGTAATGAAGAAACCTGGTATTGTGCCTCTTTCGCATGAGCGATGCTGTCCGATCCACTAATGCAGTCGTCGACGTAGAAGTCATCTTGAAGTATTTGAGCCCCAATCGGTTGAGTTATTTTGTTTTGGGTTGCTAAGTATTGCAAGGATTTAGTTGCCAAGTAAGGTGCGGATGATGTTCCGTAAGTTACTGTTTTCAATCTATAGTACCTTATCTCTTCTGATGATCTCCGTCTCCACATGATGAGTTGATAGGGTTGATCTTCTTCATGTACCAGAATCTGCCTGTACATCTTCTCAACATCTGCTGTAAAAACGTACTTGTGCAGGCGAAAACGAAGTAGTATAGATAATAGTTCACTTTGAACTGTAGGCCCAGTGTGGAGGATGTCATTAAGCGATAGACCAGACGAAGTTTTTGCTGAGGCGTCGAAGACCACCCGTAGTTTTGTTGTACTGCTGTCAGGCTTCAATACGCAATGGTGAGGTATGAAGAAGTGGGGTCCTTGAATGCTGTCTTGTCTGATCTCTTCCATGTGGCCAAGAGATTCATATTCGTCCATAAATTTGACGTAATCTTCTCTTAGTTTAGGGTTTTTGTTTAGTCGTCTTTCTAGTGACATAAAACGATTAAACGCTGTTTGCATAGAGTCACCTAGTGCTACGCCATTTTCTCGAAATGGTAACCTAACGATGAAACGCCCAGATTCCGATCTAGACACATTTTGAATGAAGTGTGATTCACAGTATTTTTCTAATGATGTCATCTGTTTTGGTGTGTTTTCAAAGTCATCAAGCCTCCAAAACCGTTCAATAAGCTCGTTGGTTGAGTCTTCTTCGCAAAAGATGCCACAAGTAGCAGTGTTGTATGTCGTATCTTCAATTTTCCCGGTTACTA
The DNA here is from genome assembly GCA_963921185.1 of Dasysyrphus tricinctus. Classification (NCBI taxonomy): domain Eukaryota; kingdom Metazoa; phylum Arthropoda; class Insecta; order Diptera; family Syrphidae; genus Dasysyrphus; species Dasysyrphus tricinctus. Next base: position 127,534,942 of record OY992530.1, read on the forward strand.
CCCAACCAAATACTGTGTTTTGTAAAATTGGCATTTTGTCGCCGATTTGTATTTGTTCGGGGCGGATTAACTGATGATAAAATTCTGCTCCCAAAAGGACTTCAATCTTACTGGATCGGTGGAAGTTGGGATCTGCCAAGTTGATGTTTTCTGGTATAGACCAGGTAGAAGTATCTAGGTTTTGAGTGGGTTGAGGAGATACGATGTTCGGAAGTATGAAGGCTTCCAGTCTGCATGCGAAATTGCCCATTGTTGAGTGAAGTTGAATGTTTATTCGCTGTGTTGTGTTTCGTGTTCTTCTGCCGATGCCCTCAATGCATAGAGATGATGGTGTTGGTGATAAGGATAAGCGTTTAATAAGTCTCTCAGTTATAAGGTTTATTTGAGAACCGGAGTCTAAGATGGCTCTAACTTCACATGTTTGTCCATCATTTGCTGTGATTAGAACCCTTGCGGTGGCCAAAAGAACGTAACCTTGCTTGTTATTCAATTGTTGTATAGTGGCAACCGTGAGCGGTGATGAGCCTCCCACTTCTGATGACATCAATTTGGTAGGTGTAGCACCTGCTACGATGGTTGTAGATGGATTGGATTTCCTTTGATTTGGACTTGATGAACATGCCTTTTCTAAATGCAGTAAGGTATTGTGTTTACCTGAGCACTTAGTGCAGCATCGTGATGAGCATGATTTCGCATTATGATCAACCTTGAAACAATTTACACATAGATGTCGTCTTTGGGTCCACTTAAGCCTTTCAGCAGCTGACATTTTTAAGAACTTCTCACAATAGTAAATAGGGTGGCCTTTTATCCCACATACCTTGCAATTTTCCGTGTTGGACGTGGCTATTGTTGTCACCGCCTTGGCCTTTTCTTTTCCGCCAACAGCTTCTAAAGACTCAAATCGGTTTTTTAAAAATTTGAGAAATTCGTCCATCGTCTGAAGCTCTCGAGGGTTTTGAAGTGATTGTTCATATAATAGGTGGCTTTGTCGATCCAACTTCTTTATTAAGAGATGAGTGAGTAATGGGGCCCAAGATGCTGTCTCAATGCCAAGAGTTTTGAGTGCTGCAAGACATTCATGGATTGCGTCATGAAATTCTCTGATGGCCTTCATTTCTGGATTAATGTTCGGCAGACTGAGAATTCTCTGGATAAGTGCTGAGGTTTGCGCCCTTTTATTGCTGAAACGATCCTGGAGGATATTCCAAGCGATACTGTAGTTGTCTTCAGTCAGTTCAAGGTGGCGCATCAGTCTCTCTGCATCACCGGACACATTTGTCTTCAAATACCACATTTTTTGGACGGGTGGTAATGGTTGTTCATGTATCATCTTAGTGAAGATGTCTGAAAATGTTTGCCATTTTAAATAATCGCCGTCGAATTTGGGTATCGACATTTTAGGCAACTGAATTGCCGGGCGATCAGTTAGCTGTTTTGATGGCTCGCTTCTTTGAACGCTTGATGATGTTTTGCTCAAAGAAGCTTGATTTTTGAGAACTGATGTCTCTAATTCGGTGTACAACTCCATGTTGTAACCCTCAGATTCCGGATCATTGACAGCTTCCCAAATTGAGTGATGAATCTCCTCAACCTGGGTCCAAAGTCTGTTCATAGACTCCAGACATTGGATGGGTGCTTCTTCTTTTATTTTTCCGTTGATGAGTCGGGCTAGTGAATTCATAAGTGCCTTTTGTCTTCTCATCAGGGTATCAATGTTTGGGTTGTTATCTTGTTCTTTAAGAGCAAGATTTTTTGTTGATGTCAATGCATCATTAGGTTTAGATTGGTTATCTTCTGTACCCTTTGGCACGACATCAAGTTTGGTGTTGTTACTGGCCTCTATCTGCGCCAGTGAATCACTCAAGATTTGCTTATACTTTTCGTATAATGTCTTGATTTGGTCAAAATACTTAGAGGTAAAGTACTCGTGGTCTAACGATATGTCTGGTGTGTCGCGAATTCTGCCATCTGTAGCTTCGAATTCTTCCCATACGGTGTTTAGACGATTGAGTCTTGACGTGAAGTATTCTCTAGTTGTTTTGCGGGTGGAGGAATCTTTCGAGAAGTTGCGGATGATTGATTGTATCTCCTCTCCAGATATGCGTTGGCTCCTGGCTAAACTATCCATAGTAAAGCTGATGTTCTTTGAATGTAGGGGTCACCAAAATGATTGAATTATTAATGTGCAGAACACAATTTGATAACAAATACAAGCACTTGAACTTGATTTGTTTATTCTGTGTAAAATGGTGCACAATTAATTTGATATTGGATGGTACAATTGCAGGCACTTGAAACCTGAACTGTATGTGAAAAGTGGATCAAATTACTACTCAACGAATTGTTTTAAAATGATATTTATTTGTGGGCCAATGCCTCTTTTATACTTATTATTAATTGCATAAAATGCTTACAATGGATAAATAAAATAAATGCTTACAATGAATAAATATAATTAAATATGGGTCGATATGCAACGATCGAACGCCACCGCGTTCGTTCGTTGTATCCATTTCAGAATGTAATACAGTCAGCATTATTGTTGTTTATGTTGTTTAACACTAGTTGATCAAATACATATGAATGTAATTGATCATATATTGCGGCAGTTTTCAAAAAAATTATTTTTTAAATAAGTATAAAGTTCCTAAAACCTTTTTTAAAAGAAACATTTTGACATACAAATCTTAGGTAGGTAAAGTAAATTTTAAACTAAATATTTTTGAAAAACTAATGACATTTTATATTGCTTTTAAATATATACATAATTTACGGCCCCCGTCCGATTGGATTGGATTGGATTTTCATTTAAGGAACACCCTTGACCATATTCCATCAAGAAAATCGGTTCAATAATTAATTACCAACAAAAATTACACGTGTCTTGGCCTAATATACGTATGGCAAGTTCAATAAAAAATAAAATGCACGACTGGATCGCACGTACTTGCTCTTATGTTCAAGTTGTGTGGGACTTAAGAACCTTAAAAAATATTCAAGTTATTATAGAAAAAGTATAAAAAGCATTTAAATCGTTCTTTTAATTGTATAAACAGTCTGATAAATAACTTTGAGCTCAAAAAAAAGTATGCTATCTGATTACTTGAAAAAATATGAATATATGCAAAAAAAATTTAAAATCGTTGGAGCCGTTTTCTTAAAAATTAATTTTTTATATATAAAATTTTTGTAACATTTTTCAAAAAAAATTTTGGTATGCCAATTTTGAGTATATATTAATATACATTTAAAACTGAATTTTCAAAATAATTCATCAACCCATTTTTGAAATATTGAATTTTCAAAAAAAAATTTTGAATCTTTTTTTAAAAATCCAAAATTGAGTTTTTCAAAACTTTTGGTAAACAGTATTATTTATATTTTAACAAAGCTTTTCCACAAAAAAATTTATTGAAATCGGATGAGCGGTTAATGAGAAAACCGAAAATCAAAAAAACCGTTATATGGCAGGTACCGTTAATAAATGTTTTTGGTAATTTTTTTTCTTACCAAAAAGTACACCATGTCTACAATAATACACTGATTTTTTTTTATCAAAATCGTTGGAGCCATTTTCGAGATAAATAAGCTTTTCCATAACGGTTGTATGGCAAGTACCGTTATTTTTTGAGCTAAAAAAAAAATTTCAATTTCCCCTCTGGAGAGTTACAAAAAAACCTTAAGTTCAAAATTTGAAGAAAATCGCTTCAGTGGTTTAGGCTGTAGGCTGAGGTACGGACAGACAGACAGACAGACAGACAGACAGAATTGTGCCACCCACTTTTTTCGTGTTCTCTATCATCGTAATGTCATGTTTGATTGTTATCTCGAAATTTTTTTCTTGCACGAATCCAAAACTTGCCCTATAGTACCTATATCGCAAGTAAAAAATATCAATACATATTATATATGAACATACATATTTCAAGGAAATTTTTATGTACTTCATATGTCACTATCGTGGGCATGTTCTATGTTGAGGTTAACTACTATATCGCTAAAACACGACTTTAATAAAAAATAAAATGCACGACTGGGTTGCACGTACTTGCTCTTATGTTCAAGACACTGCGAGTTTAAGAAAATTGTATATACAACCATGGCAATTATGAGAGAAAAATGTAGAGAAGCATGAAATACGACACTTAAATTAGCTAAAACAACTCTTTTGACAGTTTGAGGTGAAAAAACAGTATGCCATCTTAATTCATGATGGAATATGATTGTATGGGAAAAAAAAATTTAAATCGTTGGAGCGGTTTTTTTTTAAATTAATTTTTTATATATAAAATTCTTAAAACATTTTTAAGAAAAAATTTTGGTATGCAGATATAAACTATATATTTATGTGTATATAAAGACAAGATTTGAAAAAAAATTGTCAACCCGTTTTTGAGATATCGAATTTACAAAAAAAAATTTGAAACTTTTTTTAAAAATCCAATAACTTTTTTTGAAAATTTTGATATGTAATATTATTAAATCTTATCTGAAATTTGTATATAAAAAAATTCATCTAAATCCGTTAAGCTGATAACGAGAAAACTCAAAATAAAAAATACGTTCTATGACAGGTACTACTAATAGTTGCTATGTGTAAAATTTTATAATTTTTGATGGTAGATCGTACTAATTTTAGTATATGAAAAAAGTTTAATCAAAATCGTAGGAGTCGTTTTCAAGCAAAAAAATATTTTCCTTTGTGGTTTTTTCACTTTTGTATGGAAGGTATCGTTATTTTTTCATAAATGTAAAATTTTTTCTTAAAATATTTTAGAGAGTACTAAAAAAAGTCTTAAATATCAAGTTTCAAAAAAAACCATGATGCCGTTTTCGAAATATTAGATTTTCCAAAAAAAAATTTGAAAATTTTTTTAAAAATCCAGAAAATATTTTTTCAAAAATGTTGGTACACAAAACTATTAACATTTCTTGCAAGCTTCTGTATAAAAAAAATAATTGAAATCGGTCATACCATTTTGAAGAAAATCAAAAATTAAAAAAATGGTTCTCCACCCAAAGAAAGCCTTTACTAAAATAAATTTAGTGAATTTTTTTTAAGAAAAGTTGTCGAGCCGTTTTTGAGAAAAATACGATTATGTAAATTTGCCAACAAAAAATGTATGGCAGGTACCGTTATTTTTGGTTCTAAAAAAAAAATGAAAAAAACGTGTCGGCAGAATCACCAAAAACCACTAAGTACCAAGTTTGAAGAAAATCGATCGAGCCGCTTAGGCTGTAGACGAACAGACAGACAGACAGACAGACAGACAGAATTTTGCCACCCAATTTTTTGGTGTTCTCTATCATCGTAATATCATGTTTGATTGTTATCTCAATTTTTTTTTTTTACACGAATTTAAAACTTGCCTTATAGTACCTATAATCGCAAGTAAAAACTTAACAAATTTAACATTTTTACATGCGATTATAGGTATTATAAGGCAAGTTTTGGATTCGTGCAAAAAAAAATTTTTGAGATAACAATCAAACATGATATTACGATGATAGAGAACACCAACAAATTGGGTGGCAAAATTCTGTCTGTCTGTCTGTCTGTCTGTTCGTCTACAGCCTAAACGGCTCGATCGATTTTCTTCAAACTTGGTACTTAGTGGTTTTTGGTGATTCTGCCGACACGTTTTTTTCATTTTTTTTTAGAACCAAAAATAACGGTACCTGTCATACATTTTTTTTGGCAAATTTACATAATCGTATTTTTCTCAAAAACGGCTCGACAACTTTTCTTAAAAAAATTCACTAAATTTATTTTAGTAAAGACTTTCTTTGGGTGGAAAACCATTTTTCAAAAATGGTTATTAATGGTACCTACCAAGGAACCATTTTTTTAATTTTTGATTTTCTTCAAAATGGTATGACCGATTTCAATTATTTTTTTTTATACAGAAGCTTGCAAGAAATGTAAATAGTTTTGTGTACCAACATTTTTGAAAAAATATTTTTTGGATTTTTAAAAAATATTTCAAAATTTTTTTTGGAAAATCAAATATTTCGAAAATGGCATCATTGATTTTTTTGAAACTCGATATTTAAGACTTTTTTAGTACTCTCTAAAATATTTTTAGAAAAAATTTTACATTTATGAAAAAATAACGGTACCTTCCATACAAAAGTGAAAAAACCGCAAAGGAAAATATTTGTTTGCTTGAAAAGGACTTCTACGATTTTGATTAAACTTTTTTCATATACTAAAATTAGTACGATCTACCATCAAAAATTATAAAATTTTACACATAGCAACTATTAGTAGTACCTGTCACAGAACGTATTTTTTTATTTTGAGTTTTCTCGTTATCAGCTTAACGGATTTAGATGAATTTTTTTATATACAAATTTCAGATAAGATTAAATAATATTGCATATCAAAATTTTCAAAAAAAAGTTATTGGATTTTTAAAAAAAGTTTCAATTTTTTTTTTTGAAAATTCGATATCTCAAAAACGGGTTGACAATTTTTTTTCAAATCTTGTTTTTATATACACATAAATATATAGTTTAAATCTGCATACCAAAATTTTTTCTTAAAAATGTTTTAAGAATTTTATATATAAGAAATTAATTTAAAAAAAAACCGCCTCCAACGATTTTAAATTTTTTTTTCCCATACAATCATATTCCATCATGAATTAAGATGGCATACTGTTTTTTCACCTCAAACTGTCAAAAGAGTTGTTTTAGCTAATTTAAGTGTCGTATTTCATGCTTCTCTACATTTTTCTCTCATAATTTCCATGTTTGTATATACAATTTTCTTAAACTCGCAGTGTCTTGAACATAAGAGCAAATACGTGCGACCCAGTTGTGCATTTTATTTTTTTTTTAATTTTGCTCTCATTAAAGTATCAGTTTGAGAATAAACGCACATGCATGTAAAAATAAAATTTAAAAAAATACCAGAATTGAGATAACGGATTTTCGAAAAAAAAAATGTTTATACTTAAATACATACGATTTGGCATGGAACATATTTATTCATCGTTGACTAGATTTAAACGTGTTTTTGTTTAAATTAAATATTCGTTCTATTTGATATGAACATACTTCTCTTTGTTTTAATTTACTTCATTTAATGTTATTTCAAATAGAATCATATTTTTTTTTAACATTCTCGTGTTTAAACCATGTTCTGGTCAGATCTATGGTGATCTGACCAGAGCCCACAATAAAACAGTAAAAAGTATATGAATCTTTAATCGAACCTGTCTAGCAGAAACACATTAAGTTTATAGTTAAAAATAAAACAGTTGAAAGTAATGAAATTAAGCTTCTAAATAGTATTTTTGTATTCCATTTCATTGACTTGAAAGGGAAATCTGCGGAGCACCTATATTTGAAATAACACAGTTAGCTTTTCTGCTTAAAGTTAAAAAAGGATTAGCTCTTGATGTGATACTTACTTCTTTTTTTACCCAAGTGAGTCTGAAAGCACTTGTCCTAAGATTATCTCTAATACTGATAAAAAATCATGTCCAGTTGTTTCACTACATTTGATGAAAAGGCAATTCTTCTTTTTCTGGAGAAAAAAAGAAAGTTATTACTTATCAAAAACCTCCTTTTAAGATTGCAAGTGTTCCAAAAATGTTTTGCTTAGGGCTTTAATATCTCATCTTTTCGAAAGGAAAGTTTTTCCAACAATGACACCATCACAAGATAAGCTTATCCCCAATTTTTCTTCGTTTGAGTTCCAACTGATTTGAGTTTAAATTTAAGATTTTGTTCAATCTCTTTCTTTTTAACATTTTCAGTGGGTTCATATTTGAAACACACTCACTCATATTCATTTTATGTCAAATACTTTCAAGTGAAAAAAAATAATTAAACAGGCCTTCCAAAAATAAAAGTCAAACTTGTTATTGAATCACATAAAATAAATATTTGCAGGTTGTAATGAAATATTCAAACATGAATCAGTTTGACTTAAACACACTTTACTCTAAAAAAATAGTATTTTCGCATTTAAACAGATTAGAATATAGAATTATGTTTAAACCGAATTCTATTTGTATAAGTTAAACAAATAATTAAACAAACATCTTTTTAAATAACACCTAGTTCAGTTTTCTCAGTGTAAACATACCTATGAACATATTAAACGAATATTTCTTTTGAATATTTTGATTTGAAATATTTTTCAACTTATTTAAAATGTAAATTTTGTTTATAGTAGTAGATTGCACTAAATAATCGTTATAACATCCTGAAAATTTTTATCAAGATCGTAGTAGCCATTAGGTACTGTTAGAATTACTATAGGCCAATAGAAACACTTGTGTTCCTTTATTTGCGTATAAGCAGGGTGTCCCGAAACTCAATGTCAAGCGGGAAAAGGGCGATAGGGTATAGGTTATCCCAGTATACTGGGAAAATTAAGAAAAGAAATCCATCTCACTTGGTTTAGTAATAACAGCAATATTTAGAAAAGTATACCTAGTCAAAATCGATACCATCAGCCAAATTTTTAGATACCTATACTGGGTCACAATTTTCCAAAATTTCAAAGATTTTTTAACGTAATCCTTATTGGCCATGCTATGGATCGCAAAAATAAATAAAAAAAAATGTTTTTGGAGTTTCCTAAGAAAAATAAAGTTTGACTGAGTCATCTTTCAACAAAAATTTGTAAGGTTACTTTGCCACTTCGCATTCAAAAAAAAAAATACTATACTACCCTCGGCAAGTTATTTTCAAATTGTCCCTTTTCATCAAGATTTCAAAATGGTACAACACTTGCTACTTATCTATCCGGAAAAGATATTTTTGATTTCTTATTTACAAAAGGACCCCAGTTCATTCATATCATTTAACGTGAATTTTTCTATTTTGTACTCAAACATCGGTTTTATCATATAGTATGTGTAAGAAAAACAGAGGAATTAAAATAAAACACTATTTGCCGTAGATTAGAGTGAGAACTTTTTCAAATTTTGTGTATTTAACGAGTTATAACCATTTATTCGCAAAAAAATTACTATATTCTACAGTTTTGTCTTCAACTTTTTCTGTTTATAAGCAATTGAATCGGTGAGAAGAAAAAGGAAAACATTCCACAAAATTGCGAAATTGAACTAAAAATGCAGAAATGTAGATATTAACATAGCGCACCTAATGAGCCTAAAAAGGAAATCATTCCAATAAAACCTATGCCTTTAAATGAGCAAACTAAATTTTTTTGAGTGGAAAAAGGAAAACATTCCAGGAATATTTTCCTTTTTCCACTCAAAGTTTGAAATTTTCTATTTTAAATATTCAAATTTTGACGATTATTATTGTTTAAATTTATTCAATATCTTGAAAAACTATGCTTTTCTAAGCTTGTTTACACGAGGTCTCTGAAAAGTTTGAAAAACATCGAGTATCGCAAAAAGTGATGAAGAGGATTTTTAAAGTTCTTTTATCACAACTACAATAAATAACGGTAGTAAATAAAGTGTTGTTGTTATAGTTCGTTATTTTTTTATTTTCACTGAATAGCAATAATAGTATAATTCTAGTGTTTTGTATCTAGTTTTTGTATTGTTTAAATAAAAAAAATAGTTTAAAATCGCCTGTCTTAATTTTTTACCAATTGAGTGGAAAAAGGAAAATTATTATTATTATTAAAAGAATCTTTATTTCAAAAAACTTAAGAGTACATAGAGAACAACAATATACATGATTTATATAGCATAATTTTTGAAATAATTAAGTACAATCTATTGCCGTGAGACAAGAGGCGAAAGTACATTTCTGTTTAAGAAAAAAAATAATTTAAAGAAACTATTGATGGGGAAAACGAACTGGATTACATTCAAAAAAAATTTCTTTTTTACAAATGTTTCGTATGATATAATTTAACAAAAAAGTTAACAACAAATTAAAACAAACTGAGTTATACAAGCAAAAATTTAGGTCCGTCAAGCTGCGTCCACCACAATGGAAATTCAGAAATGTAATGATGCAATAATTTGATGCTCATTTGATGCTAATTTAGTACCGCAATCCCGCTGCGGTACTAAATTCCCTTCCCCCTCAAACTTGTGGGGGACCCAGCTTGACGTCAAGTTGCGTCCACCACACCTTAATACACAAAATTTCAAGAAACTAATGATGCAATAATTTGATGCTAATTTTGGGCTCCTCAAGTGGCGGAACTTCAAGCTCCTCAAGTCCATCCTTACCACTTAAAAGCAGCCCGATATCAAGCGAGCTGTGTAGACTTTTCACCACAACGGAAATTCAAAAATGTAATGATGCAATAATTTGATGCTCGATTAATGATAATTTAGTACCGCAATCCCGTCCCGGTACTAAATTCCCTTCCCCCTCAAACTGGTGGGGGACCCAGCTTGACGTCAAGCTGCGTCCACCACAGCTTAATACACAAAATTTCAAAAAACTAATGATGCAATAATTTGATGCTAATTTTGGGCTCCTCAAGTGGCGGAACTTCAAGCTCCTCAAGCCTATCCTTACCACTTAAAACCCGCTCGATATCAAGCGGCTGCGTAGACTTTTTATATACGACCTTTGAAAAAAAATAAAAAAGTGTATAAGACGTAAAACTAAGTAATTTGAGAGATTATAAAATTTTGTTCTTCTATCCCCAACGGTTTGGTTTTTACAGACAAAAAACCGAATTATGATGACGTCACTTGTATGAAGCTGCTTCCAACACAAAGGAAATTCAAAAATCTAATGATGCAGAAACTTAGTGCTTCTTATGGGCTCATTTATTGTTTCAATCTTAAATTTTGGGCTCCATGGTTTCACCTTGAAATCTAGTGCTGAATATGCAAAACCGTGTAGACTTTCTACGGAACTAGGTCATTTGAAATAATAACATTTTCCATCCCCCCTTTCAAATCTTCCATTTATTTTCTTGGAGACATTATATCCCATACTTATACCATTTTGTAACATTCTTATTATATAATAAATATAATTTAACCAATCAGGTCGCGAATTCTTTTTGATATAAATCATTGAGGAAAATTAAACTAACACATACAAATCATAGCTCACACATATTCTACTTCTTTAAAACAAACAAGCAAATGAAATTCTTTTAAAAATTACACCTACATACCTACATAGCAATTTTTTAAAATATCTATGCGTTGATTAGTTGATTTTTATTTTAGCTCCGCCTCCTGCACGGCTTTCTTTGATCAAAATAAAGGATTTACTATTACTATATTCAACTATGTAAAGTTTTGATTTTAGTATTTAGTGGGTTTCCGACCTCTTAAGGGAAAGGTTGGGTATACTCAAGCTTAAGAATATTTGAATGCAAAAATATTGCATTTCAAAATTATTCTGTAGTTAAAACATATTATAATAATGTATAGGTAGTAGGTACAAGGTACATAAGTACTTAATAGTATGTAGGTACCATTCATGAAATATTTCAAAAACCTATCATTTACATCGAGATTGAATCAAAATGAATTAAAACCAATAAGTACTTAAAGGTAGGTACCTACAAAAAATATGTAGATTTGAGGGATATTTAGGTACCTACTTTGTAAAGGGTTTATAAAACTTAAAAATGTTCATTATGAACAAAGTTTGGCACGATCTTCACATAATTGCACTGGATTTTAAGGTAGGTATTTGTTAATGCTGGATCTAGTGAGCCCTAGACCAAGGTGATACGACCACCCTTCATTATCACCCATTATTCATTTACATAGCGTGGATCGTGGAAGTAGGTATCACACACTTCACAAAAATTTACAGATTTCACTCCTTGAGTAACGATGGGGACATTGAAAATGACTTGCTTATGCTAGATAAATCCTTAGTCTTTATTATTTATAATTATAATCTTTCCTATACTTTGAATTTTATCTTTACCATTTTATACCTACATATATACAACAATTTAGATAATTCATCTGTTTTATGAAGACCAATCCAAGCATTATATTGAACTAACAAAATTAAGAATTTGTTAAACAAACTTTATTAGAACTTGCACACGCACTTCCATCTTTACTTGCACTTAGTTACACCAAATTAATTTTTTTTCTTCAGCTTCAGAAATTATTAAGGAAGAATAGTTCTTAAGCCGTTAATCCAACAACAATTTCTTCATCGGAACTCTTAATTGCTTAATACAAAACTTCATTTCATTTTCCCTCCGTTTTATCTTCAGCCAAATTTTGATTTTTCCCTAAGTGCAAAATGATGTTAGCATATGTATCACTATTTTTTTTTTTTTGCTATTTCCTCCTGTAATCGTTTTTCCTTTTCCAAAATCACGTTTTTTGTAACACTAACTAAAATTAGATTTTCCAAAAAACAAATATTCTAAAGGTAGTTGTTACCTCTCCACAAAATTTTATTTCCCTTATTCCCACTGTAGTTTTTGTATTTTGTTTCATTTTCAAAAATACAAAAGAAATGTTTTCTTTTTGTCATTTTATTGACCCACTTATATTTTTTTCCTGCTTGTTATCTAATCTAATATTTTTCATATACGCCGTAAGGGACCTCACTTTTTTCTTTTTGATTTAGCTTTGTGGTAACACCAAACAAAACTTCAATGTTTTCTATCCCTATGCTTGTTTATTTCGGTCTATACTTGTATATATTTTTCTTAACTCGTGTAACTTTTGTGGTAGGCAACGCTTACTTATATTTGATTTTCCCTCAAATATATGTCTAAAAATGAATTTTTAATGCTGGTGTTTGTTACGTGTCCGAAAAATTCTATTTTTGCTATTTTCTTTGTAGTTTTTTTAATTTTGGGGCTTATTAAGAGTCTTCTTGAAATAATTCAAAAAAAATCAAGAAGACCAAAGTCGATCAAAGATTCTTGATGAACTTGAAATTTCTATCAAATAGGAAAATATTTACTAGTAAAAATTAGCAATAACAATAATTAGACTTAATCTAACCAGTCTATTTTGAAGAGATTCTCGCAATAAGGTCCTTTATTTCATTTTCAAAAAGAGGCTTGATGGTGCCATGAAAGCTAGAGGGAGGCCCAATGTTATTTTGTTTGTATTCAACAGTTTTTTGTAGTTTTTGTATTTTTTTTTTTTGGTAAAAAAAAAAACCGTTTTTTGAACATATTCGACACTTAAAACAATTCAACATTTTTTGGTAAGGTTTTTTATAGTTTTTTTCGCTTAAAAAAACTGGTTATTGAATATTTTTACAAGTTCTTGTTTATAGAAAAAAATTACCCCAAGGCCAATATCATTGTTTGTTCTCAAGATATTTGAGACGAACAAAAATTTTTCACAATTTTGCTAAGTTTCTTGTGGTTTTTCGATTAAAAGAAACTATCTGTTGAATTGAATATTTTTAAAAAATTTATCAATTATTTATTATAAACATTATAAACTTACTTAAAGAATAAAGCTGCCCCACAGCCAATATCATTATTTGTTCTCAAAATATTTGAGACAAAAAAAATTTTTCCACAATTTTTAGTGAAGTATCTTGTAGTTTTTTTTTCACCTAAAAAAAACTACTTGTTGAATTTTTTACAAATTCTATCAATTATCAATTTTAAACTACTTGGTGTGTAGATTTAAATTAACCCGATACCAATATCATTGTCTGTTCTCAAGATATTTGAGGCAAAAACAATTTTTTTACAATTAGTGTGTAGAACTGCTTGCTGTTTTTAGCTCTTAAAAAAACTATTAATTCAATATTTTTAAAAACTTTCAATTTTTATCTATAAAATTATATATAAAATTAAACTACCTCGAAGCCAATATCATTGTTTGCTGTCAAGATAGTCAAGCCAATCATAGCTAAACAAAACACAAAAGTAAAATAATAAACAAAACAAAAAATAATAAACAAAACAAAAAACCCTCAACAAATATCTCAACGAACCTACCTGAAACTAAACATCACACATGCATCCTATCCTACTAACCTTACACGCACATCGTAGTCTATGCTATAGTACGACTAAAAACAAATTATTTACCGGCAAGTAACATACAAACCTTCACACCTCAAGGCATCTTTGCAACTGAAGAGTGAAGACTGAACTGAACACTGCACTGAATACTGAAATGAATAGTCTTTCATAATAAACTAATAAACAGAGCCAGAGAAGAGATAGAAAGAAATCTTAAATGAACTATGGCACTTTATTTTTGTGTTCTGTTTATTTGGGCTGATTGTCCGCACAAAGACTTGCAAGTTGCAAATCGACGACGATGAATTATAGGAATATTGATTAAAGATTTAGTACCACTTTTTAATTGAATTGTATTTTCAATTTGTGAAGCTTATATAGAACGTACAGCTACGTTTGATATATCAAAATAATTGTCAATTATTGAAGCTGCTAATAAAACAAAAACGAATTGTATAGGTGCATAGATTAAAGAGTTATAAGGTTATATGTAAATGAACAGATATATGTTATTATCTCGGCTAAGGTATGATTAAAAAAATCAAATTTTACATATTATATGTGAATCTATATAATCTATCTCCGGTATGAATTTGAGATTTTTAAATACAACCGTTAAAAAGATAAAAAATAATAACTGCAAAAAATCGATCAACAAAAATTGCGGTATATTTAAAAAATTAATTAAATATAAAAAATACTATCAACATTTCCTGAAACAAAAACAATTTGTTATTTATTATCTTTCTTAAACTATAAAATTTATTAGAATCAGCCTTAACCCTGATGTGTAGCATTTGTGAACCATCTATTTTTGAATTTTTAACTCACCATTAATATATCTCACTTTATATTTCTTTTGCAATTTCAAGATATACATATGTATGTACGAAATTAATATATTAAACTTAACCATCGATTAACAAAAAAATATTACTGTGGCACTTCTCATTTGTTTTTTTTTTTGTTCGACCATTTCACATAAAAACCATATTTTAAATTCCTTACAATTCGAATTAAAAAAAAACCGTCGCATTGCATCTCTACATTATTTTCCTATCATAAACATTTATCAAAAAATTTCCTACGCTTAGATTTAGTTTAAGAAGCGCTATGCACTGCTGCATGTACTGGCTCTTGCATTTTATAATTATAGTAATATGTACCTAACCTACATATGTATAGTTAAAACTCATTTCATTTAAGCAACACCAACCAAAAATTCAATCGTACCCTCCTTACCGCTTGCATTCATCTTCTATACAAATCTGTTCACTCCAAAATGAATGGTAACACCACCAAATTTTCTGTCGTACCCCCCATATACGCTAGCGTTCATCTCATATTACATTTGTTCAATTTATTCATTTTAGTAACACCACCAAAAATTCGATCTTATCCCCCATATACGCCAGCGTTCATCTCATATACACATTTTTTCACTTTATTCATTTTAGTAACACCATAATTTATCCAAAACGACCCTATAAACATTTTCAATGTTAATAAAATCTCTGTGAGAAGTCGGTCTTAGCTTAGTTTCTAAGAGAAAATTTTATATAGGTAGGTATGCAGGCATTTTTTTTGAAACTGAGATGTTATAGGTAACTAAGGTGGTAGGTACTTAAATAGTAACACGATATTTCATATTTAACCAACTAGGTAAGTACCTATCCTAGATAAAATGAATTAAGTTCTCTAAAAGGTCACAGTGTCTTTAGTTGCTTTTTCTTAAACGAACAACTTTCTAAATTTCAACATTTTCAATTACCAATTTTTATTAAAAATAACCATTACAAATGCAAATGTTTTTAAAATAAAAAATTAGCGACATTTTTCAGATAGTTAAGGTTGCGTATGTAGGTATCTACGTGAATTACATGTAAGGCTGAAAGGAAGAACATTGTAGGTATGCTTTTTCGGAACCTGATGACCGCTGATACAACAATAACTCAAGTTATCTCGAAATTTTTTATATAACTAGATAACAAAGCGAATAAACATCGGAACGCGAGGAATGGTATCTGACTGAAAAGAAATAAGAAACTGAAAAAAAGTTGAAAATTCAAATTAAGGCATCTAGGCATATTCAGCTTAAATTTAAAATTATAATATTAGGTACAGTAAAACCAGGATAACTGCCTCACCATAAATGTCTTGGAGGTATTTATGGGGGCTACGCAGTTATAAAAACCAGCTTAGGTGCACAAAGCACTTATCTCTCGTTGCCAAAAAAAAAAAAAAACGGTTAACTGCCTAAAACTTTTTTTAAATTTAAAAAATATGACATTAGAAAGTGCATTGATGCGCTATCAATTAAATTCATAGGTAGCTAAAAAAATTTTGGACTTATCAATAGCAGTATTTTCAGGGTCAATATAAAAAATGTATAGAAAGTTAGAGGCAATTGAGTGCGGAATGTAGTTAAGCGAAATGTACTCATAAGATCAGTTTTATATGGAAAATTCTTCAAAATGTTGGTTCTCAAGAAATAGAATTACTTATTCGGGTTTTACCGCACCTATAACAATATCGAATATTTTCGTCAAATCAGTACCTCCTTAATTACGTAGGCACAATTTTAGAAAATATAATCACCCTGATTACAGAATCCAACGAATGAGCTGCGCAGGGAATCTGATTCAAATTTGACATTTGGTTCATGGTAAAAATGTCAAAATTGAGTCAGATTCCCTGCGCAGCTCATTCGTCGGATTCTGTAATCGGGGTGAATATGTATGTAATTGAACTACCTACCCAGATTAAATAGTAAAATAATAAAATAGCAACCAACATACACATAAGTAGGTATTCTTTTCCAATTTGTGGATACAAATTTAAAATTTTGAGTTTTTATTTTTTTAACTATGTACATACATTTATATGTATATAATGTGAAGGTGTAGATACGTACATACATAGGTAGATCGTAGATACATCTAGGTATATATCTACTCAAATAATTTATTTAAAAGAACATTGGTTTTCTGAGTATAGATGTCTATACCTAAAATAATATTGCAAGTGCTGCAGTTGTGTTTTTAAAAATGTTCAATCAATATCATCATTAAGTCAATTTTTGGAAATCATCCCCTCATGTCTCAAGGGAGAGAATCAGCCACCCCTTTTAAGTATAATTCTTTTCTGGTGTCATTACACGTTCTATCTTAGTTTTTTATCTAAAAGGAATCACCCAGAAAATGGGGGGAGAGTACAATAACTTTGGCATCAAGCTATGATAACGGTTTTTTTGTAGAACAGCTTAATACAATAATTTGTATTATGGGTGAGGGGGGATATTTAATAAAAAGAATACTAAAAATGGAAAAAAAATATTTAAAAATAACGGTTACACTTACAACTATGTAAGTATTGTACCTTTTTTTAAAGCTAATACTCTGTTCTATTAATTAGTTTTTAAATTAAGTGAAATCTATGCATAGTTTAAAAAAAAAACGGGTTTTAAACTCAAAATTTGTGGAAAAAAAAAATAAGAAGAAGGTTTAAAGTGTAATTTTTCAAAACTGCAAGATTTTATAAATTTTTTTTGTGTTGCTTTAATTAATTTTTAATCAAAAACTGAAAACTAGATGATTTTATGTCTTCTAGTTTGTGAGAAAATTGAAAATTACTAAAACTACTACAGAACAAAATTCGAATGTTTGTTAGTTTTTCTTATGATATAAGTAGGTACATAGGTATGCCTACTTTACAATTGCATTATATCGGCAGCATGCCCCCCCCCCCAATACATGCCTCACTGTTTATACGTCGTGATGCTAGGACGTGCCAGCACTGTATTTATGTATGTAAGTAAACAAAAGTAGTACATATTATCGATTCAAAATTGAAAGGTATTAGCATTGACCACAAAAAGCCATTTCAGCTTTTCATTTCACAATTTTGAAAAAAATTTGTCTTACCTAACTGTTTTTTTTTTTCATTTTTGTATCAAAATTTTGAGTTTGCATGCGAATTTTGTAAAAACTGTTAACTAAAATAATTTAATTAAAATTTAGGATTAAAAAACAGACTTCTGGCTTTTAAAAACGGTATAGAACCTCATTTTCAGTCTTGCCGTTGTTATTTTATACTTTTTTTTTCATTTAAAGTAATATTTTGGTAGAATTGCCCCTACCACCTAAACGGGGTAAGATAGGCTCCTATAGCAAAAATATTTTTTTTACCCCTCTACAAAAAACCGTTATAAATTTTTGGTGGAAAAGTTATCGTACTCGTGCCGAAAATTGGTATGGTAAGTACTTAATTATCTACCTAGGTAGATAAAGTAAAATAAAAATCTAAAAATAAAAAAAAAAAATATTTGTTAGCATTTCCAACCGACCGACGCGATTTCCGTTTTATTTTTTAGAGTAATAAGTAAGTATAAATATATATGTATATATATATGTAACTAGGTGCCTAGGTACATATCAAGGCATTCTTAGTTTTTTTTTTATATAAAACATACCTACCTACCTACATACCTCAATTGTCTTACAAATTTGCCATATTTATTTAGTAGGTACCTATTCCTATAAGTACTTATACATGAGGCTGTGAGTACAAAAGTGGTGTAACCCACTTTTTTTATCATAATGTTCCATCTTCAACCGCTCTTGAATACTGTTTTATTTGAGATTTAAGGGGCATAAGTTACATATTTAGAAAGCTTACATAGGTAGGTATCTAAGAATTTAAAATTTTGGCTTTGATGACTTTTGATGCACAAATGTAAAAATACGTGACAAAAATATCAACAATGCTACAAGAAATGGGTTACACCGCTTTTGCACTCACAGCCTCACATATGAACATAAATACAGGAAGGTAGGTATAGTACCTACCTACTTAAAGTATTCCAGGAATTGTTTAAGTGACATAATGGGTATTTTACATAGGTATTTTTAAAAAATATCTTTAAAAATTGACCTAGGTATTAACGGTAGATATTTGCGCACCTACTAAACCTGTACAATCTTCTATACCTTTTCTTTATAATTTATTTTTTGCTGAAATAAAACAGCTGTTACCTATTATCGATAAAAATTCAACGAACACCTACAAATCAAAGTTCATACGCATTCAATTTTTGTAATATGTAACTATGTATGTATGTATGTATATGAAAATAAATGCTTATATATGTAGGTACTTTTAAGATTAAGCTCTGCCTCCGATGCTGAACTGAAGCAGAATACAAAATTTTAAGCTAGTGTTCTCCTTCTATTTAATTAAAAAAGAAGCTATGCGCAGTCGAGTCGGAGTTGATTAGTAGGTTAGTAGGTTAGTAGGTTTCCGACCTTTCAGGAGACATGTGGTTTTACGCACTTACTGCGTTTATGAAACGAAACAACAAACGAAAAGAGTAGATATGACATATGAGTCATAGATTCATACAAAATTTATTTTACACTCTTGCAAACCTATCAGTTTACTAACACACATCTATGCATTCTAATGACTCTCAATTTATGCACAAACTTTTAGATTTTGTTTGGTTGGTAACAGTTGGTAGAAAATTCTCTTAAAAATGTGAAATGTCAAGAATTTTGCGGGGCCGGGGATTAAATTTGACACAAAATTCCTAGAATTCTGTATTACGTAATATGAAAGACACGCACAACACGCTTTTTGAATTTCATACTTTTTCTCTCATGTTTTTTTTTGAGTACAGGAACAATATTGGACTGAAATTCACAAAACTGCACAAGGTGGAATAGTGGAATCGCACATATAATTGAAATTATATCAAAAACAAAACGACGTACGTGATTTAAGACATTAACAATTATTGTTAAGTGCGGTCCTGGCAGTGCTGAGAGATCACGGGATTTTTTTTGTTGAAAATTTCGATTCAAAAAGGGAAAAGGTTTTTCTTAAGTAAATTTGTTTTAAGGGGGACTTTAATATTTTTCATGATCGAAGTAAGTAACGTTAGGTAGAATTTATAGATATTCCGAGCTTTTAATACTTTTTAAAGTGTGAATAGGTAGTTACCTATAGAGGGTTGATGTTTTTGACATATTAAAGAAATTATTGATTTAGATATTTAAATTGGTTCTCTTTCATAACATGCTGGCTCCACCTGCCATGAACGATGCCAAGACTATGAACATGTCTAATAAAAATCCAATGGAGCCAGAAAAATCCATGTCTTGTCAAGTCAACGACATGTCGGAGAAAACCAACTTTTGAACACGAACGACATGAACGCTGTTCAAAGCTGGGCAATGAGATTTAACGTTTCACGTGCGTATTTACTGTTACATAATCTGCCCAGAGAGAAAAAATCTGCTGATTGTTGATTGGATTGTGGTTGTAATGTTGGACATCTGTATGCCCTGTGGAGTCGGGGTGTAACTGTTCAGAGAAACATTTATGTATGTAGCTCCATTTTCCCTATACTTTTGCGGCCAATCAATGCACTGACCTTCATTTCTCACTGACCATCGTTACAGAACTTAAGTTTGATTTTTACGTAGGTAGGTACCTATAACAAGTTAATGAAAGTATGTAGGTATATAATTATTATAATACCACGTTCGTTACTGATTGTGCTCTTCTCCTATAAGCATCACATTCATAATTTAAATAGGAAATACAAAAAAATCTAAACTGCCATCTTTGTTACTGCCAACTTTCATCCACCAGTGAGAGAATCCTGTTAGCTTAGTTCAACCGACACGGCTTCAAAAAATTGTAATTTGGCTTCTATTCTAATGAATAGATATGTTGGTCTTCAAGGTAAAGGTCTTGATTTTCGAGTAATACTATCTTGGGTAGGAGAGAGTGGCGCTTAGAAAAGAAGACTTCCCCTCAAATATTAAGAATCACGTAGGAAAAAATATTCGTATCCTTCGAAGATAATGACATGTCACTTTAGTTTTGAATTGGACATCCAAAACAAAATTTTTAGGGGTGAGTGTTCTCAGAAATTAATAGGTTTGTTAATGTTTTGTGTAATAATTTTTCACATGGAAAAATAATAGACCTGCTTGATTTTGTAGTTACGCATTCATGTTTTCCTTATGTTTGTGAATACCTGCCTACATGTGAGATATGTGCGGTTTTTCTTAGAGTTTTAAATAGTACCAAATTTCACGGTTGGTCTGGTTGTAATTATTTAACGGGGTTCATTGTAAAATATGAGTTCAATTTTTAAACTGACTTTTGAGAACCACAACGATGAATAGCTATTATGCACTTGTTTTTAATTAATTATTAATTTTAGTTCAACTTTATCTTGTTTTTATTTTTTGCATTAGCTGAATACCTAGTAATTTTTTTTTTTTTATTGCTATGAACTTTGTTTTATTTGATGTAGGTACCTACCTATCTATTCATTTAATAAGTTAATATTTATATTTCAAGCTTAAATTTGTATTCCGCATACCTATGTGTTGTTTGTTTTATTTACTTTGCCTACAAAAAGTACTGGCATTAAGTGGGTACAAACTACAAAATTCATTTATAATGAAAACACTACGACACTAAGGGCCTATTTTTAATGCTGAACAAGCTAATCCTGAAAATCAAATTTACGAGTCAACTTATAAACAGTTTTTCAGTGGAGGATTAACTTTACCTTTCACATCATCAGTTATTAAAAGCCTGTTGAAATCGAGTGCGACTTCACCTTTTAACGCCTTTCACTATCGTAATTGAGATGATGCCACAACGGAAATCGCCCTTTTAAAAGATTTCAATACATTGTTAACATGCAATTTTCAGAAATTTTTTTTTTCTCAGTTTTTTCCCTGATCCAACTCACTTACTTTAATTAACTCGAAGTGACGAGTGAGCTTAGGAGCACATATTGACTAAAAATACGTTTTATGATTTAACTCAGATTCAACCCCCAAACTATGATGATCTGGAAGCGAAAAAGTGGCCCTTAGTGTATCTACAGGAATAAGAATCCTTGATAGATCTGCAGGGTTCTTCTTCAACACTGTATGTATATTTGATTCTGTATTACTGAATGAATTTTGGGTTGGTATTAAAAGTGAATATCCTGAACTTGATAAAAAAAGCTATATTAAATTTGCCCCACTTTGCCTCAGCGTTTTGCTGCCAGATTAAACTTATGCAAAATGCAAATAAAGTTCGAGATTGGATGCTATCAGAACTTAACTTTAAAAATAATATTAATCAAACAATGAAATATCACTTGTTTTGATGGAATATGCTAAATTGATTTGATATTGGAGATTTTCAACGTGTTTTTTCATGAAATAAATAAAAGATATTATTTTGAATAGGTAACTTAAATACACTTATTTTATTTATTTATTTACTTAAATGCATTTCGGAAGCAATGCTTCCATCGTCAGTAAGTTTTATATGTTACTTAAATAAAAATAAACTAATTTAGAGTTTGTAATGTCTTGCCTATTTTTTGGGGTTTCGAACTATATTTGAGCCTTATTTAGGGTTCCACAGCCTAAAAAGTTTGGGAACCCCTGCACTAGACACTGATTAGGTATAGGACATAATTTTAAGGTAGATATATGCACCTGGACTTAGAACAACAAGGTTCTTTATTACGCTAGATCTTTGTGTCACAATTTACATAAGTCCAGTAAATCCGAGGCAAGCTCTAGCGGCACGAATGTGCCACATGTTTAGTTTTCAGTTTTTCGTGTTCATCTTATAAATTATTTATCAACTTATCAATATCTAATCAGAAATAAAAAAATAGCTTATAAAATTCTTTACAACATTGATTTAAACAACATTTTTCATATCTTTCATAGTTTAAAAAGATATAATCTTATTTTTCAATTATCTACCAAAAAGCACTGCATTTTATTTTCTTGAGTATGAAATGCGGTGGTAGCGCTAACGCTTAAAGCATTTCCTACTGTCCAAGCATCCAAAGATCTTGCCAAACCCGTTTTTTTTAATAAATAAATGTATTTATGACATTCTCAAAATTTTAAAAAACCTCTTGATCATTTATTTTTTTTTGTGTTTGTAGTAATAAAACTGATTTTTAAAGGAATTTTGAGCTGAAAATTCCGTTTTAAAACTTTTTATTCCTTCAAGTACCTACACACATAAATAACTGAGCAGGATTGTTTTTCGATGTCTCTTCAATTTTTGAAATGTTGCTTAATACATTCATACGGGAAGGTATCGATATTGAGAAGGCTGGTTTTTATAACTGCGTAGCCCCCATTAATACCTCCAAGACATTTATGGTGAGGCAGTTATCCTGGTTTTACTGTAACTAATAATATAATTTTAAATTTAAGCTGAATATGCCATACATATGCCTAGATGCCTTAATTTGAATTTTCAACTTTTTTTCAGTTTCTTATTTCTTTTCA
This sequence comes from Dasysyrphus tricinctus, assembly GCA_963921185.1. Classification (NCBI taxonomy): domain Eukaryota; kingdom Metazoa; phylum Arthropoda; class Insecta; order Diptera; family Syrphidae; genus Dasysyrphus; species Dasysyrphus tricinctus. The sequence goes on from OY992530.1 coordinate 127,558,168, forward strand.
GTCAGATACCATTCCTCGCGTTCCGATGTTTATTCGCTTTGTTATCTAGTTATATAAAAAATTTCGAGATAACTTGAGTTATTGTTGTATCAGCGGTCATCAGGTTCCGAAAAAGCATACCTACAATGTTCTTCCTTTCAGCCTTACATGTAATTCACGTAGATACCTACATACGCAACCTTAACTATCTGAAAAATGTCGCTAATTTTTTATTTTAAAAACATTTGCATTTGTAATGGTTATTTTTAATAAAAATTGGTAATTGAAAATGTTGAAATTTAGAAAGTTGTTCGTTTAAGAAAAAGCAACTAAAGACACTGTGACCTTTTAGAGAACTTAATTCATTTTATCTAGGATAGGTACTTACCTAGTTGGTTAAATATGAAATATCGTGTTACTATTTAAGTACCTACCACCTTAGTTACCTATAACATCTCAGTTTCAAAAAAAATGCCTGCATACCTACCTATATAAAATTTTCTCTTAGAAACTAAGCTAAGACCGACTTCTCACAGAGATTTTATTTGTGAAGTGTGTGATACCTACTTCCACGATCCACGCTATGTAAATGAATAATGGGTGATAATGAAGGGTGGTCGTATCACCTTGGTCTAGGGCTCACTAGATCCAGCATTAACAAATACCTACCTTAAAATCCAGTGCAATTATGTGAAGATCGTGCCAAACTTTGTTCATAATGAACATTTTTAAGTTTTATAAACCCTTTACAAAGTAGGTACCTAAATATCCCTCAAATCTACATATTTTTTGTAGGTACCTACCTTTAAGTACTTATTGGTTTTAATTCATTTTGATTCAATCTCGATGTAAATGATAGGTTTTTGAAATATTTCATGAATGGTACCTACATACTATTAAGTACTTATGTACCTTGTACCTACTACCTATACATTATTATAATATGTTTTAACTACAGAATAATTTTGAAATGCAATATTTTTGCATTCAAATATTCTTAAGCTTGAGTATACCCAACCTTTCCCTTAAGAGGTCGGAAACCCACTAAATACTAAAATCAAAACTTTACATAGTTGAATATAGTAATAGTAAATCCTTTATTTTGATCAAAGAAAGCCGTGCAGGAGGCGGAGCTAAAATAAAAATCAACTAATCAACGCATAGATATTTTAAAAAATTGCTATGTAGGTATGTAGGTGTAATTTTTAAAAGAATTTCATTTGCTTGTTTGTTTTAAAGAAGTAGAATATGTGTGAGCTATGATTTGTATGTGTTAGTTTAATTTTCCTCAATGATTTATATCAAAAAGAATTCGCGACCTGATTGGTTAAATTATATTTATTATATAATAAGAATGTTACAAAATGGTATAAGTATGGGATATAATGTCTCCAAGAAAATAAATGGAAGATTTGAAAGGGGGGATGGAAAATGTTATTATTTCAAATGACCTAGTTCCGTAGAAAGTCTACACGGTTTTGCATATTCAGCACTAGATTTCAAGGTGAAACCATGGAGCCCAAAATTTAAGATTGAAACAATAAATGAGCCCATAAGAAGCACTAAGTTTCTGCATCATTAGATTTTTGAATTTCCTTTGTGTTGGAAGCAGCTTCATACAAGTGACGTCATCATAATTCGGTTTTTTGTCTGTAAAAACCAAACCGTTGGGGATAGAAGAACAAAATTTTATAATCTCTCAAATTACTTAGTTTTACGTCTTATACACTTTTTTATTTTTTTTCAAAGGTCGTATATAAAAAGTCTACGCAGCCGCTTGATATCGAGCGGGTTTTAAGTGGTAAGGATAGGCTTGAGGAGCTTGAAGTTCCGCCACTTGAGGAGCCCAAAATTAGCATCAAATTATTGCATCATTAGTTTTTTGAAATTTTGTGTATTAAGCTGTGGTGGACGCAGCTTGACGTCAAGCTGGGTCCCCCACCAGTTTGAGGGGGAAGGGAATTTAGTACCGGGACGGGATTGCGGTACTAAATTATCATTAATCGAGCATCAAATTATTGCATCATTACATTTTTGAATTTCCGTTGTGGTGAAAAGTCTACACAGCTCGCTTGATATCGGGCTGCTTTTAAGTGGTAAGGATGGACTTGAGGAGCTTGAAGTTCCGCCACTTGAGGAGCCCAAAATTAGCATCAAATTATTGCATCATTAGTTTCTTGAAATTTTGTGTATTAAGGTGTGGTGGACGCAGCTTGACGTCAAGCTGGGTCCCCCACAAGTTTGAGGGGGAAGGGAATTTAGTACCGCGGCGGGATTGCGGTACTAAATTAGCATCAAATGAGCATCAAATTATTGCATCATTACATTTCTGAATTTCCAATGTGGTGGATGCAGCTTGACGGACCTCAAAAATTTTAATAATACTTTTTCCTCTTATTATAATATGTAGTTTATGTTGTAGGAATTAACAAATTTTCTATTTCCGAATGATTGAAAGCAAAAACCCATTTTTTAACATTTAATAAAAATACTGATTTCCTTCTCTCATCCCTAAGGACTCTTGGAAGTGAGTTGAATAAACGAGGAGCTGTGACATCATAAAATCTTGAAAAGTGTGTTTTGTAAAATGTTGGTATTGTTACGAAATTTCTGGTGTTGCCTCTTAAATTAAAATTGTCATTTATTCTAGAATTATAAAAACCGGAATTTTCAAAAAATATTTTTAGGACTTTGTAACAGTAAAGATGCCTTAAAGGGAGAATCTCGAGATCCTTGAACAATTCAAAACTTGGTGTTATGCGATTTGCTTTACACAATATTCTAATAGCATGTTTTTGTTTAATCAAAAGAGGTTCAATTTTATTAAAATACGCGCCACCCCAACATGAGATTCCATATTGAAGTTTTGATTTCAGCAATCCGTTATAGACGAGCTTTAAGATTGGAAGATTACAATATAGGCTAAGATGATAAAGTTGCCTTACAACCTTATTCATGTAATGCTTCAGGTAAAATGTGTGGTCCATCCAATTAAGATTTTGGTCTAATATAATGCCAAGATATTTGAAACTATCTACGCATTCAATTTTAAAACAGCTTTGACCACAAGATACATTTTCATTAAAAGATACACCAGACACATCTCCTAAACAAAACCTCAAGCAGCTTGGGGAGTGATAAAGCAAAGGCAATTCCTCACAAATTTTATTCTGGATTTTATAAACCATAAACTTTGTTTTATTACTTATAATTAAGTTATGTTGATTGAACCATCGCCGAAGTAAGTCTAAATCATAATTTACATCAGAAAATAGGTTAAGATGACTTTTGTTGGCATATGAAAGAGCTGTATCATCAGCAAATGCTGTGACTTTGCCTTTAAAAGGTTGCAAGAACAAGGAATTGACATATACTAAGAACAATAACGGACCCAAAACGGAGCCTTGAGGAACACCTAAATTTATGGAACTTTCCGAGCTTAAAACATTGTTGATTTTTACTATTTGCTTACGATTACTTAAATACGAAGCAAACCAGTTATGAAAAAAGCCTCTGAAACCAGTTTTGAAAAGTTTATCCAATAACAAATTATGGTTAACCATATCAAAAGCTTTGGTGATGTCAATAAATAAAGTTGATGCAATTTGAGAAGAATTAAGACTGTTATAAATTTCACCTGTCAATTTAAGCAACGCACTTTCAGTTGATTTACCACTTCTAAAACCAAACTGAGAGTCATTAAAGAAGTGAGTTCTGTCTAAAAAGGATATCATTCTAGTTTTAATACCCCTTTCAAAAATCTTCGAAAAGACAGATAAAAGGGAAATGGGACGATAATTGTTCAACACAGTGGTGTCTCCTCTCTTGTGCAGTGGGATTACAACTGCTATTTTCAAAGATTTAGGAAAAACACCTTTCAGTACACATGCATTAAAAATAAAGCTTAAAACATCAGATATTTGAAACGAAATTTGATTCAGTATGAAACTAGATATATTATCAAAAGACGAAGAATTTGACTTTTTTAGTGAATTTATAATTTTTATAATTTCAAGAGAAGTAAATTCTTCAAAGAAAAAACTCTCTGATTGAAATTTTGTTTGCTTTAATCTAACATCGCAAATTTCAGGTGTAGAAACACTATGATTTGCAAATCCATGACAAGACCCAATATTAGAAAAAAAATTATTGAATAAATCAGCAACCTCTAATGGCTCGGACACAGTAGAATTGTTATTATTAATAACAATATCTGAATTTGATTTATTTTTACTCAAAATTTCATTTACTATTTGCCATTCCTTCTTAGAGTTGCCAACGTTCTTAGCTAATTTATTTCTGAAATAATTATCGCGGCATATTGGTATTTCATTTTTTACCTCACGACAAATTTTTTCATAAAAGATTTTAAGTCTAGCATTGTTAGGATGTTTTTTAAGAAGTAAACAGACTTGCTTTTTCTTTTTGATTTTTTTCAGTAAATGAATCGGCATCCATTGTTTGAGACATTTCAATTTATTATGTTTTCCATACTTATTAAGGCTACTTTTTGATACATAATATTGTAATTTGTTTAAAAACAGATCAAAGGCAATGGATGGATCATCCGCACAATACACATCATCCCAGAACTCAAAGTTTAAGTGTGATCTTAAAGAAGCAAAATCAATTGATCTTAGCTCTCTATTTGCGCATTGCTTATTACGTGAAATCATAATGTTCAATTGAATTCCAGTCAATCTATGATCAGTTATATGTAAATCATAGGCCCATGTTTTACAATCACAAACGTTATTTCGGTTCAGCCTCACAAAAACATGGTCCAAGCAAGAATTTAAACGAGTGGGCTGATTGAGTAGAGATTCAAAACCAAACGAAGACATTACCGACAAGAAATTATCAGCCTCCGGAGACTCACACAATATGTTTATATTTAAATCACCAAGCAATACTATATTTTTACATTTTTGAAGCTCCAAAAAACTCGAAAATTCAACTAAAAAGGTTTTGACTGTACACTTATGCAATCTGTAAACACAAATAAAACAGTATTGAACACCAGAGATGATACATTTTACGCTTAAAATATCAGCACTTTCCAATTTAATTTTATCAATTACACACCCCATAATGCTATTTCTATAAAAAACCGCGACACCTCCAGCAGCATATGAATCATTACAAGTTGCATCGAATGTGAAATTAGGAATAATATCAAAGTCAGATTTTTCTTCTTCATAGATCCAAATTTCAGATAAGAAAATTAAATCTGGTAAATGGTCCAAAGGGGCAAGGTGAGAGAAAAAAGTATTGAAATTAGATCTCATACTACGAACATTTTGATGTATTATTCATCAAAAAACATTCCACCCCCTTTACCAGTAAATTCTGGGCTTACCTTCAATAATTTTACACCCAAGTTTTTGGCAAGTTACTTCTGAATGCTAGTTTTACATTTGTCCCTTAATAAGTTTTCGAAAGTAACTTTTAGTTTTGGCAATAAACAGTTTTTTTCGATTTGCCACGAACTATGATTTGTGGAATGTTTTCCTTTTTCTTCTCACCGATTCAATTGTTTGTGAGTGTGTTTTTCTCAATATGAATATGAAGAAGAAATTTTGTATTTTTGAGTTCATTAAAGTACTATAGTGAAAGCTTAAATCCAAATTTTCGATCATCAATCCATAAAAGGGTTGCCGCTATCTTCAATAAAGGAGTGAACTCGTTTTTCAAAGATAGAGCCGTATTTTTAATTTTTTCGAAAAAATACAAATGCACTCCTGACAAGACGAGTACGCTCTATAAATTTGTTATATCTATGGTATTTTTTCATGCTTTGTGTATTTAAAGAGCTATAACCAATTATAAGTAAAAAATGGAGCTCACATATTTTTAATTTAATTTTTGTTGAGTGCTACGTGATAATGTTCTCCTAATATGTAGGTAGTTCTTTAAAAATCGTTAACTTATAATTTTTATCTTAATATTTTTTAGCCCAAACAGTTGTTTACTGTTTACTTGCTTACTGTAGTACCTGAAAGGCTTCCAAACGCAGCGTCACACTTAAAATATTCCAATTAAAATTGTAACTTCCTAATTTTTTTGTTTTGAATCTCACTCAAGATGGTGGAAACTTGCAGAACAAGAATAATAACCGCGTACCTGATATGCAAATAACTTTTATATATTATTTGAAAACCCAAATTTATACATCCTAGCACTTTACTCTTATAAGCTGCTATCTAAAATAATAAAATGTGAATTCTATGCGCTTTATAATATGTTATCATCATCTCTAATTATTTCCGATTTTTAAACACATCCATTCAAAATATAAAAATCAAATAGGTAGGTACCTACTTGAAAAAATTGATCACGAAAAATTGCGATTTTGAAACAAATTTTGCCCCAAAACTAGCACATCAATCAAAAATTCCTCAGACATGGGTAAAACAATTTTGTCTTACCTTTCCAAAAATATAAAATTTTCTGACAACAAAAGTATCATCCTGATTTATGGCTCTGGACCTTTGGCAAATCATATGAGGAAAATTTGAAAAAAAAAATATCCCATCTAATTGGTCAGTAATTGGTCAGAAAAGGTCAACTGGTCCCAGAAATTGGTCAGCCCTAGATAACTTTTAATCAAGGCTTAAACTTTCTCAAGGTCACTCAAGGTCACGCTCGATTTTTGGCACCTCATTTAAGGGAAATTGGCCAAAATTTTATACCATCCGAAAGAATTCTAGATCGTGTTAAAAGGCCAACTACTTTTAGTAATTGGTAAGCCCTAGATTTTTTTCTGTGATTTTTTGAAGTTCGTTTGAAGGTAACAAAAATAGCTTTTGGCACCTCATTTGGGTCATTTAAAAAAAAAAAATATGCAATTTGAAAGGCCTCTTCACGGTTGTTAAAGGTCAGCTATTTTCAATTGGTCAGCCATAGTTTTTTAATGATTTTTTAAATTATGGTTCACGCGATTTTTGGCACCTCATTTATGGGAAATTTACAAACATTTAATACCACCTGCATGTTGCCTGCATGGCCCTAAGATCTGTATAAAAGGTCAGCTACTTTCAGTTATTGGTCAGTTATAGATACTTTTATACGATTTTTTAAAGTATTTTTTTTTCAAGGTCACGAACCGTTCATGACCTAGAAAAAAAAACTTAGAAATAATCGTATAAAAGAATCTATAACTGACCAATTACTGAAAATAGCCGACCTTTAACAACCGTGAAGAGGCCTTTCAAATCGCAAACTTTTTTTTAAATGACCCAAATGAGGTGCCAAAAGTTTTTTTTGTGACCTTGAAACCAACTTCAAAAAATCACAGACAAAAATCTAGGGCTGACCAATTACTAAAAATAGTTGACCTTTTATCACGATCTAGAAATCTTTCGGATGGTATAAAATTTTGGCAAATTTCCCTTAAATGAGGTGCCAAAAATCGCGCGTGACCTTGAGTGACCTTGAGAAAGTTTAAGCCTTCATTTAAAATTATCTTGGGCTGACCAATTTCTGGGACCAGTTGACCTTTTCTGACCAATTAGATGGGATATTTTTTATCAAATTTCCTTTATATGAGGTGCCAAAGGTCCAGAGCCCTGATTTATTGCAAATTATTTCTGTGGTGTTATAGGTAGAAACCTGATAACTCCATTTTAAAATTAGCGTCTTTACGCCCAATTTAAATCAAGCTAGAGTGTAAACGAGGCCACGATATTTTCTTCAAATTTGGAATGCTTATGAACATAACCTTTGAAAAATTATGTTTCAAATTTGAAGAAAATCGGTTCACCCGTTTAGGTTGTTGGTCGATGTAAAGTGGACGCAAAGACGCAAATTTTAAAATGGAGTTATCATGTTTCTACCAAACACCACAGATTTCTTAGCCGTCTTCATTCATACCTCTTCCTTTATTTTTCCGAATTTTTCGTTACGGCTACAACTTTCTTGTACATAATGGCATAATCTACTGAATACAGAAAAAAACATCTTTCTACCGTCTCCCGTTAAGAAAATAACCAAAACCGAGTTCACTCTCTAAACCCTGCAAAGGTTTGATGGTCGAAAAATTAGATTAAAACTTACTTTAAAATACTCTAAAGATAACAAGAAAAAAATGTCTTCCCTAACGTGTTATTAAATTCCCACAGGAGCTATGACTTAATATACTGGACTATAACTCGACCTTGAAGTTACGGAGCCGACTAAAACTTAGCTTTAATTATAATAATTTAGTTAAATAAATATAAAAATATTTTTTTTCTTTTTCATTTTTTGCTTAACTTTTTTTTTGTCTTTTAGTACCTACATTAAAAATAATTAAATATGATCTTATTCCTTGATTAGTTATTTTTGTAAATACCCGTGCAAAATAATGTAACATTTTACATACCTAACAGAATTTATAATTTCTTTTGTCTCTAAAAGCGTGAACCGGAGACTTGAACCACTTACTGAAGGAAGACTTGATCATACGAAAATGAGGAGCAAACCAAACAAAATTTTTAAAAACTGCCAAAGAAGGGGAAATACCAGGATAAAAACGTTAAAATTATGTATAAGAAATTATTCAATCTTCTAACTGTACCTATTTCCCAGGGAGGTGTTTATTTAAGTTATGAATTCATTTTCATTTGTTATGTTACGGCTTTAAAATTTTTTGTTAAGTTTTGTATCAACATTTTTGTGTACCTATACATTTTTAAACAATTTTTCTTAACAAGTAATACGTTACGGAGTCTCCCGCTTTAACGACTACCCACAAAAAAGTAAATCATCTGTATATGCAATGATAATTTTTTTTTTAAATACAACAGGTAAAATATTACCAAAAATCTTTTGAAAATAATAGTGTGTTATATACGAGTAGTACTTTTGTCGACTACCTTTTATTTAAAGTTCTGCAAAAAAAAAATTAAAACCAGGCGCTGTGTTAAAAAGAAAAAAGACAAAAAAACGCACGTACTTTCTTTTTTGAATCAAGAGGCATTCAAATTATGAGAAAAAAATGTTTTAAGGCATTACATTTGACAATTAAGTTCTCTAAAAAACTCATTTAATAGTATAAAGCAAAAGAAAGGAATGCTTTCTAAATACTTGATCAAACATAAAATGCAGAAAAGAAACTCAAAAATATTATATCAATAGGTATTACCTATTTCTCAAAATCAAGTGTCAAGTTATTTCAAAAGGAGATCTGATTAACTCGTATATTTCTCTAATATTTTTTATATCGAAAACAAGGTCCTCATAAGCATGTAGATATGTAGGTACATAATGTGCGTATGTGATAGATGTAATTCTTCTAAATTAAATTCTTTCCGTCCTACTCTGCATCTACCATCACATTAACGTGATTCTGGTCATTTAAATGATATTAAATGTGTACTTAAATTGTGTCGTCCAACAAGTAGGAAGGTTTAAAAATTAATCAAAGTACAACTAGCATATTGCGCAACCATTACACAAAGCACAATTGACCATTCAAACGATTAGATGCATTCAAGTAAATTGTCAAAATACTCTCGACTATCAGTTAACATCCGAAAAACCCCTCAAATATTTATTACGAACATAAGCTACCGAAATTCACTCGGATTCCACATCCAAATCGTGTACTCATTCCAGGTTATATCTCTCCCTGTGGTGTGTTGTGCAAATTCATATAACCTAAGCCCCTCATCCTATTGCATAGCTGCATTACAACCAAATTATTTGGCCGTTATCGCATTTTATAGCCATTAGGGTTACCTCATAATAAAGCCTAACATTTCAGACCTGGAGAGACTGAGCGATCCCCTCCCGAAAGTGAACAGTGAACATACATATAGGACTTAGTGGTACACATACCGTATGTGCCTTTCTGGTTAATAATATCCACACACACAAATACATATATTATTGGACAGAAGTCCGCCTGAAGCACAGAGACACTATTTCGTCATTAAGTGCGGAATTACACTTTATTGCAAATTGCTTTTCTCTTCCTCATTTGATTGCAGTTCCATACCATCTCCGAATGCCTTCCAGCTCAATCCGTGTGTACGGACGATATATGTATATAAACGCCAACGTTCGACGACGATTACTGCTAAAAACCAACATCCAGATCCAGGAAGGGTCCTGTGTGTGGTGATACACCTTAGCTGTGGGTATTATACATCGATACAAATACAACAACCAAACGTGGAGTTGGTTTAAAAGGTCATATCAATAAATTGCTCTCACCTAATCCAACGTGTGCTATGCTATTAGAAAATGTTGTTGTTGCTTTATACTAAACATGTGTGTATGTACATTACCTACCTATATATACATACATCCGATGTTTGATTTTGTTTTATTTTATTCCATATGTTTGCCATAGTCTCCTCTCTCACATGACGTCGTTAAAACCCTCTCAAACTAAGAACAGCATATTCACAACCCCATCTAACAGGAGACTGCGTATAGATTATACCAACAAAATGTGGTACCATCATAGAGGACGTTATAAAGATCTACGATTACATGATTTTGCATGTTTCATATGGGATAAAACGGCCATTAAACGATATCAAATACGCATAAATATTGGTATTATCGCATGAGAATAAGCGCAGATATACCTATACTTAGGTATATATGTAGGTATCTACTCGTACATAGGTATCCGCATACAGTTTTTAAAATAAACAGCAAGCTTAGGAACGCAGTACACTGATAAAAAATAATTGTTTAAACATAGTTTGAATTTCTTTTTTTTTTAGTTTATCTTTAGATTTAGATTTTTAACATGAGCTTAAACCCATAAAATTATGAACTTAATTTTGAGTAAACATAAATTTAACAGATAAGAGACATATTTAATTCGGGAAGTAGGTACGTCCAATTTAATGTATCGGCATCACAAGTACAAAAGTACAATAACTTACCCAAAAAATAATAACGTATTTTTTTCATATAGGCAATTAAAAAAAAGGATTTCAAATGGAAAACTAAAAATATAAAATAATAACAGCAATATACGAGTAGGTATTTACTTATAATATAGGATGTGGTTTTGGCTTTAAAAGAAGTTATAGCTTGACTTCTTAAGTAAATTAATTTTTTTTTAGAACCCTCCTGCCTTATGGAGGGGAAATAGACCCCTGTTGCTGTTGCATCAGCAACACTACTTGCTCAACTAAACATCAATTTGACATTAAGCTTTCTCTACAACAATCTCTACAACCTTTACATGTGAATTTTCTTACCTCGTGGATAACTTTTCTTACTGGACTTTGAACTCTACTTTTTTGCTAAGAGGTTATTTGCCATCTTTTGTGAATTGAAATTAGATTAAGTATTAATCATTTGGTCTTTTAATTCATAAGTTAGTCAAAAACTTAACAACCCCCCTGCTTCACATTTTTTTCTTGTTTAGGCTCAACCTACACGCCCTAGTTTCTTTTCACCCCTTATGCAAAACACCCTGTATATTTCCGTGGTGGTCGTGATGAACCTGAACCACGTATAATGTGGTTTTCCTTTCGACCAAAAAAGTCGACTTTTTTCCGATTTTTTCGACCTGTGATCAACTTTTGCTTTCCATTCAACCAAAAAAATCGATTTTTTTTTTCGACCTCAGGTGGATTCTTCAAATCTCAATTTTTAGCAAGATTTACACGCATTTGCACACACACCAAAATAAACTGACATAAATCGTATTAGTTTGCATTTGGCATTTCGCAGTGTTGTTTACTTTCGATAAGAAGGTGGTGTTTGTTGGACAAATTCATCAATAGAAAAATAGTTACTAACACAATTGCAAAAGCAATTTTGTGTTCTATTTACCACTAAAAAATTATGATCTGACCACCAAATCTGAAATGGTTGAATGGAAAACCACATAAGCTAACTTGATTCAAATTCCAGATGGTCAGCTTTTATGTTTAATATTCATATACATATTTCACAAAAATAATTAATATGGACAAAAGTGTTGGTCATGTACATATATTCTAAATTATAAGGAAATAGTTACAGAAGAGTAAAAACTGGTTAATTTTTGTTTATTACATTTTTATTAAGCAGTAAATAATAATTATTATAAATAACATTTTGTTGAGGTTTCTCGACTTAACTAATTTTTCTTGACCGCCACAAAATTATCTTTTATAAAGTTAATAATTATAATCACAAAATCCAGCTAAAATTTATTGAATTAAATCCAAATGTTTGTTTTTCCATAGGAACAGAAAACAACAAGAAAATCCACTTGAAAACATGATTCTGTTGTATTAGATTTATTATTAAGCAGTTTGATGACATGAACATAATAGGGTAGAGCGGGGCTAGTTGGACCACGGGGCAAGTTGGACCACGCGAATAACTCAGAAACCACAAGAGCTAAATGAAGACGATCATACACGAAAGAAGCATTGTTATTAAATCATACGTGCTAAACTGGTTTAAGGTGGATTTCTTCTGCCAAAGGAGAACCACACGCTAATATGTGTTTTTTGGGTACAAAAGTAAAAAAAACGAATTTGTTTCTTTTTGTGTTATCGTGATGAAAACATGGGATTTTTTTTAACAAAGCATACTAATTTTGTGAGTTCTGTTATTGAATATTTGCATTCCATTTTTGAAATTGAAAAATTCTAAGTGTTGTTTGCAAAGTGACGGAATATATTCATCAAGCCAGGTGTGGGTTAAGTTGGACCAGGCGGACCAACTTGCCCGCTGAATTAAAAATAAATGTTTTATATTGGAAAATAGTATGAAAATTTTTGAACAGATAAAGTTCCAAAGAGGAAGAAGAATGTTATGGCTGTATGTTATTATCGATATGCATGGAAGCATATTCTGAGACTTAACCCGATGAGGAGTGGGTGCAATGCCATTCTTGTTGAAATCAGGCCCATACAAGATTCTCTATTACTGTTCATAGTGCCATGGGGTCATTTACGTTATCTTATGTTGTGCTTTGAATTAAGTTCTTCGTCCTCACCAGCAATCCCAATAGTTTCATCTCATACCTTTTCATCTCATACCTCTTCATCTATACCAATAGCCATATCATCTATTTCAACATATCCACTGACTACTTTAACAACTAATACTTCATCAACTCCATATGTTTCATCTTCCTTGCCAATCCTTATATTGGCCTCATCTTTACTGCCACAGTCTTCAATGTTTGTACCACTGCAGTCTGCTACTGCAATTAATGGTGACATCTTACCTGCAGTTCAACTAAGGGCTGCTGAGAGATTCAAGTGTATGTTTCTGTCAAACTTTGAGGCTAACACTACCTGCAATGACATATCCTCATATATTGAATCATGTTTTACTAACATCAAGTTGAAAATTGAGCAGTTACCAACGAAAGGAATAGATTACTCATCTTTTAAATTATTTGTTCCGCAAGAAATTTTTACTCGACTATTGGATAAGAGTTTCTGGCCGGAAAACATAATTGTCCACGAGTTTGTTAAACGAAATGCTAAAAATACTCCTTTTCGAAAGAATTTGACAAGACAAACAAACCGTCGTCGCAACCAATAGATATACTCTATCAAAATGTAAGAGGCTTACGGACAAAGACTAATAAGGTCTACTTTAATACATCTAATTGTTCTTACGATGTCATATCTATGACGGAAACATGGCTGTTTGGCGGGATAAATGACTCGGAAATCTTTGATTCTTCGTATAATGTATTCAGACGTGATAGGTACTCCGATCCGAACATTAAAACTGTCGGTGGTGGTATAATAATTGCTGTCAAATCTTGTTTTGTGACGTCACTAGTCAACAATCCTGTTTGTTTGAATGAGGAGTTCTTATGTGTGAAGATGGTTCTTCCAAAAAAAGTCGTCTATCTTGTTACTATGTATATTGTACCTGGCAGCTCCGTTGATACGTATAATAACGCCTTTTTCTTTTTAAATTTCATCTCGGATCTATTAAACTACAATGATGAAATCATATGCCTTGGCGATTTCAATCTAACCAATGTGACTTGTTGTATTTGATTGTTTTTTAATGTCTGTACCATTAATATCTTTAAAATCGAAATCACTCTCTCCGAGTTGGTATGATATTGAGGTGCGGAGGTTAAAAAATTATAGAAACAAACTGTGGTTAAAGTATAAACAAACCGATTTAGAAAATGATTTAAACAATTATTGTGAAGCCAGAGATATGTTCAACCGAGAGTCTAGTCTTAAATATCTAAATTATATACAAAAGATTCAAAGTAATTTAAAAATGAGTCCCAAGTCCTTTTGGAGTTTTATAAATAGTAAACGAAAATCTGGTCCGTATCCGTTCGCTTTTGATCATAACAATATCTCACACCATGATCCCCGTACTATAACTCAACTATTTTCAGACTTTTTTCAAAGTGCATATATCTGTGATTCTTCCAACTGTGATAACTTTTCCAACTGTGATAAATTTTCGAACTGTGATACTTCAAACTGTGATAATTTTGACGAAAGTGATCAATTATTTGGTCATTTGAAATCATATTCTCACTTGACTGATATAAATTTCAATATAAGTACTGACGATATTATGAAATTTATATCTAACTTAGAAGATAACGACACATCTGGTCCAGATGGGATACCAGCATCTGTTTTGAAAAAGTGTGTTAGTCATTTGTTGACTCCACTTGCTGTTCTTTTTAATTTTTCACTGTCATCATGTAAGTTTCCTCATGTGTGGAAACAATCTTTCATAATCCCTTTACATAAAAAAGGAAGGAAAGATAAAATTGATAACTATCGACCAATAGCTAAACTTTCGGCTATTCCGAAACTTTTTGAAGCAATAGTTTGCAAAACTTTAAGTTTTTATACAAAATCGTTTATTGTTCCCAACCAGCATGGTTTCTCAAAAGGCCGTTCGACTGGCACTTTTCTTATAGAGCTAGCGGAGTCTTGTATAGATTCATTTAAAAATAAAAAACAGATGGATTGTGTTCTTACCGATTTTAGCAAAGCATTTGATAAACTTTCACATCAAGTTTTGCTACAAAAAATGAGCAAGCTTGGTTTTAGCGTTAAATTCATTGCTTGGCTCAAATCTTATTTGCTTGACAGATCGTATTCTGTTAATTTTAATAGCTATCACTCAAAAAGTTTAAAGTTAATTCTGGGGTTCCCCAAGGGAGTCACTTGGGTCCAATTCTTTTTACTTTATTTATAAATGATCTTGCGTCAGTCATAAAATACTCAAACTGCCTT
Source organism: Dasysyrphus tricinctus (assembly GCA_963921185.1). Lineage (NCBI taxonomy): Eukaryota > Metazoa > Arthropoda > Insecta > Diptera > Syrphidae > Dasysyrphus > Dasysyrphus tricinctus. The sequence continues at coordinate 127,573,335 of OY992530.1, forward strand.
ATCTATGCCGATGATGTTAACATATTTAAAACTATTTCCAATAATCTTGACTGCGAACAACTTCAAAGTGATTTAAATGCTTTCTATACGTGGTGTATGCGAAATTATTTATTTCTGAATATCGAGAAGTGTAAGGTTATAAATTGCACACGTAAAATATGTGTTTTGTCTTTTGATTATAATTTTAATGGCGTTAATCTGTTAAATGTAAATGAGGTATCTGTCCTTGGTGTTTTGTTCGATAAGAAACTTGAATTCACTCAACATATTAATGTTATATGTAACAAGGCCAATTCAATATTAGGTTGGATTAAAAGAGAATCCCGTCAGTTCTTTGACCCATACGTTATAAGACAACTCTTTATACCATTCGTCAGACCCATCATGGAGTATGCTTGTCAAGTGTGGTCTCCTTATTACAGTTGCCATAAAATAAGAATAGAAAGGATTCAGAAAAGGTTCTTGAAATTCGCTCTAAGAGGTCTAGGTTGGCAGGACCCATTAAATCTTCCTTCATATAATAGCCGACTCAGGCTTATTGATCTACCCAGTCTTGAGAGTAGACGTTCTTATTTGTGTCTCGTTTTTATTGTTAAGCTTATATTGATGGTTAAATTGATGCTTTGAACCTTTTGTCTCGCGTTAATTTTAATGTCCCGCAACGCAATTTGAGAGTTATACCTGACCCTTTATACATACCACACTATCGTACCAACTACGAGCGGAGTTCACCTTTAAATAATATGTTGAATTTGTATAACGTAAATCATAATTTATTAATTAATTCTGCTGTATCAAATATTGACTTTAAAAGATCATTTTATAATTTATAATTAAGTTACAAACTTGTACGCTAGATTAAATAGCTTGATTCAAATAAATAAATAAAGTTATAGTTTGGGATCAAATTAAGTTCAAACTAACAGTGCTTTTGTCCTTAATAAAGCTCCTTTCCACTTTTTAGGCTTTGGTCCACGGCCGTAGCCTGGCCTACGCTAGGGTGAGCTCAGCTCACCCAAAAATATGTTAAGCTCACCCAAAAAATTCAAAGATATTTTAAGATTTTCCAACTTTTTATTTTGCGCCAAAATATTTGTTTGCTTTGAAACGAAATTTAAAATATGTGCAAAAATACCAATCTTCCCGTACACTTTGATTTTTTCGTCAGTAAAATGGGAACTTGCCGGTTCATTCCTCTATTTGTGTTCTTGTGTGCTCAAGCTCATGTTGTCAGTCACTTGATCTGTTATTTTTTAGTCAAAAGTGTGCTCCAATTATGGAAAATTATATACACAAAACACATATAAATTCAACAAGCCTTTTAGATTTTAAACTCATTAGTTTCCCCTTGTGTTCATAGCTCTATAACTAAAAAGGAATTTAAGAATCTGTAAACGTTTTGTAGGAACTATCAGATATGGAACTGCAAAGCAAAAATAAAAGTAGGTTTCTTATCTTACTACCTTTTTGAATGGCATTAAGGAAGACCGATTCTATACGTGTACGATTTTATTTTCAATTATGAAATCAGATCCAAAAGCATTTTTTCTTCTTTTCAGAGCAAAAACTGCCATTGTGACATCAATCGGAAAGGCCGTTAAATTAATATGTACCTATATTAAATTTTTTATTTTATTTTCAAAAACTTCGCTGTTTATACTAAATCAAATACACTACGCCCTCGGTAAAAGCAACCCTCGATAAACGCAATACCTCGGTTAAAGCAACACCCAAATTTTTACCATTAGTGACTCTGTAATTGCAACTTTAAAAAAAGTGTAACTCAGTAAATGCAACTTTCCATGCAATTATCTCTATATCGTTTGACAAATATTGTCATTTTTTCAATGTAAACTTTTATTTTTACTGTATAGTTAACTTATAGCTACTTCTCAAAATATTGTGCACTCATTTCCTAAGCCAAGGCTATACGTTTTTGTGACTCGGTCATAGCAACAAACTCAATTAACGCAACTGCTCGAATTTTTATTGGTTGCTTTTACTGAGGGCGTACTGTATAAATATTAAAATTCCACATTAGAGATTCTAAGAACTGAGGATTTTGACGTTTGTGAATGAAAAAAAGAGCAATATATGTGTTGCTATTTGTCAAAAAATTGTACTGAGTATTTTCGGAAATGCTTTAACGTTCTTTTCAGTTCCAGCACCAAGCAGTCACTATATGAAAATTTCTGCCTTTTAATGGCAGATACATACATATTCTTTTTATAGGCACCTTATACCTACATACCTATTGCTCTAGTAAAAAAGTTATTTTTTGTTGACATCATTTTGATTTTCATTAAACAAATGTGAGCTCACCCTTAACAACCGTCAGCTCACACATACCTTTGATCCTGGCTACGGCCGTGTTTGGTCCAACTTACCCCACCAACTGGTCCAACTGGCCCCGCTAGTGGGGCAAGTTGGACCGCTTGAACTTTGTGCACTTAAAGTAATCTTATTCTTCTGCTATAAAATACTTTAAATCTTATAAAATTTATTTTAAGAAGCCGAAGTTACATTCTTTCCTTTAATTCCATTTTCTATGTAAGGAATAGGTAAAAAGTTATGAGACTTCAAGTAAAAAGTGGTCCAACTAGCCCCGCTCTACCCTACATAGATACATTTAAAATAAATTATTAATAACGAATTGTTTATCCAGTGGCGTAGCGTGAGTTTCTGCCACCCGGGGTGGTGGAAAATTTTGCTGCCCCTCCCAAATTTGTAAATATTCAAACTTAAAAAAAATCCACTTATAAACAAAAAAAGATTAAGATTTTTCGGCAGAGCTAAATTTATTATTTATTCATTTCCACTTCTTTCAAACTCAGTTACCACGCTTGCGTCAACGTTTAATAGCGGGCATAAAAGAGTTGTAGATCTGAAGCTTAAGAAGACACTTTTTCTAAGACTGTCTCATTTTCCGAATGAATTCCGAATAGTAATATTAATTAATGACTGTTTTAAGTTATGGTGCAAAGAAAATTTTAGTCCTGTGAAGTTAGCAAAAAAATTGTTTAAAATAAAAAAAGTTATTAACAAAATGTTCAGAACTCTTTGTTTGCTACACTGAGGGAAAAATGTATGCACTCAGCACATCATTTTATTTACTCATCCTATATTTTTCTGCACACATACTTTTCTGTACTCATTACCTAATGAAATATATACTGACAACATAAACCTATTAGCAGTGAAGCAGCTACTAAATAGTTCTGTTGACTCATTACACGAATATGTACCACGCCAGCTTACGATTATGTAGTGAGAATAGATTCTATGCACTATTTTTTGGTATCATTGCGTAAATATAAACTTTCCATGGACTCAGTAAATAATTATGTGTAGGTTGTCGCATGATGATGTACTGAGTATAGCTCATATACACTTATTAAATAAATGTAAATAAATCTATTTAGGCATTTTTTAAAAAAACTGTTAGTTTTCTGCGATTAGTACAGTGTCTTTGCACTCAATAAATAAATATAAATATTGTATGTATGCATTTACTAAAAACAAACCGGTTATCTGTGATAAGTACAGATTCTTTGTAGTGAGGACAGATCAAATTTGTATGTAATGAGTACATATTTATGTAATGAGTCCATATGTTTATGTACTCCATGTGTGTTTGTCCTCACTACACATGTTTGTAACGAGTCTATGTACTCAATTCATATTTATGTAATGAGTTCATATGTCTATGTACTCCACATATTTGTGTGTTGAGTCCATATGTCACTACACATTTATGTTATGAGTCCATGCATTTAAGAGAATCCTCTGTAACGTTTCACCTTATTCTGAAAGTTTAATTTCTAGATATTTATTTTATTTTAAAAATACTTTGTGATACTTACTCGGATTTGAACTGGGAACCTTTCACACACGAAGATAGCACGCATCCACCAGGCCACTTGGGGGCACAAAAAACTGGTGCCAAAACTGAATAAGTTGAAACTCGGACTCAGCACTGTAGCTAGTCAATAGATACATTTGTTGTGTAGGTATTGAGTATATACCGTCTGTATTGAATAAATGTCGAAATGGCACACGTCGTATTTACTCAACACATAACTTAATGTAACCTATAACAGTTTCAGTTGCATGGGTTGCGCTTGATATGTGTTGAGTATATACCGTCTGTATTGAACAAATGTCACCATAGACTCTGTGCAGGTTGTATATACTCAGTACATAACTTTATGTAATAAATGTTTTCTATACTTTGATGGCTGGTGCTTGATATGAACTGAGTAAATACCATCTGCATTGAATAAATCTCGACATAGACTCAGTACACGTCATATTTACTCAGTACATAACTTCATGTAATAAATGTTTTTTATTGGTGGATGGCTGGCGCTTGAGTATAAACTGTTTGCATTGAATAAATGTAATGTCACTATAGACTCAGTGCACGTTGCATATATTCAGTATATAACTTTATGTATCAAATGTTTTTTTATTGTTGGATGGCTGGCGCTTGATATGCGCTGATTATATACCGTCTGCATTCTATAAATGTAGACATAGACTCAGTACACGTCGTATTTACACAGCACATAACTTATTGTAGTTAATGATTTTTTATTTAGATGGCTGGCACTTGATATGTGTTGGGTATTAAACGTCTCTATTGAATAGATATCGAGATAGACTTAGTACACATTGCTTATACTCAGCACATAAGCTTAATTTTTAAATTTAAATTTTATTAAATCGAAACATATTTGACTTTAGCTGGTCCATAGTTTTGTAATGAGTATATTACGTCTGTATCCAATACACAAATCGGTACTCTAGATTGTTAGTTTTATTTGATACATAACTTGAATTATAACTAGTACACATTAACTTTACTTAGTGAATAGACCTTCGATGGCAATCCTTTGCAAACATCGGTACACACAATTTACATTTATGGTTCTGTACGGAGTGCATTGATTTTTCCCTCAGTGTATCGGGAACTCTAATCAGAACTCCTTTTTTTCGATTTTTGTGGATTTTGAAAATTTTTGGTTCTAAGTCAATGGGCACCTTAAATTGCCCTAACTTTTTCAATTTTGTAGAACTCTTTCTAAAACCCATCAGGAACTCCAGAACTTTTGATTTTAAGGTGAAAAACATGCCCAGAACTCTTTTTCTCAAAAAAGTCCTTGGTGCGTGAAGTTAGCAAAAAAAACTTTTTTTTTTTAATTTTAACACTCCATTCGCCAGAACTATTAAAAAAAAGTATGAGGAACTCTAGAACTCTTTGTTTGCTACCGGGAACTCTCATTTTTTATTTAATTTTAAACAATTTTTTTGCTAACTTCACAGGACTGAAAATTTGTTTATGAAAAAAATATCTCAAGTGATTTCTCATCGTCAAACTCGAGATTTTGACAAAAAATTGGGTCTTTTGGTCATTCCACTCATATATTTGTTCACTTTTTTTAACCAAAAGTAACGATACCTATACCACTTGCCACACAATTTCCTTGAAAATAGGTCAAAATTTTGATTGCAAAATTCTGCTTTTCAAAGCTCTGTTGTTTTTAAAAATCTGCTTTTTTAGTCTGCCTAACAAAATTTTAAGAAAAAGAAAATTCTGTAAATTCTGTTTCTTTTTTATTTTGGACACAAGCATTCATGAACAAATAAACCTAGTCGTTTTTAAGCCAAATAAGTTTTTCTTATATAACAGTTTTATGAAAGATACCGTTATTTTTGTAGCTAAAAACATAAATGTTCCTTCTAGCCAAACCTTTAATAGGTGAATCCCAAGTTTGAAGAGGATCTATTCAAGAGCTTAAGCTAGAAAATACAGAACAGTTTTATGTTAGTAGTTCGGTCATACAGAGCTGTTGATTTCTTATAGTTTTTATGGGTTTTCAATAATTTTTTAGGGAAAGGTCATTATATTTTGAATTTTGCTTAAGTAAATATTGACGCTAACCATCAGCGTGTGCAGTTGACATACAACAATTTGTCGCCTTACAGAGAAAAACTGTTAACTCCTTTTTTCATTTAAAAAAATTCTGACCCAAATGTGTTCAGAATTTTTAATTTATTCTCGTTGTTACTAAAATTCAATCAAATTGAAAATATTTGGAAAATTTTTCATTATTTTGCAGAATTTTGTTAAAGGAATTACCAAAAACAGAATTTTGAAAAGCAGAATTATGAAACAAAGAATTTTGAAAGGAGAGTTTTGAAAACAGAATTTTTCCTCAGACAAAATTTTGACTCCAAACAAATTTTTTTTAGCAATTTTACCAAATCTTATTTTTCTCAAAAACAGCTCAACAACAATGATTTTTGGTTTTCTTGAAAATTTTGTAACTGATTTTAATCAAAAATTCAAAAGAAAAAGTTCAAAAAGTACATTTTCTTTGAAAACATTTTAATGGGAAAAAGTATTTTCTTTTTATTGAATGGTTGTTTTGTATATACAATATACCCGCCGTAATAGCTGGAAAGTTCTTAAGAGTACCATAATAATAATCATTATTTTCTTACGTCTACCTTTGTAACTATATCTATTGTTCAAAAGAGTTTTGGTAATAATTTTCTGTTTACGACAAAACTTTAGGTTTCAGTACCGCCCCGGACAGAATTTTCTAGGGACGCCAAGATTTAATAACTATGCGAACTGCATGACACCTTCGGTAATCAGCAATATAGTTTCGCAAATCGGTATTTCAATTCATGGAGTCGTGAATGCGGTCATTGAAATTCAAGGCGTAGCCTTTAATATCACGAAAACTCTCGCCTGGATTGTAAATTCAGTAATTCACATGAATACATTTGCTGAGGGCGGCAAAATGTTACCGTTAATACCTATTAGTTATTAAATTTCTCCGCCCCATATATAGTGCCACAAAATTTGCCGCCCCCCATAAAGTGCCACCCGGGGCACACTTGGCAAAGCCACATGAAATTAAATGACAACAAGGTGTTATTCAATTTTCCAACCAACTCTGACTCTGAAATCGGAATATGTTGTCATCTAAAAGTCTATGCTTTGCGGAATCATTTCGTTTTCTTACTTTGCTCATCGTTTCTCGTTAATATCGGGGCTTATGTGATTTTATTTTTAATAACTTTATATTTTTTTTTAAAATGAGTTTTCCCTTCGTTTTAAAATCTTCCCGGAAATTTTTGATTTACTCCAATTTTTTTACAAATCTGTTTCGAAATTTTGTAACTGAGGTTCGAACCCTGTGTCAATAATATACTTCTAAAATTGGTGTCCGTGAAGTTAGCATATCAAATGACAGCATTTCAATTTTTGTTTGAGTTCTTGATACATGCACCTGAGTTCTATAGTTCCTGGTAGTTTTCCATCCAAAATAGTTCTGTTCGATTTCACCGATGAAGTCCGGTGAAGTCACGCAGCCATATCAATTTATCGAAATATAATACAAATATATTTTGTTTCGGAGTTCCTCATACGTCATACCTAAAAAAAATAGTTTTGCTTACTTCACCCCTAGAAAAATAAAAACTGTTAATAAAATTAAAGAAAAAAAAACTGAAACTTGTACTGAAAAAACCCTGAATTTTCAATAAATTTAAAATTTTTGAGAAAGGCAATTGTAAATCATACTTTTCCATTTTAGTATGAAATTTGTACTCAAATCTCTGCGATAGTTATAAATTGGTGGCTTAGGCAATGGCAAAGATTTTGCGCCTGTAATCTTACTGATATTATAAATGTGAACGTTTGTTTGCTTGGATGTTTGTTAGATACCTAATCACGCTCAAATGGCTTAACAGATTTGATTGTAACTTTGAAAAGATGGCAATTATGTATTGGAGGAAGCTATGGGATACTATTTTAATGATACGAAACAAAAAAAGAAAACAATATTTGGTACCAAAACATCTTCATTTTACACAAGAAAAAAAAAACATAGCTTCTTCCAATACATCATAATAGCCATCTTCTCAAAGTTTCAATCAAATCTGTTAAGCCATTTGAGCGTGATTGTCTAACAAACATCCAAGCAAACAAACGTTCACATTTATAGGGTAAAGTCGGGTGATATGGCACCCATTTTTAGTTTTCTTTATAACTCACAAAGTAAAAATGGTTTTTATTTTAAACTTTTATTGTATATGTGTTCTGTAGTTAATTTTAAAACAAAAAAAATAGGTTGATTACGAAAGCTTTTATAAAAACACATATTTTTTAAAGAAATAAAAATGTCTTAAAAAAAAGACATGTGAAAAAATGGCGGGTGATATGGCACCTGCTAGAGAGTGATATGGAACTTTACTTTTTGTATGGATTTTTGCCACACTCAATGCAGTTTAATGTCAAATGCAATGAGAAAAGTCTAATAATGCACTTTTTGGCTCAAATGTAATAAAAAAAACGGTCCTAGAAAGTCAATGAAAAATTACCAAAATGTAGTAGTGGGTGAAATGGCACCATTGCAATTTGTACTAAACTTAAGGGGTGCCATATCTCCCTTTTGATATAACCACTAATTTTTCCAAATTACTCAGACAAAACAAGTAGGTATGTTTACAGATTGCGATAATTAAAAACAAATAAACACGCATCACTCTTCTTTTTTCCGTTTAAGCGAGCACCTGGTGCCAAATAATTCCGTTGCTGCACTTTGTTATGTTATGCACAAAAAAAAATCGACTTAAATATAGTCACTATTATTTTACTTTCGGTTGTGGTTTTAAAGTTAAAAAAGCTACTTCAGTTTTAACAGCATCAATTGAGAGCTAAAGTTAAACTTGATGATATTCTGATATTTTTGTTTTAAAAATAATTAATTAAATAGGAAATATTTAAGGGGTGCCATATCTCCCGTGGTGCCATATCACCCGACTTTACCCTAATATCAGTAAAGCTTACAGGCGCAAAATCTTTGCCATTGCCTAAGCCACCAATTGAGTCATTAATTAACCCCTTATTAATAAATTATAAGCCTAGAAATGGAAAACATTAAATTTTGGATGCAAGAACAATTTGCATGCAAATAATGCTGTGAGGTGAATATATTTGTTTTGTTTTTATACCCCACACTTTATCTCACGCGAAATAATTGTCCAATTGCTTATAGCTGACAGCAATGGTTCCTCTTTGCATGAAACTTTAAACCAATCATGAAAAAAGTAATTTTGTATTTCACCTCAATAATGTAATTTTTGATACCTATGCGAAAATATTTGCGTACATGTTCGCTCGGGAACTGCAAACTAGGCTTTATAGCGACAAATTTATCTTTGCGCAAAATATGTAAAAGACATTTTTTGCCAAAAAAAAAAATTACTTGGAATTTGTATTTGCTTTGATATAAACAAATCGCTTACGGCACATTTTTTCTTTGAGTCCAATTTCTGTTTTCGCCACCAAGCTTTTTTTATGCTATTTCCACCCAACGCTAATCTGAGATTTAGTAAAATTTACCTCAAATCTTCTATAAATCTGGAAAATTTACCATACAAAGGAGAATGGGCATTTTTGGAAGCGGCCATTAATGAAATTAGTGTCAAATGAAAGATATGCTACTCAGGAACAACTTTCACTATGGACGTTACATTGCATTTCATTTAGAAAAGAAGATATTTCAATGTTTATGTAATGCAATTGCATTGAGCAATATTGCATAATGATTATATTTTTAGTGGATGTAATACTTTTTTCTAACTTTAAAACGTCTACTGATACTGTATTAGTGTGTTTAACGGGGTTTCAGAATATCCCAAGGACGCATTACGGGTTTAAACAGACCCAGTACATACGTATTTCAACAACTTTGTAATTTTTTTAAACATATTATTTTACTCAGGATTTTTTAATGTTGTGAGGATTGTAATATTATAGTTTTATGATAAATGCTCTTATTAATGATGTTATATGGCCATTTTTATAAACAAATATTCTTGAGACTGTCTAGATTTCTTGTTCCACTTTCTTTTTCTAGTTTTGAATTGGTCAGAAGCCAGAAACTTAGTAAAACTTTATTAAAGTCATAGAACAAAAATGCATTTTTTTCGGTTTTGAAGTACACCACAATGAAAAAATTTCTACACGGTGATTGTAGGACTAAAACACATACAAAAATAACAAAATCATTCTTGGCCGCTCACGCCCATGTTTCATACAAATTTTCCCATTCTCCTTTATTTCGTAAATCTTGAAGATTAGAAATTGATCTTATTAAATCTTCCTAGGACAACTACAAATTGAACTAACCTATTCTTGTTACTTGTTTGGAGCTGAAGGATTCATTCATGGCTGAATTCAGTTCTACGCAAAGGCAGTGGCGGACTAAGCTTGTTAGAGGCCCGGGGCGGCTATGCTAAATGGGGCCCCTTATGTGATCAGATAAGAGAACAAGTATTTTGATGTTTATAAAATACACTGAGTTACAAAAAAGTGGCGCAGTCATAATTTTTGAAAAATTGTAATCATTTTGATAATATGCCGCTATGTTTCTGTATTTTATTCTTTTCAGTTTTTTTTTTTAAATGAAGGACTTATTTTGATGTTTTTTTTTTAACGAAGTACTTATTTTAATGTTAATAAACAAAAATGTATTTAAAAAAACTAGCTAGCAGGGATGAAAAAATGTGTTTCCGCAAATCGAAAGTTAAAAATAAAGTCTAAAACATAATATATTATCCACATTTGTTGATGTATGTTTGTATTAAGGTGGCACTTATCGTAAAAAAAATTGGATTTCGTTAACACGTGTCGGCAAGCACTTGAAATTTCTCATACAAGATACATAGAAATTTCTCATTCAAAATTATGGAAAAAGAGTGAAAGTCGACGGAAAATCTTTAAACTTGGCACATATATTAGGCACCATAAGGAGTAGCATACAAAACAAATTATTTTAATTTTTTTTTCTTTAAAATATTTACCCCGTTAAAAATAACAGTTAATATAAGTAGTTGTTTTAGTGTATTTATTGTTATTTTATTTTATTTGTTTTATGTTTAAAAAATGGCTTGAAAAATAGGAGATAAACTATATTTTGAAAAAAAGGTATATTTTAATCTAAATGTCACCCAATTGTCCTAAAATCACCTTTTTCTGGAGTAGTACAAATTATTCAAACATTTCAGATTTCTTAAAGGTTTTTTAATCCATCGATATCGTAGCCATCCGTCAAAGGAATTTGGCAGTAAGTTGATGTCTTGATGAACTATACCGAACTATATTCTTCTTTCACATAAAAAGTGAATCTCGATCCAAATGTCAACCAATTGACATAAAATCTTATTTTTCCAGAGCAGTAAAAACTGTGAAAGTTTCATATTTTTTCGGATTATTCAATCTATCCAAATCGTATTGTTTTTAAATTTGAATCAAATTGAATTCAATCGAAATCGATACAGTATTGAACTGAATTCGTTAAAATCGGAGAAATTTAGTTCCATCGAAATCGAAATGAAAATTGAATCGGAAATAAATTCAGTGAAATGAAAATGATCGGAAGATCGATTGATTGAAATGATCGAATCATTTTGGTTATCGATTCGATCATTTGAAATGAACGATTTACACAGCTCTAATTTAAAATTGAATTGAGCACTGAATATTGAAAACAAACTAGTAGGTAGGTACTTATTGACGTACATTTTGGATAAAAGGTAGTTTGAACAAAATAATTCATTTTTCAAAATTTTGAGTTCGAGGATAAATTTAAAAAAAAATAATTTACTATACAAATTTGTTTTAAACAGAAAATTTACGAAATTCCGAACTCAATAATTTTCTTTTTATCTAAATTCCTTAAAAACCTAACAAGTAAGCCGTTGTGCTTGAAATATTTAATTATGTACCTACATACATATATTTTCGTTGAATACATTTTTTGAAAATATCGTTTTTGGGGCCCTATACAATTTTGTTTCTTGCGTAATGTACATTATGACAAACATTAATATAAGTACCCATTTTTTTGCAAAATCGATACTTTTGTCTGGTATTTTAACAATCATGTTGCAAAATACATTAAAGCCAAAACTCTTAACTCTGAAATATCTAAACTTTAAAATGTGGCATTTTCAGCTTGAATCCCAAATTAAATAGTATTTAAGATCGATTAAAGATACAAGATATGATAAAAAAATGAGTTACATCACTTTTGCACTCACAGACTCATATATTTCTTAAAATATATGTATACATACATATGTACATGCAATCTAAAAATATCGTGTTTGAATTGGATTTGGGGGCCCCCGGACACCGGGGCCCGGGGCGGACCGCCCCTCCCGCCCCTACCTTAGTCCGCCAGTGCGCAAAGGAAACATTCTATCTCACTTCCTCTTCATAAGAAAAAATTAACAGCACCATAAAGGTGTTGTCAAAGTAAATCTTTCTTAAATCTTTTTTTGCGGTGGAAACACCATATAGATTTAATAAATCTGAACTGAGATAAACCTTTGGTGGAAACATAGCTTACATAGCTTAAATGGTGAAATATTTTTTCGATATTTTTTGTCTGGCTACGGCCTTAGGACTGACCACTTGAATTTTGTTTTGACTGGAATTAAATACTTCGAAACATGACTACATTGAAATTATTTTTGGTACCCCTTTAAATTAAAGGAAGTGCATGTTTTAATATTGCTAGTTTGGCAATGTTACACTTTGCGGGACAATTGCAGGTGGTCCCACAAAATGGGGGTCACTATATAATTAAAGGTTATAATAGCCGCGTTTTATTATCACTCATAACCCATATGGTTCACCTCGTGAAAATAAAACGATGTGGGTTAGTGCAAAAGCAGTGCTGTATATCAGTCTCTTTTTTTCTTTGTCTTATACTGCTGACAAATCGCTGGCATCCATTCACAATGGTAAATAGCCCTCTGCCGGCCAGATTGAAAACCTCTATCTGGGTTATTGAAATTAATCTCGATAGAAACCTAGATCCCATGTTGTTTTCGTAATACATGTTAAAAGATAACCTCGACTCAGACCCAGAGATAATAAAACGCAGCTAATATCATTAGAGTTTTAATTTTTGTTCAGTTTTGCACATTTATCAAAATAAATGTCAAATGTCAAAATTTGTGTTTATATGTGTTATCAAAGTATATAAAGTTACCAAGAAGTATTATCTGGATCTTAAAATAAAATCCGATTCCGAAAGCTCTTTTCGAAATAATAATAAAAAGACCGAAACAAAATAATAATTAATAGAAAAGCTCTTTCTCATACAATCTTGGCAAACATTACGGCATACCATAATATTCAATATTTGTATTATAAGGATAATAAAAAGGAGGAGACTTTTGACGAGTTCCAACATTGGAAGATTGGAACCCGTCAAAATTTGTATGAGATGCGACTTCTTGGTACCTAACTTTATAATTCTTTGGTGTTATTTTGTGGCTCTCAAACAGACATTTTTGTATTTATGACACTTATCATTTTGACAACCTACGCAATTTGTTCTTGTGCTTACCTACACGTTATATTTGAGGGACTCGCGAATAGCCATTTTTATTCTTAAAACTTCAATTTTGACAACCATATAGATTGTAGGTACCTGCCTACTATGCTAAAATGAATCACATACCAATTCTTTGAACGAAATTTGAAGCAAATGAGTCTACCTCTTCACCATCTGGTTAGCTCAATGTAAATTGGACGCACAGAGGCACAAACTCACAGGCTTGTAGACGGACGGCCGTCTATCAAAACCTCTTTTTCAGACTCTTGATCATAGTAGGTACTATACAATTTAATTAAAACCTTGAAATTTTTTTGATACGATAGCTAGGTACCACCTACTTAAATAATTTATAAACTTTGAAACTTGTCTTACTGATGAAAGGTAATGATAAAGAAAACATGTAACAATAACCACCTTTTGATGCTTATAATTTTTTTTAAATTTTTGTCGGTGTAGATGCTACTCTGATTTTAATGAAAAACATTCTTTTTTACCAGATAGGTACCCATCTGGCACTTGTATACATCTTATTTGAACAAGTGATGTAAAAAAAATAAAACATTGTCCCACAGCTGCTTGCGTAACAGCGTTTTTTTCCAGGAATACAAGGTAACTTTTTTTCTTCATAAAACAAATTATGTAGTTAAATTGATAAATTGCCTCGTTTGCGGCACATTCAAACAACAAACTACAACAAAAGATACATATTTACGTATTTATCTAGTAGATGAACACATTTATACATTTTTATTCCACCTGAACTAGGTAGGTATAGAGAGATTCTTCCTATTCACATTATTATGGCCTTCCCACCATTTCCATTTTTTTCTGTATGAGAAACAGTAACACAGGTAGAAAAGAGATGACCAACATCATCATCTCAGATAAAAATAAAAAAGATACACCTTTTGTGTGTTATTGTTGTAGGTATCTATTAGCTAGGGCCATAAATAAGAGTCAAATAATGAAGGGAAAACAATGGTGATCATTACCTTGTGTGTTGGGCTTGAGTTGAAGAGTAGGGGAGGATTATACTATCATCTTCTCTCAAACAACCCAAAACTGAGACCTGGTGATGGTGTGGTGGAATGGTGGACTCTGTGGACTTGAATGAAGTTTCGAGGCGTGGCTGCAGTGTATTGTGTATAGTTCGCCATTATGGCCAACCGTCCGGTCTGTATTTTTGTTGTTGTTTTTGTGTCGTCTGTATGATGATGGCGCGGGATGTTAATGGCCGTCTATACTGGTTATATGATGTGATAATTATCTGAATAAATCAAGTAGATTAATATGGTTGAAAGGTAGATATCTTGTTTTATTTTAATTCACTGTCTTTGGAATATGTCTGCTTTTACTTTTTAATTAATCTGGATACCCTGAAAAGTTATTCTAGGTATGCAATAAATTAATGAAGTATTTCTTTGTTTTGTTTAAATAAATTCATTAAATGTTCTTAATGAAATAATTTATTTTATAGACATGTAGATGTATATTAACTTTTTTCTGTGAAAATATTGGCAAATTGGCATGACTTGGCAAATTAAGGCCAAGGTTAAATCATAAATCATGAATGTTTTTACTACCTATCATGAAAATAGAAATGTGGGATATAGGTATAGTAATAAAGGTGCCCATCTGTTAGTTTACGGTTAAAAATGCATAGTTACACAAAATCGTTTAATATTTTTCAGCTATTGTTGAAACAAGTTAACCTACTGATTGATTATGAATTTATTTTATTCGAATGACAGCTTTTGATGGCTCGCAGTAGGCCATCCTTTCAACCAAATTGTTCAATACATTTTTGATAGTTTCGGCCTCTATTTCACGAAAAACTTCACCAATTATGTTCTTAAGTGTTTGAATCGTCTGTGGCAGATTGTTCGAAAAGTGTCGGTCTTTTATGAAGACAGCACGAAAAAACAACGGAACAGCACATCAAATCACAGTTCCATGCCAGCCATAAAAGAGCTTTAACTTTAAAACGGATTATTACACGATTATTGAACTTAGTGCGTGCAAAAAATCCACTGTTAAACTGCTTATGTGGTAAAAAACCCAATCTTGCTTATTATTTGGACATAAATCGGTGAATTTCTTTATATTCGACATTTTTAAGATTTTAGGATTAGCCGCGTATATTCTTTTATATAGGTCTTGGAAGAAAATTAAGCAAATAATGCCACCACTTTTAAAACCAAATCAGAGCATAATAGGTTCTGGATGCATTCACTTTCCATGACTGAACTGTTTCCCAGAAGGCAAAATATCCTTATAGCTTTTCTTAATCGTTTCCAGATTCGCATCCTTGTTCTTCGGATGTGGAATTCGAACGGCAGCGCGTCTGTACTTATAACAATTTTAAGCCCCACCGATGAGACCAAGGCAGGAATTTACAGTTTTGTTTGCATTTTTTTTAATATTCCTATTCCGGATTTAGCAGTTCAAAAAATAATAGTAGGTTGGTGTTCCAGTGTACACAGCTAACTTCACTTTGACACTTCACTACCATAACAACCCTTTTCGCAGAAAAGAGCTAGCCAGAAATTTGCAGTAAGGCTTCAAATGTGCAGTTTAATTTGCATTACAAGAAAAATTTGAGGTCCAAATTTTGAATTCCTCATTTGGAAAAAAAAACAAATATTGAAAAAAATGATTTTTCAACTTTTAACTTCAGACTAAGCTCCTCGGATCACATATCACGGAATCTGAGATCATTTGAGTGTATAGTTCACTCTACCGGACCGTTTAAAAAATTATAAATTTTAAGTGAAATACGGTTTTTTTTAAAAGTCTGGCAGGGTGAATTAAACACTCAAACTATCTCAGATTCCGTGATATGGGATCCGCAGAGCTTATCTAGAGAGGGGTGAAAACCAATTTTGGCTAGCACGATTATCTTCGAAGTTGCATTCATATTTTTTTTTTTTTTTTGATGCACTGTTTCTCACAAAGGCCCCAGACTGCAAGACTATGATTTTTTGAATAGCCTTTAATGAAGCTTTCGACGCCTATACTTCATTTTTTGCTATCAATCACACCCAAAATCTGCTGTGGTCTATTAATTTTTTCGATTTTTTTTTTTTTTCAAAATGTGAAACATATTTTTTCTTGAAATGTAAATTATAGCAAATTTCAAGTCCTGCCTTCACTAGTGAAGTCTGAAGTTAAAATTGAAAAATTAGATTTTCGCTTTTTTTTTTCAAATAAGGACTTCAAAATTTGGACCTTAATTTTTCTTAAAATGCAAATTAAACTGAAAATTTGGAGCCTTACTAAAATTCCCAGCTAGCTATATTTCTAGTGTGGTTAATAGGGCTAATATGCTAAGGGTGTGTTCATGTTGGAGCTTCGATAAACGATTCAAGCTGTGATCCTAGCAAAGAAAATCATCGATTTTATTTATCGAAGCTCTTATCGAGGATAGATGCTGAACATTTTAAGATGACATTAAATAATTTAAAACAAAGCAAATAATTTGTACTAGAAAACATCCCTTATCGAAGCTCCAATATGAACACTACATTAGAAGCTGTGACCCAAGCTTCGACTTCATCGTTGCTCGCATCGCTGCTCGAATCGTTCATCACAGCTCTAACATAAATATACCCTAACTTTACAAGCAAATTCCGGAATAGGAATGCAACAAAATTTGAAAAAAGTTCAAATTCCTACCATGATCTCATTAGACTAGCTTAAAATTTTTATGCTAACTTCACAGACGTATACCTAATGGCAGTTCACGATCCGCTCATTAAATTCAAATCTCAACAGCCTTGTCCAGTGGCAAATTAGAATCGTGTTGAATTAAAGCTCTCTAAATCTCAATGCGGTCTCCTGATGCTGTTATAGCTTATACTGCTTCCTATGACTGGAACTTGCATTTGAAGTAACTGAAACTGCTGTCAGTCCTCAGAACGTTTCTATTGAATTATCAGAAACCTAGTCGACGTCAATTAAAATACTACTGAGTTTTTAGGTTTTCTCAGGCGATGCAAGAAATTATTTTCCCTTTGGTTGTAAGTCCCCTATTACACGATGATTCTTTGCGTCTGACTCTTGTCAAAATTCAATGAGTGCGAAGGTGAAATCCGATGCTTTTTCTCCTTGGCACTCATGAAAGTTCGAAAAGAGTCAGACGCAAAGAAACATCGTGTTAGGGCACATTTTTCATTTCTGAGTTAGCTCACAGTTAAATCAGAGTGTGTTTATTCTGAAAAATAAATTAACCCCAAAATAATTCAGAAACAGTTTTCAATGGAGGATTAATTTTATTTTCAGTTGCCAAAAATCTATTGAAATCGAGGTGCAAAACTGTAGATAGGTATAACCTTTTCACTTATTTCACTATCGACATGGAGATGGCGCTACAGTAGAAATAGACTTTTCAGAGTTTTAAATAGATTTTTAATAGATCCTTTTCTGTTCATTTTAGTCCCTGAGTTAACTCACCAAACTCGGTGATAGCACGAAAGTTGACTCGGAGTCAATTATTAAGGATTTAGATTGACTTTAAAACGCACGTTTCAGGAGTTAGCTCAGGTCTCACCCCTAGACTAACCAATTTCACAGTAAAAAAAACTGCCCTTTCATCCAAAGTTTGAGTATAACTCTCACATCTGGACAAGTGCTCCAATTTCTTACCTTGACCTTTTGGATCGAATCCAAAAAAGCGCTTAAAAAATAATTAGTATGACAAATACAAATATAACGGAATATTTTACATTGCTTGAACACCACCGCTGCAATATTGTACTAAAATATAGCCCCTTACATTCCACCCCTTAAATAATTTCACCGTAATATTAGTATGTACTTCACTTTGCATTAATGCCCATCAGTTATCCCTTGATCCCAACTTCGGACGTACTTCTAGTACATAGTTAGGATATTCTTTCATTATGGGCGCACCACGCAGATGTGGAATGGTTTACTCTCTATTTTTCCCTCCCATCATGGTCTTTTCAATATTCAGAACTTCAAAACCAATTTGCATCGGTATCTCCCTTTGAATACCTCCTTTTTTCCAACTATCGCACTGTGTTTAATCATTTTCAGAGTACCCAAAACCCCTTTAGTGCGCATTTTTTGTTAAAAAATTATTTTAAAAAACCCCAATATATTCGTTTTTGATTCTTTTTGTTCACTCATCCGTTGCGCATCTAAGGATGATTTATAAGCTAAATTTAAGTAATTTTCTGCTCTAAGCCCCGAACAGAGAAGCAATAGCAAAACATTTTGTCGTTTTGCTTCACTTACTGAGTCAATAATTGGAGCTTATAGTAGTCTTAGAGCTTTCTGAAAAACTCTCCTCAGGTTAGAGCGACAGTTGTTCAGTTTCTGATATTATCTTTGGTGTTTATCTCGGGCTCTCGGTATTAGTTGCAATACTCTCTGTTGAGCGTACACGAAGAATACCAGATTATGTTTTTGTCTCAAATCTGAAGAACTTTCTTAACGAACTTGCCGTACAGCCAGCTGCAGTTAAAGTGCATTTTTTTGTACCGAAAACTCTATTCAAAATTCGCAATGTTCCGACAAAAAAGGATATACATCATTCTAAGTAATTCTAAAACTGATGTAAATAGCTACCTGCTGCACCTTCCCATATCAACGAAGCCCCTTATCAATAAGTATACATCTACATATAAGTAAAACCTATGTACAACGTTGATGTACCTAAGCATTGTTTCAGTTTACAAAGATTCAAAGAAAACAAAAAAAAATGAATTAAAAGAATAAAAAGAATAAAAGAAAAAAATTAATGTGCTTTTCGCTTCATTACTCTGAAAGTCCTTCCTACGAACGAACCTTGAAAAAAGTGGGCGGCAAAACTTTCAAGAGTTATGATTATGTCGTGATAGAATCGTTATAGTAGTCGTCGCAGTTGTCGTCGTTCTCGTTGCTCTTTGAATTGCAAGAATTCCCATGGTGTTCTTTCCGTTCTGTCCACTACAGCATTCAGTGACTATGTCCTTTATATTCTACAAAATCCATTCCACACCCTATATCGAAATAACACACACACGTTTGCACATTGCACAAGCCAGAACACATTATAACCATTGAATGTTTGGAGAGTTTAATGTTGCTTAGATGGGTTCATATTTTCTTATTTAATGTAGCGAAAATGAACCAATGATTTACGACAGGGACGACGACGAAGACGACGGAGGACTTGGCAAGAAATCGCAACAATATCTAATGAGAATTTAAAAAAAAAATCATCAAAATGTTCACCCTAAAGAAAAAACTGTTACGCTGGCATTTCTTTTTTTTATGAAAAACGTAGCGTGGCTAATTGAATTGATAGTTTTCTTTCTGGTAAAGTTTAAGGGAAAATCACTACAGACTATCTTTTTATTATAGAAATAAAGTTTAGAAAATTGTACTCCTGAGGCCAAATGTCTAGACGACTGTATTAATTTGGCAACAAAATTGGGTATACGAACCTGTTTTTTTCAGATGAGGCTGAGTAGTGAGGCCTTATAGAGTTGATTTTATCAAAGAAGTCTTATTGGTGTATGAAAAAAATGACACGAAGGAATTCTTTTTTAACATTTTGCTTTCATCATAATAATTATTATAAAGACGAGCAAAATAATCATGTTAATTGAAATATTGAAATTTTATTGTGAACCTTGATCCAAAGGAGTATGTTACAGTACATAGTTAGATTACATATATATTCAAAACCAGGAATTATTAAATAACTCAATTGCTTTCTAGCATAAATGTAAGAAAAACTATCAAAATAAATTAAAAATTTTTATAAAGAGCATAAGTCGAAGAATATGTGTATATCGTCGACTTCCTGTGACAATCTCGTAAGTTTTTAAATGCCATTTTAATGTATTTCAGTTCAAAATAAATCACTGCATTCAAATATCAATGTCTCGTAACTGTGGTATGGTTTCTTTTGGATCCATAAAACAAGTTTTAAAACCTTGTACAATCTAAGAATTCAATTTTATTACCTTTGAAATCAGTTTTTGTCAAAGCAGACTTACGAGGCTTTGGCAGAAAGCCGACAATATGCTATTTTAACTTCTTTTTAATTGTAACCGATTTTTTGGTACCCTCGGAAACTAGAAACCCAATACCTATTATTTTTAAATATTTAAACCAAGATTATTTTGCCTACTAATTTTATTATCAATCTTATTAATATTATAAATTAGCCTTGATTCAAATTACTGTGCCAATATCGATAAATTCTCAAAACGTTCTTGCTCCGATACTTAACCTTAGTATTCACATTGCGGCTCCGATACCGATATCGATATAGCTCCCATATTTTTTTGTATTCTCAAATGAATTTTTTTCGTCATCGATTTTTCACATCAAAATAAATAGGTAAGTTCAGGAAAATGAGATCTCAGAGCCCTCAGCAATCTCAGTCTCGTGAACAGGATTCCTCAGAAATTTGGCAGTCAAATAACTGAGGAAAGAAAAAATATTGGATTCGCTTGCTCATTTTTGGACACTGAGCCCTCGGAGATCTCATTTTCCTGAACACGCCTAGTAGAAAATTGAAAAATGAGTTCTCACTTCGATAAAATATTCTTTCAAACAAATCGAAATCGGAGCGAGAGCGTATCGGTTTTGGAGCGGTAACGATTGTGTGAATATAAACATTGTTTCTCGTTTAAAAATATTTTAATGTAGTGAGAACGTACTGAGATTGTATTAGTATTAGAACTATAGTGTGAATCAAGCTTTAGTGCCAATATTATTGTTTATTCTCAAGATATTCGAGAAAAAAATTTTCAATAATTTTTGGCAAGATTTCTTGTAGGTAGTTCTTTGTGTTTACAGCTATATCTAGAAAACAATAACCTAGAAATTAAAATTCTGTAAAGTAAAAATCTCAAAAAATAAAATCTATAAATAATAAAATCTTAAAACCAAAAATCTAGAAAGCATACAAAATATCGGATGAAAAAAGTCTAATAAATATTAATTTTAGACATAGAGGGTCTATCTAACAGAGTTGCAATTTTGAGACTTGCAAACAACTTTAAATTTCAGAATGACATTAATGTATATTTATACCAACTTAACTTTTTATTTTTAAATAGGTAAGTTCTATAGTTTTGTTTTTAAGGCTCTGTTTTGTTGAGGCAGTGACGCAGTGACAGGTATAACAGTGTGACTTACTAAATTGGAGCAAGAGTACTTGGGCACCCTGTTGTTCCATTTAGGTTACTGTACTTACCTACTTTAAGGGTAAAATGATGCAAAAAAAAAACAAAGTTTATCGGTTTACGAATTATCAACAAGGCATAAATACAGTAAAAGCTCTACTTGCGGATAACTCCGATACGCGGAAAATTTCCCTAAACTGACATATTTTTGGGAACCAACTTTTTTCCTCGAATTTCTTATACAAATAACGCAATAGGGCACTTTCTTTTGCTCATTTCAAATAGAAAACGTCACAACAAACGGACACAATGGAAAAAGCGTAGGAACTGTTTTCAGAACAGTCTTAGATTTGAATTTCAATACAAAAGCAAATCCATGGAAAATTTTTACTAAACGGACACGAAGCTCTTAACCGGAAAGATCACTATTACGTTGAGAGCTTAGTAGGTGATTTCTCGGGTAACTAAGATTATGTTAAACTATGTATCCTTATTTCATGACCTTTTATATTTACAATATTGTAATCACACCCGAAACGTTACAACTCAAGAAATATAGAATCAATAATAAATTGACCTTAAGCCCACTAGAGGAAAATCAACTTTTATAAGATTACGATAGTTAATGGTACCTATTTCTCCATCTCGTTTCAGCATTGTAGATGTTCTGCTGCTCATATTATCGCCATTTTTTCATTTTGCAATTTTACAATCCCAAGAAGAGCATGTAAGGTTACCGTTTGGCAATGTTTCTCTTAAACGGACCGCTATGATAACCGGACAATGAGTGTTTGCTTATTGTAGCTTTCATTGTATCAGATATATCTACCTAAGACTCATAGGTTTTATATAAGCCTATTTAAAAAAAAGTTTCTATGTCAAAGTAAGATCACCACGGCTGGGCCTATACTATACCTAATATATATATGAACAAGAAAAAAAAAACAAATCTTTGGCAGTGCGGCCATCGAGAATGTAGTTTGTTCAAAATTGGATTCGGAGTTTGCCAACAACTTCATTTTTTAAGGCGACACAACGTTCGCTGGGCTTCACCTACGAAGAATACACTCATCATTTTTTAAATTAATCTATGGTGGAACGAAGTTCACGGGGTCATATAGTCTTCTTATATATAAAAATAAATTGTTTCGTTGTGCGTTATGCCTGCAAAGGCTCGAGAACGGCTGATTCTTTTCATGAAATATTTAGTATGAACCGGTGTGTGTTTAAATGATCTATGGTCTAAATCAGTCTTCCTATTTGCCAGCAAGATGCAACAACATACTCTGAGCACCTGTTGATAAAGAAACAAAATAAATCAATTGAGTTTGCAAATAAATAATTTATTTTGATATTTCGTTTTTTAAAATAAAATAAAATAAAATAAAATAAAATAAAATAAAATAAAATAAAATAAAATAAAATAAAATAAAATAAAATAAAATAAAATAATAATACAGTTGAATCTCGATCATCCGAAATTCAGTTAATTTAGGACCAGATTATAAAAACGAGATTTTGAAGTGTGGTCTATATCTCATACCATAAAAGGTGAACAAGTTTCAATAATACTAGGCAACAGTGAAAAAGTATCATGAACACTTTCAACTGATTCTTACTCGTCTAGTCATCCTGAATACAGATCTGTGTGTTAGACCTATGTATATCTTAGTTCAGTTTTTCGAGATTCAACCGTTAGTTTAGTTACATGCTTATGGCTCACACTTTGATTTGCAGAGTTTGCAAAGGATGCATCAAAATAATCGGGCGTTTGTTGTTTCATAACCTGAAAAATTGTATCGGAAGGGGGCTCAGGTTAGGTTAGGTAAATGGGCTGACAGTTGGTTTTGTTACCGTCACACTTAGATGAATGAAGATCCATTGTGGTACCCTAGGGATTGTGAACCCTATGAAAAGAAACCTATGATACATCCCATGTTAATTCAAGCCCGTTAAGGGTGTTGAAGAGTTTCAGCAGGCTATAGCCTGAAAAGTCGGTGAGTAATTCTTGGTCGTTGGAGGAGTGTTCGGAAGGGGGCTTATCTCCCCCTGATAATGTGGGAGGGTCAATTTAAGAAACTTATTATAAAAACAAAAATAGTAAAAATCATTTTTTATTTAACTTTATTATATTTTTTGAAGAAACAAATCATAAATCATTTTTTCAAAAACCTGAACTAATTTAGTTTTTTCATGATGATTTTCGAATTCAGCGGATCAAAAACTATAAGAATAGTTTTTTAGCATTAAAAATACCATTACAAAGCCAAAATTTACTCTCCAGTCTCCAAAAGATTTTTCTTATATGATTTTAAGTTTGTTAGTTTTTTAGTTAACTATTATGAACTTATACTTCATTCTTTTATTTGTTTTTAAACCAAGTTGTTTTAGTGAAAAAATTTTTGGAACTAAAAATTGTGACTTTTTTTTCAAGTTAATATTTTTAAAATTTTGCGTATTTAAGTGCTAATTTTGTGTTTGATACTCAAATACTTGGAACCAAATGTAAAAATCTTTCTTTGTTTTTGAGCAATTAAAAAATAACGAAAAGTATATTTTGCCATTGTTTGTTTGGTTTGTTACGTTTATGACGCACCAAAGTTACAATTCATTATCAAAACTTTTTATTCGTTTTTTTTTTTTTGGGAAAAGTATCGTTTTGTTTTTAATATCTCAAAAACTGAGAAAGATTTATGTTACATTTAGTTTTCTGTAGGTAGTTGATTAAAAATAAATAGGGGAATTTAGGGCTTGTTTCACATTCTCTGATTAAAGTTTTGATTAAGCTACTTTGAACTTATTCGTCAATTAACAACCTCATTTACGTTTCACAATATCTGAATACGTCTATCTTGTAATTAAAGTTCTCAGTATTTAAATGCACAGATGAAGTATTGATTAGCAAATTTAACTGGCAATTAAAACATACAAGGCTGTATGTGCGACCGTTAAAACAGATAAATGGAATGGTTTGGACTTTTACTGAATGTATTTAAGCATAAAACTGCATTTAGACCTTCGTTCTTCATTCGGTGAAAGTGGTTCCACAAACAACGAACAACGTACAAAGTTCATCGAAAATTAAAAAAGGGCTTTGAATTTCTTCATTATTCATGCTCGGTGTTATTATTTACACTTCATTGTTCCGCGTACGGGCAAAAATGAACAACGTACACGGACGATAAAATCGTAGGTCTAAATGATGCAATTTTAGAATTCACGATGGAATACAAATGGCTAAGTATTCTTGCAACTAAGTGCAATATTGTCGTGCATACTATTTCTATTAGGTATGTACCTCAAATTTTAACTTCCAGAGTACCTAGGCCTACGATTTGAATTCGACTTATGTAACTGCCAAAAAAAACGCGGTGGTTTGAGGGCTACTTTAACGTCTTTCATTTATGCATATCCATACACACTCTGGCTTTATGGATATATTATAAGTGATTACCCAAAAGTCTTAAAATGCCAAAAAAAAAACAAAAACACATTTTCGGGGACGTTTGCTAGTGGTCTTGACCACTTCGGCATCCGTTAGTTACCATTTACGTATACAATCAGGGAGTCGTGGGCGTCAATGTGTGATGCGTTTTTCCCCGGTAGCTGTACAACTGGGTGCAGGCAGACGGAGGTATTTGTTCTTCAGCTGGTTTACCAAACATTTTTTGCGAGCTCTCAGTCTTAATTTGATGTTTATTATTAATTATTTTTTTGATATTTTCATCAGTAAAAAATATTTTGTCTGGAAAACTGGAATAACTTACGAGTAGCTAATTGACACCTACATTTATTACTTCGATCATTGTGAAACACAAAGTTCGATAATGAGAAGATTTAATTTGTGGATAATTTAACTGTCGAATAACTTATCAGAACTTTACTCAGACATTGTGAAACAAACCCTTAATATCATAAAATTAAAACAGCACTTAATTACGCAAAACTTCGAAAAATATCAAATTGAAAAAAATTGCAATTAAAAAAAAAATTGTATTTGAAAATTTATTTCTCAAAATATTTTTAATATCTTGTTTGTATATTTAGTATTTGAAGTCAATTTTCAGAAATTGGCTAAGGGGGCGGGGAGAACCTCAACACACTAAATATTACAGGAACTTATCTTGATGAAAAATAGGACCAAAAATCTTGGATTTTTCGCTTAGAAGGTGTAATAAACTCAAAATAAGACTGCAGCAAAATGAGCATCCGTTTCGTTAGAGATTTTCAATGGACAGCTATTTTGCACAAAAAAAGCTTCTTCTCCTATAAGCTGCATTTTCGACAGCTAAGTAAAATGTCTTTGAGCTGGAAAAATCCAAACATACATAAGTCTAAGAACAGACCATGAACTCTGAACGCATTAAGTTCTCTTGAATAGTTTTGGAGTGGCGGTATTGTTGGCCCATTTTTCTTTCCAAGTGAAGCACGATTTAAAAAAAGCAATATTGTAGTTAATATAGAGCTCTATACCGCAAGGTGTAATAACCAAGTTTTTGCTCTGAATATTTTAATAAATAAGAATTTACTAATATAACACTTGATATTTCCACAATTTAAATATTATGTATTTATTTGATACTTTTAAGGGCCTTATTGCGAGAGTCTATTCGAAAAAAGTCTATTCGACTTTTTTCTATTCTATTAAAATCTAAACTGGTATTGCCTTACACAGTAGAATATTGAAATAGAATCGACTTTCAAAAACAGAAAAATAATAAAGCTCTCGGCTGGAATTTCAATTGAAATGTCAAATCTGCGTTAATATCCTTCGAATTTTTTAAAATAAGCTTGGTTCAACGAATCTTTGGCAATTTTGTTTGCGATAAGGAGGTTGTACTAATAGTTTGGGAGACGGCGACCAGATACATATTATCTCATTGCAGCCACACAAAAAGAGGATGCTAATCGATATCTTAAGTCTTAACGTTTACAAGACTTCTGGTCGGAAAAGCTTTATCTGGTGGCAATGGTTAGAAAATGCACTTTTCAGGTTGCATTTTCGGCTAAGTGTACCTATAAAAGCAACTTCTATTAATGTGGTATTATATAAAAGCTAAGACTGTTCTCTATCTACACGATACTAATGGTTGGACAGACTCTTTGGTTGTTGCGACAGTTCCGACCATTTTTATAAAAAAAATGTCTTTTTTAACATTGCTATTTTTATTAGAGAAAATCACATCAAATGAAGTTAAGAAAGAAGCAATAACCATTTTTTTTGTTCATTTTTATTAAAGAACTAAGAAAATTCCTAATTTTACAAAGGTGGTTGGATTCGGGGCAACATCCATAAAAGTCTGTCCGGACATTGGTATCGTAGAGGACAGTTTTAGCTTTTATTTTCATTTGATACCACATTTATAGAAGTTTCTTATATTATAGATACACGTAGCCAAAAATACAATCTGAAAAGTGCATTTTCCAACACGCGACCTTAGGACAACAAGGTTCTAACTGACATTTTTTACCATTGCAACCAGGTAAATCTTGTCCGAAAAGTAGTTTTGTAAATGTTTGGACTAAGGCTATCGGTTGGTATCCTCTTTTTGCGTGGCTGAATTTTCTTCGGTTTGAGCTATTGGACTGTGCCACCTAGCACCGCATGCTCGTCAAAAAGTTAAAGGCTAGAGTTTACTGCATTTTGAGACTTTATTCCACTATTACTTACTTATATTTATCCATTTTTTCTTAAACTATCCTACTATCAGAAGAAAGTCGATCAGGAATTATTGATAGAAATAAAAATTCTATCAAGTAGAAAAAAATCTATTCAAATAGAGATTCGCAATACCGACAGTAGACTTTAAGTCTATTCGACTTTAATTCTATTCTAAATAGACTCTCGCAATAAGCCCCTAAGCCACGTTTCGTCTTCTTAGGTCATTTTCAGGGCACTCTTTTGCATCCAGGTATTGAGAATTTGGACTTTGGCAAGCAATGCAATGGTTGCAGCAATATAGGGATTCGTGTCACAGAAAGTCATCGATTTTTAAAACATACCTAATTAAAATATCATGAAATCTATTGTAGAAAATTAAATCAATCAAGGTGCAATGCACTTAAAATCGATTTTTGTTATACAATACCTATTAAAAGCATAGGATTATATAAAAATCCATACACAAAAAATTTGTATATTTTTCATAAACTCCTGTCTTAATATCTAAATAAGTTTAGAACAATTTAAATATCGATAAATTCATTTAAGAGCAATACAAATATATTTTTATTTTATATTGAAAAAGTTTAAAACGCCATTTAAGACTAAACGCTGATTTTTATTAGGTAATCAGAATCACCGATAAAATTTTTGTTTGTCTGAATTTCTATCGCCATTTTATAACCCAACGGTGACATTTTTATTAAGGTTTTATTCAAAATTAACCTTATGTCTCTGTTGGCATTAGACTAAATTTATTTATATTTATTTGATTCGTCTTGACATTTTTCTTAAAATATTGTATGCCAGTCAATATACAATTAAGTGCTTGCCATGAATCTGAAATGAGAAAGATTTGGAAAGAGAAATCCCTGGTCAATTCAATTATAAGTTTGGATAATAAATTCATTACTTATCAAGTCGTCAAATTGAGAACATACTTAGTTCTCAACTTGATTTAATTTTATGTCATTTTTATTCTATACGAAATGGCCAATTTCAAAAGGATTAACTTTTGTATAAACAGAACGTGAAATAACCCGTAATGTGACAAGAAGCTCAATTAAAATTTTGATAAAAACATTACAATAAATTGATGGGTAGAATAATTCATGAGTTTTTTTTCAACTCAATTTAAATCAGATTTATTTTATTTTTAATGCAATTTTTCAGAAGTCAAGAGAAAATTTATGGTGTATTGAGTTTATTTACAAAAATATTTGGATGAAATTGTGAGTTTTATTGTGAGCTTTTAACCCATAGGTATAATACGTTTTTGATTGAAAATTTGGAGAATTTGCTCATATTAAATGCAAAAACAACAAATCGTCAACGGACTTAGCTAAACGGAGCCCTTGATGAACCATATTATCTTCAATTCAAACTTAGAAAAAAAAAGAAAGAATTTTCTTTTTCTTATAATAAAAAAAAAACTGTTTCAAACCCGACCTATAAGTCCTGTGAAGTTAGCAAAAACATTGTTTAAAATTAAATAAAAAATGAGAGTTCCCGGTAGCAAACAAAGAGTTCTAGAGTTCCTCATACTTTTTTTTAATAGTTCTGGCGAATGGAGTGTTAAAATTTAAAAAAAAAGTTTTTTTTGCTAACTTCACGCAGCAAGGACTTTTTTGAGAAAAAGAGTTCTGAGCATGTTTTTCACCTTAAAATCAAGAGTTCTGGAGTTCCTGATGGGTTAAAGAAAGAGTTCTACAAAATTGAAACAGTTAGGGCAATTTAAGGTGCCCATTGACTTAGAACCAAAAATTTTCAAAATCCACAAAAATCGAAAAAAAGGAGTTCTGATTAGAGTTCCGGATAGCAAACAAAGAGTTTTGAACATTTTGTTGATAACTTTTTTTTCTAAAACTAATTTTTCAAAAGTTATTCGCAAATTTAGGTGCCCATTGACTTAGAACCAAAAATTTTCAAAATCCACAAAAATCGAAAAAAAGGAGTTCTGATTAGAGTTCCGGATAGCAAACAAAGAGCTCTGAACATTTTGTTAATAACTTTTTTTTCTAAAACTAATTTTTCAAAAGTTATTCGCACCTAAATTTGCGAATCAGGAACTCCAGAACTCTTGATTTTAAGGTGAAAAACATGCTCAGAACTCTTTTTCTCAAAAAAGTCCTTGCTGCGTGAAGTTAGCAAAAAAAACTTTTTTTTTTAAATTTTAACACTCCATTCGCCAGAACTATTAAAAAAAAGTATGAGGAACTCTAGAACTCTTTGTTTGCTACCGGGAACTCTCATTTTTTTTTTAATTTTAAACAATTTTTTTGCTAACTTCACAGGACTAAACCTATATGCTTAGATAAATATATTTTAAAAAAAAATTTAAAACTTTACAATAATTTGCTTTTTGAGCATAAAATTGATGCTTGTGCGAGTTCTTTTCAATCCTTTTTCAAAAATTTGACACATAAATCTCATAGTTGGTATTTTTGGGAAAAGAAGAATCTTTATTTCAGGGCAAGCCTTTATTAAATCAAAAATGAAATAGAATGCTGCACCAGTCTGATATAAATACCCAACACAAAATATAATCTACGATCAATTTACTATAGTATATCGCATGCTGGAGTTCCCTAATTCCATTATACCTACGTTTCTATATAAAAAAAAGACTTCAAATTGATTTCAACTATACAGAGCATATCAAATTATTATGTACTCCGCATCATTTCGATCATATACACAGTCTCTTTATATTTAAATATTATTCACCCCTCTTATAATATTGTCAAACTTAAGATAGTAACATCACAACAAACACTAAAAATTTCCATTCATATCCCATTCAAAGCACCTTGCATCGAAAACGCATAAAAACGAAAATAAAGGCTCAACGCAAATGTACCTATAGCTACTCTATTATTATGTGCCCAGCTCGAGCCTCAAAAAAGAAATCAGATTAAAGTTGCATTTTATCGCCAATTACCGCAGGTTATTGCGCCTCACAAGGACTTCTTCGCCGGCCTCCAATTTTATTCTACCTTCTTGTTTTTTTTTTCATTTTTATTGGTAATCCACTTAAGCAAATGACACTTAGAGTCATCATTACAAGCGTTTTTACTGCAGTAATGGCACATCTTGCACATAGTTTTCCCAATTTATTTGTATCCCTTAAATTCTTCAATACCATAAAATCACCTATCTGTACGTATAGATATATAGCTAAATTATAAGCAACGGTATATCTCTTGGTTTTGTGTTTGTGCGAGCACACGGCAAATCTAAATTTAATCTTTTAGGTATTCCATTTTTTTTCCAACAGGGGATATACGGTGGCATTCTCCGGAGGTAAGGTTGCGTAAATATTTCCCTTTTTTTTTCTTTTTTCTTCTTATTGAATTTTCTTTGGGTAGCAACTATCAAACTCAGGGCTGGACTTAGTGTAGCAAAATGTTGATATGAAATACTAGGGAGACACCGGTTATCCCTAAATAAAACAATATCTCAATCGGACGAAATCCCCGAAAAATGAAATCCGTCTAGACAAAATGAAATCCCTAAAAAATATTTTTTTTTACCAAAATTCACAAATCTCCATAAGATCCCCAACAGTTTTGTGAATAGCACATACTTTGTCCTTTAGTCCAAATGCGTTTCGCCCAGGTACAACAATTAGGCTCATCAGTTAGATGTTGTTGTACCCTTCTAAGACGCATAATTTTTAGTCGATGGTTACCGACACGTATAAAATAAACAGCACAAAAGCACTGTAAATTATATAATGTTCTAGTAATTTGGTTAAATTCAGACGCCTAGAAAAATGTGATGGTAAAGCCCGTGGTCTGGCTGTTATAAGATGAAGAATAAAAAACGTAAATAATTTAAAATTAATTATTTTTGTTTTGTGGACTCTAAGAAGGGTACAACAACATCTAACTGATAAGCCTAATTGTTGTACCTGGGCGAAACGCATTTGGACTAAAGGTCTCAAAAACTTTAAATTTGAATCTCAATTCAAGAGTCCACAAAACAAAAACAAGAATAATTAATTTTAAATTATTTACGTTTTTATTCTTAATCATACACACTTTGTCTTTATTGAGATTGTTGTACCTAGGCTAGGCTGTAAGGCTTTAAGTATTTGATTTTTGAATAATTAGTAACTTGTATGATGTTTCTTATGAAATACATTTTACATTTGTTTTTATGATGTTTTAAAATTGAAAGAGCGATAACCTGGTGCGGGCCACTTGGGGCCAGTTTTTCAGTGTTAACTCCAAAAACGTGTTTTTCAGTCATGAAATCGATAGTTAACTCCGAGTTAACTCTCCTTATTTGGTGAGTTAACTGAGGCACCAAATTGAGGGTCTTTTTAGTTGTGCCGCCATCTCGATTTCGATATTGAAAGTTATTGCCAGTGCAATTCGTTGTGGCGTCATCTCTATTCCTATGCGTAAAAGGCGTAGAAGGACGATATCCATGGCCTCAGAATTTTGACAGCTGAAGGATAAAGTTAATTCTCAACTGAAAAACTGTTCCTGAGTTAACTCAGGGTTAATTTATTTTCAGGATTCGCTAACTCTGATTTAACTCAGAGTAAAGCCTGAACTGATAATCTGGCCCTTAAGATTCTATTGTTAAGGATTATTTTTTACACAGGCGCTTGCCTGGTGACTTTACAATAACGTCAGCAGAGCAACAGGGCTTGCTCCTATAACATATTCTTTTTTTTTTTTGATAATGAAAAAACGCACTAAAATATTTTTTTTTATTTCATTAAATAAGAAAGACCTAGAATCTCTAAAAATGCTTTTATAAAAGACAAAATATTTGATCTAGCCAAGAGAAAGTACCAAAAATAAGATTGGAAAATAATGAAGCAATAAATAAAATCACGTAATTTAAGTTACCCGAAACCAATGAAAAAGGTCAGTGCTATCAATTTAAATCAATACAGATTTAGGACTTGTTTCACAATGTCTCAGTCAAGTTCTGATGAGATATCTGACACATAAATATTAGCACAGGGTAATAAGTCACAGATGAAAAATTCATAATTATTGTCTTATGTTATGACCCACCTGAGTGGGTTATAAATTCACAAACAATTTTTAATTTTTATTTGTGAACTTATGACCCTGCCTCATAATTTATGTGTCGAATAACTAACCAGAACTTTACTCAGACAATGTGAAACAGGTCCTTAAGCTAGCGATTCAAGACAATGCCAACGTGCCTTATGATCCGTGAAGGTGAAGAAAATCATATTTTGAAGTGTCGTCGTCATCTCCATAAGTTTGTGGTTGACATGTATGTATGCTAAAATTGAGAGTAAATATATGTTTGACATAATAATAGTTTGAATCAAAAGAAACTCTGATCTGAACAGTAGGTACCTTCATCTCCAGGATGCAATTCATGCCAACGCAACGGCGGCGGCGCCTTGGCTTGCGATGCAAACAACGTGGGAAGTCTTGACCTGGCGACAAGCACGAGCACGAGTACTCACTAGATACACGATGTCTTAAGTCTAATGTTAGACAATATGGCCGCCGATACTTATCCACAAACCTCAATGGCTTGAAGGAACTGAATTGCTACCCAGCCAAACATCAGTTGACAGATATGACATCAATGCTAGAGTTTTTAAGCAAAAATTAAAATGTTGGATGGTACGAAGTTCACTGGGTCACAGCTAGTTCAGTTTATAAAACTTGTTTTTTAGTATATTTTTTGTATTGTCTTAATTTATTTTAGAGTTAATTTTTGAAGTTTTTATTAAGTCTCCAGATTCTCCGTCAGAGGTCCGTTCAACTACCAGGAAACCTGCACGGTATCGATATCATCAGCCAGTCCCATCATGCCGTTACAATCCCAAATATCTGCTATCAACGAACATGCATATGTTCACAACGTAGGCCAAATGCAGTAACTTCGAAGTATTTAAAAGATTTCATTTACCTTGGAGTAAATATTATTAACTTTACGAATGACACCAACACCATAGTTAATGTTCCACGAAGAATAACTTTAAGACAGCGCTGCTTTTTCAAATATTGGATAACCAGTCAACACTCTTCTTAAGCTCAAGAAGTATTTCACACTCTAAAAAACTTCATACTGCCAGTCTCCTTTAACATTATATACTCGGTACAGAAAAGCAAAAAGGGAAGGCTGGTCCTGGGCTCTTTGGCAAGAAAGATTATTCAATGGATCTTTGAAGGAGAAGCTACAAATGTGAGCTTAAAGATTTAAATGTACTTGTAATAAGTCCAAAAAGTCATAATACGTGGACTTAACGTTGCTAACCCATTGAGCAAATGGTTAACATTCAACAGTGCTCCAAGGAAAACCAAAAGCAAGCCATCGCCATCAGAGCACTTGTGGCTGAGGCCCTTGACGGGTCGAAACATTGCCGCAAGAATGAAAAAAAAAAATACTTTCTTGTGTGGCAATGTCAGTGGGTTGAAATTTTCCATGATCATTCTTTGCATTGTCCCTTATTAAATCTGAAAACTTTATTCCAATGGGTAAGATGGTTATGATATTTTTGATCTAAAATTTGCACTTTGTTAACAAAAATAACCTACAAAATGGGCTAGGAAGAACCTATGCACAGACGATTTACTTAAAGTTATTTATTCTCAACATTTTAGATCTTATAAATTTTTTCCAAAAATTTTACTTTAAGAAAAAAGTGGGCGTGACCGAATCAGAATCAATTTTATGTAGGAGTTTTTTGGGTTCTCTCAAATAAAATGCACCACTGTGTGCCCGACATTTTGAAAAATTGCATCTTAAACATCCGGTCCAGAATACCGTGATTTTCTGACTCCTATTTGTACTTCAATCGATTCTCATATACGACTATACTATAATGTTGTTATATAAATCGGTACTTGAAATTCTATGACACTCCAGCAAGTTTGTTAAAAAGCTTGAATACAGTAACGCTTTCTCAATCATCACTCAATTATATTGGTCACAAAATAAAAAGTGTAACGTACAATCAATAGGTTATTAGATTATGTACGAGATCGAATATGAAGAGTTTTGCCCTATACTCGAAAATTATGGAGTTATTGCGCTCAAAACAAAGAAGAAACTGAAAATCTTACCGAACACAAAATTTTTACCTATCCTAAACTGCTCCTGTCTCCCCTACGCATTTTGATTTGAATAGAAGCATAAAACATGCTTAAGCATACAAATCATCGTGTCCTGTGACCCTGGCTGGGGCATAGGGCTTCAACAAAACGTCTCCATCCTTCACGGTCTGCTGCAAGGTATTTTGTATTTTAACTGTGGCCACGTCTTTC
The DNA here is from genome assembly GCA_963921185.1 of Dasysyrphus tricinctus. Lineage (NCBI taxonomy): Eukaryota > Metazoa > Arthropoda > Insecta > Diptera > Syrphidae > Dasysyrphus > Dasysyrphus tricinctus. Next base: position 127,607,851 of record OY992530.1, read on the forward strand.
TCTGGGATTCTGCTTGCCACATTATGTTGTTTCAGATATTAGTCTTAGAGAAATTTGTAATGCATAAAATTAAGGCAAAAAATCAATTACAGTCGACTCCGCTTAGCTGGAACACGATAATTGCAGAATATTTGTATCAGTTAAGCGGAGTTTTCAATTAACCGAACTTCGGATAACTGAAACTTTTTTCAAATAAGCGGAATTCCGTCAAAATATATTAAATTTCATTCAACAAAAAAATATATTACATTTATTTTGATTTATTTTCCACAACATTGCACAATATTTTTTAAGGTTGCGTACCCTGCAGGGACGGATTGACAAGAAATGAGTTTTTGACATTCCAAATCCGAGGGGTGTGCTCAATTCAAGATTTAGTAGCAGCGTTCAATAGTAGTGTCACTTATGCGAAGTTGAATAAGTGCAAAATTAGCATTTGAGACGAAAATATTTGTTTCAATAATGCGAAGTTTTCATATAACCGGGGTTCAGTTATGCGAAGTAGTTAGTGTGAAAAATGCTCAAAAAGGCTCCGTTATTAATTTCTTGTTTCAGATAAGCGATTTTTTCAGTTAAGCGGAGTGCAGTTAAGCGGAATTGACTGTATTCGTTTTCTGTTGCCTTCTATTTTTATTTTTTATAAAGGTATACCTTATTTGATAAAAACGAAATGCAGCCCTGTGATCAGAGTAGACTTATAAAAGGTGCACAGCTGAAAGAAGAAGCATTACAAAAAAAAAAAAAAAATGCTGCCCTTTCAAGAAAAGGGCAGAAAAATTGTAGGTATATTATATACATATACACAATATAGCTATGTTGGAATATCAAGCGACACATCCTTGAAAAGATAAGGAAAAGAAGAAAAAATAACTCAGCGTTGATAGCCCTAAAAGGAAAAGGAAACAAAACAAACCCGGAGAAGGAAGAAAAAAATATATGGATATTGCTTTTTCCATCCCTTTTGCAAAAATAAAAATCCAAGCCACCCCTTCCTTATAGACAGGATAAGCGAAATAACAAACAACACACAATAGATACACACCATATATTGCCATTACCCTTGCCGGGTATAAGAAATAGGGCGCTGGAAGCACCAAGGGTGAATGATTCACAATCCCTGTCACTTACTATGGATACATATTACATGGCTCAAAGGGATGCTAGAGCTATCAGGCTGTTTTTTGCCATGCCGTGCAAGTTCTATAAGGATTTTCCACATTTAATCTAACGAAAACACTGCTCCTGGGTAATAGCTTTATCTGCTGACAGAATTATGGCCTCCATGGTGATTCATGTGCCCATTTGCGGGAAAGGAATCACCAGCGCAGCGCGCCATTGCCATCGCCGCCGTGCCGTGACGATCGATATTGCAGCAATACAACAACATCATAGACTCTATACGGAAATGGAGGGTGAAGATGGCGAATATCTTTCCACACATTCCATTCCTCTATCCCGTCCATAGATATGATGTCAGCAGAGAAAGATGTTCTTCGAATTGGTATCTAGTATGATGGTATTGTTAAAATGAGAACATCCTTAGTTGCTTGGAGTTCTATTTTCAGCTTCGTCCCTGTTTGACAAAGTCAACCCTCACTCAATGCTCAATGTCGACGCCAACGCAGGAAATCCTTCTATCAATAGACACATTCTCATCTCACACATGATGATTGTTCACATTTTTGTTATTTTATTTTTTGTTATAGGGAAAACGGGCTGTGTTCATTACTTTAACGCTTTTGGGAATATATAACTTGAACCGTGCGCGTTGATGGCAAATCTATTGGGTGTGTGTGTTAACCTATCAACATCATCAATATTTGTTCAAAGTGCAATCATCGTGATGATGGGAGAGACCCTTCTGTTAACTACCAGTTACTGTCACTATTTAATGTGCTCTAAATGTTTCAATGTAATTTACGATTTCAATAACAATTACCTTTTGAATATTTTTAAATCATTTTTGGTTTAAAATACAATGCAACATTTTTTTTGTTTATTTTGTTGCGCATCAAAGAGTTAATTTGAACAAAGAGCATACATTTATTGAAATAAAAATTGAGTTTGAGGTTTTTTGGGCATATTCATAGAAACATTGTTTAGGGAGGGGTTCTAAATTCTGCGTGAGTAAGAATCGGGTAAGCTGAGAGTTAAATGTCAATACTTTGATAGTCGTTTTTGACTATAGCTATCTATCATATCTATAGGGAATCGATAGTCACTTATAATAGCGATTGCTTAAGGCTTCCGCGATACGAGCCCTGTTTTCAAAATTCTGCTTTCAAAATGTAAAAGACTGAGATCTGGTGAACGTTTTGCCCAATGTGTTTTATACAAGTCCAAATTTTGCGGACGCATTATTTGCAAACAACTTGATATCAACCTGTATAGTGTATACTTTCAAAATGCAAAAAAATTTGCAAGTTTAAAGTATTTTATACCGCTCTAAATTTTGTGAGCAAACAGTTTTTATATATATGACCTACAGCCTTCCTTTCTAGTTTTGTCTGTGTCTATATTTTAACAACGATAAAAATATGGAAAAAAGTAAAGTTTCTTATGTTATTTTGAAGATTCGAAACTTGCAGTGTACTGTTTGCAATATATAATATGATTTGAAAAAATGGGCTGCACAAATTATACCTAGTTACATAAACCAAAAAAATTTAAAGTTGGCAGCTTGCAACAAATCAAAGAGACTAAATAAAATATTTAATTCATATAAATATTATCATAATTTAAAGCCTTGTGAAAGTCGGAATTTGCGTTTCTCAATGCTCAGCAAGGATTTTTATTTAACTGCCCCATTTTTAATTTTAAGAAATTTTTTTAATTGAATCCGCTATTTTAGGCTTCAACATTTTTTTAGATTGGGTTTTACTCATCCCGAAAATCTGGCAATGCTGGCTAAATCATCATCATCATCATTTCTGTCAATAGTGAAAATATATTAAGCACGTGTTTTTTAACATTTTGCAAACCTTTTTTAAGTAGCAAAATTTTGTAAAACAGAGTTTAAAAAACCAGAATTTTAACAAGAAGAATTTTGACCCTGTCGGAATTTTGAATTTCGTAATTTTATTCAATTTCAATACTGTAACTGTTATGGGGTTATAGGACATCTAAAAATTTTAATAGTGAAAGGAAGCTATAATAATCAACTAGAGATAGTTTTTACGTCCATTTGCTTCCAAAAATGTTATGTCAAAAATATCTTCATTTTCTTTCACCGTTTGTAGAATCACCCACATATTTAAGACTGTTGCTTTATAGCAAATCGAACTAAAAAGTAAAAAATAAATTATAGTTCAAAAAACAAAAAACACGCTATTCGAGTTAGTCAAACTAAAAGTAAAAAATAATTCTTAGAATGAGAATAAAATTACTGACGAGAAAATTAATGTCACTGTTCCAAAGGCGTAGGGTGCCCTGCATGCCATTTTTTAAAACTCTGCATATCGGAATGATACAAGTGAAAAATTATAACGATTGATACCGAGCTCTAATTTTCGATAACGCCATTTTGAGCTTGTTTTAGTGCGTATTAAGCTTAATTGTTATTAAACCCCGTATTTTACTTACAATAGGTACTTATGTACATATATTATGTACCTACTAATAAAGAATAAACACTAGCAAGTCAAGTAAATTTAATGTTAATAAAGCTGTCAAAGTGACAGATGTCAAACTGACAGATGTCAAACTGACAGATGTCAAACTGACAGATGTCAAACTGACAGATGTCAAACTGACAGCTGTCAAAGTGACAGATGTCAAACTGACAGCTGTCAAAGTGACAGATGTCAAATTGACAGCTGTTTAAGTGACAGATGTCAAAGTGACAGCTGTTTGAGTGACAGATAAATAGCAAATAATATGGCTGTTCCTTTACTTTGTGTTTCTGTTATTTTCTGTGCATTTCTGCGCATTTTAGTCCAAAGTTCTGTCAAAATTCATATAAAAAAACTATTTGACACAAGTTTGGACTAAAAATCACAGAAACTCAAAGTAAAGGATCAGAATGATTCATTGTTTCTGAAATTTCTCAAGGCTTGATTTACCCAGTTGCAAGGTTATGCAATTTTTACAGAAGCTATATATAATTTTTGTTCTTAAACTGCCGCAACGATTCATATTTGTTTGTATCTTTGAATTCATATATTTCATTAAGAATTCAGTTACAGAGAACAACGCATGCAGGAAAAAAGTTACAAGCGTAAATTGATTGACACTATGTATAGCTCTTCAAAAGAATAATTAATGTTTTAGTTATTGGTTGATTTTTCGTTCTATTTATTTATGTATTAATAAATTATTCTTTTAACAAGCTGTTCTGCATTTCACTTGAATTTAAATGAATTCTATTTGCTTTCTTGTCACACACAACAACCACAATGGAAAAGTTTCTTCTTTGGATAAGGATAAGTCCATCCCTAAAGAAGCAATTGCATGGTTTTCTTTTCATTTTAAATCTTCATGAAAATTGGTTTGGAAGAAATTTCAAACAATGTAGTATGCTTGGATGTAGATTCCCAAGTGAAGCATATGGTTTTTGTGCAGATGCTGCACAGGAAAACATCACTTGTGTCTTCCAACTCATATAACGCAGCCCGCCTTATACACCGTTATCTCATTTCTGTCATGTACTTTCTCCATTACTTATATTAAAATTCTAGCAAGTTGCTGTCTTTGAAACGAGGTTTTTATGCTTGTCGTCTTCGTATTCATATACACTTCCGATCTGAACCCTCGGAGTTTGTCGCGATCGTGTGCACACACGTCCGCCATTTATTTTAATGGCTGCCATCGGGGATGATTGTCGTTGTGTAATCGATGTTGCGCGATGTGCTGTGGCACAAGGGTGCATTAATAATTTGTTCTTATGATTTTTTAGTACCTTCTTCTAGATTGCTAAATTATTGCTGTTGAATATTGCAGAAGTTGGGTGACAGTCAATTGGAAGTCGTAACGCAAGTCATTACAAGCAATTGAGAGTTTGTTACGTAAGTATTATTATAAATAATTATGAGGGGTTTGCGATGAAATTTAATCTAGGGTAAGCTACATTTTGCAATGCAAATATTTTTATTTGAAGTTTGATTTGGTAAAGTACTTGAACAAAGAAGAATCATCGTCCAAAAAATAATAGGCAGCATAACTTTATGTATATATTTTTTTTTTATTTATATACTTGATGAAATGAAATTAAACATCAAGTATCCATTTTTATTAATATTTTAAGGGTGTAACATCTAAGTAATCGGTATGAAGGGGTAAAGAACTATTCACATATGAGAGAGTCAAATGAACGAACAAAATTGGATTTAAAACATTTACATATAAAACTAAATTCTTTTTAAGTAAGGTCTTTAAACTATCGATACATTGGTTGGACAAAATTACTGAGGAAAGGCTAAAAAATGAATAGGTACTATAGTTAATTGAGTAGCGCAACAGCTCGTGGAGAACTGGGGTCTAATGACATACAACTCTCAACCATTCCTGTGTGCATGTTGTTGGCAGGAATGGAGGAGATCTACAGCTTTTTGCCGAGCCCGAACGGCTTGATGAGAAGCACTTATTCTTGACAAGTATATGTCTCTTGGAGGATTTGTCAGTTCCTCACAAGAGGCAGTTCCTCAGCTAAAACATTTCTGTTTTTAGGTGGCAAGGCTGGGAATCGAACCCATATCTTCGGCATTACAGTCCAACGCACTAACCATTATCCCACGAGGTACCACCCTACTATAGAAGAGTGAATAAGTATCCTACCTTTCAAAAATTAACAAAAATGAAAATCTGTTACTGTTTTCTTTCGATTAACCTCAATTCCATCCTATGAACAGCTAGAATTTAAAAATATTTAGCCATTTTTTAACTTTAATAGAAATAAAATTTTTGAATTCGGATTTATATGCCTTTTAGTTTTTTTTTACTTTTAGCTTTATTTTGATTCCTAAGCCATATTTTCAGTCCATTCAGTAAGTATAACCTGTCAAACACATACATAATTGGAAAGCAGTGGAACAGATTTTGATCAAAATTCCAGGAAAACTTCTTTGAGCTTTGTTCTTAACCCTAGAAGACTAATGATTCGACGAACGCATTTTTTTATCTGGAATTTTTCTTTACCTTTTTTCGCAATAGCTTTCTTTTTTCGTGTAGCTGTAGCTCTTGTCATACATGAGTTCTTGTTGTGTGCAGACGCTCGGTGACTTGTGTGTTTAGGTAAGGGTGGTTTTCAGGGAAAAATAGGACGATCGTTCGTCAAAACGACGAACGTTAGCTTTAATGTGTTAGTTTTGAAGACTCTCAGGACTAAAATTCAACTAAATAGCTACTACCAATAATGAATAATCTTCAACAGAGCACAGCATAGTTGAAATTATCCCGAAAAAAAGAAAGATTTGCAAATTAGCTGTGTTCACTTGGCCCGCAAAAGTCTTTTTTTTTTTTCGTAAAATGACCACTTTTGACAGCCCCTTAACTTTTTTTGACCACCCTTAGAAATATTTTTTTTTGATTTTTGAAATTTTTTTTCGTTTTTTTTTCTGTATATTCATTTTTTGAAATTTTCGAATTATGAAAGATGAGCATTGTACAAAACTCAATTATCTTAAATGACCGCCCTTCAAAATTACTCTAGCTTGTTGGCCATTCCAAAGTAACGGAGAAGACAAACGGACGCTTGTTAAGTATAATTTTGAAGGGAGGACATTTTAGATAATTGAGTTTTTCACGTGGTCATCTTTCTAAATTCGAAACAAAATATTTTTTGATAAGTTAGAGTAATTTTGAAGGGTGGTCATTTAAGATAATTGAGTTTTTCACAATGGTCATCTTTCATAATTCGAAAATTTCAAAAAATGAAAAGTGAATATCCAGAAAAAAAAAAACGAAAAAAAAATTTCAAAAATCAATAAAAAAAATATTTCCAAGGGTGGTCAAAAAAAAGTTAAGGGATGGTCATTGATGTTCAAAAAATTACCTATCGAAAACCTAAATCAAATTTAAAAAAATCGATTTTTGGGGCGCAGCGTTCTCTTGGCCGACTATTTTTCAAAATCGATTTTCTCGAAAGCTGTGGGTGGTCAAAAAAAGTTAAAGGGTGGTTAAAAGTGGTCATCTAAATGGTCATCTTTTAGGAAAAAAAAAATTGGAGACTTTTGCAGGCCAAGTGAACACAGCTTTGAAAATTGTGTCCTTCAAAAAAACAGCGTATATGACGAGATCCAAATGTGCAAAGTGCAGAATCAACATATGCGGACAACACAAAATTGAAGTTTGCACCATTTGTTATTGTTATTTTTACTGGTTTTTTTATGAATTAATGTTAATGTTTTTGTTATTTTGAATTAATATTTTTATTTATTTTTATAACAAAAAAAAAAAAAATAAGAAAAAGAGGTCTCATGTACTTATGTGAAACATAAAAGTAAAATTTTTTGTTTTATTACACAAAAGAGTCAAAGAGAATTAGTTATTGATAATAACAAGAATTTGGCAATTACTTTTGCAACAAATCGGGTTTAAACATTGTCATTTATAAAATCAGACCGGTGTTTTCTGAGATCAAGTGTTGGGTAGACGATTGACCAGATTTTTAAATCTCAAATTTTTAAAATCGGTTCATCGATGAATTGCATACCGGATAATCAAGCCAATTGCGTTATTAATTTTTACTTGCGATATATAGGTACTATGTGGCAAGTAATGCATTCATAACAATAAAAATTTAACTCGAGATTTTGATGAGACTTGTCATTACGATGATAGGGAAGACGAAAAAAGTGGGTCCCTAAACGGCTTGACCAATTTTCTTCAAACTTGGCAAATAGCGTTTTTTTAGATTGGGTTATCACCTTACGTTTAATTGAAGGAACTGTAGGCGGATATCAATATTTGGATATATTTAACATCAATTATAAAAATAGTGCCAAAATGGTTGGAATTGAAACATTTTTGTATTTTTTATCAAGACAGTGATGCGAAGAACTCCACTGAAATATTTTGGAAACAATTGGAAATTGAAATTCAGAAACATGAGGTTTTCAACGAAAGTGACTTGAAAAGAGTGTGACTGAAGGAATGGTATAAAATAAGCCCTAATTACACAAAAAAACTTATTGAATCAGTCCCAAATCGTGCTAAATCAGTTATAAGATAAAAAGAACTCCCAAAAAATTACAAGATTTTAAGAAAAGTTTATTAACCTTTTTACAACTAAAATGTCTGGGTCAGTTTCGTTTGGAGATAAAATAATCATTTTACTTTGATATTTTCCGTTATTCGTTTGTTTTTTCAATATTTTATTTCAGATTTTGAAGTTTTTAAAACAAAAATATAAAACTCTATTGAAAGTCAATTTCTCCTTTTTTATTTTACTCGATGTTCTGCAGTTCTTCAAAGAAAAAGTATCGTTAAGGATGGGTCATTTTCACTAAGGGCCACTGTACGTAGTAATTCATTTCTTGATGACTTGAAAAAAAGTTTTGTTGTAAAAAACACATCATTTTGCCCAAGTTCAAAAAATAAAGAAATATATTAACAGGAACTCTAGTATGAAACCCCATATTGTGTACATTCTATTTGATTTTCCCAAGCAAGGCTTCGGAAGGTGGTTTTCTTGCTTATTATTGACTGAATCTTAGATTATTGTGTATCAAAGTAAGGACTGAAATGTGTTCTTTCACATAATTGTTAAAAAAGGTACATAGCCACTGTAGATTTTTCAGAAATAACTGATTTATAAAAAAAATTACTAGGATTCAAGTTTATTTGATTATTTCAAAAGCTGAAGGTTTTAGAATCATGATTTTTACATTATTTGGAAGATATAAAACTGACCTTTCATTTGATACCAAATAGATAGGGGTTTGTCTTACACTTCCTATGATATATTATGACTTCATTTGCTTATAAACGGACAAAAATCAAACAGGAGATGCCATCGAAATATGGACAATAACTCAAAATCCCCACATACGATTTCCCTTAAACTTCACAGTTTTAATGTCCCAACACTCACCTTTCTTTTGATACCACTCTTGTTTATGCACGCTCTTGATCCAAGAGTGAGTCACGCAGGCGCGGATCCAGGATTTCGTTCAGGGGGGGGCAATTTTTGTCAGTTTCCAAAATCTTGATGAGATACAGGAAATTTGAGTACACTTCATACCGCTCTACACTCTTGGTCACACAAAGCAATGTGAGTTGATGAGTTTGAAATTTACAGAAAGCAATTAACTCTTTCATAACTGCCACAGTGTCTCGAACAGCGGGTACTTTGAACTTTGTGAAATTAAGTTTTGCAATTAGTAGCTATAGCATGGTGTCTTTTCAGCGCTTTTGAGTTCTCTCTGGATCTGCGTTACTCCACAATTATGCTCGGAAAACATAATGGTACAATGGTATGTTCCTTTTCAGACAAATGACGTTCGAGTTCAAGTGAAATTTCCATCCTCTTCTTTTAGCTGGGACAAGCTTGCCAGTAAAAGGTCATTTTCGAGAAGGTCATCAGCATCAAAAATTTAGTTTGCAGAATATTCTCAAACGCAAACTGCAAATACAAGTTATACTGTATAAGCATTGTGTTCGATAATGCAGTTTGTCACATGTTCGAAAATATCATGTGTGGGTGCAATTCTGCAGTTAAAAAAATCGAGTTGGCAACAAAAATATTGAGAAGCCCGAGAACGTTTTCATAAACGTCAAAAAATGCGTTTGCATGAAAATTGAAAGACGTTGATAAAATGATTTTGTGCAAATAAAACCATTGCATTAACTTGACAATAGCTGTATTAAGCTAAACTAAAATTATAGATTACAACCGAGATGAACCGTACCATTTGCTCATTATTCGTTCATCGGTACAAAACCAAACTTTTCGACATTGAAATAAAACAATGATTATAGTGGAAAATAAAAAAAAAAAAGCACTTTTTATTAAACCTTTTCGTCCTACTTTCTCGGTTCAGCCATCAATTGTAACTTACTTTGGTTATACATTTCATTTACAATGTGTAAATGTTTCATACCAGCTCAGACCATCGATTGCAAAGTTGCCAGACTGATGCAGTTCCATACGATAGCAATATTTGCGCCAAAAAATGAAGACAATTTGACAATCGAATTGACGTTAACTTAACGTTTTCAAAAACGACCAAAAAGAACTATCCTTAGTTGTAAAAGTTCTATTCAACTTCTCTTCGGCAGTGACTGCTGCAGTCATTTCCCGATTTCTCTCCAATCTTCTTCGTTGAATTCGTACTTTTCGTCAGTTTAATAATATGGAACACGAAAATGCCTGAAACGCTTCCACGAAAGTGACTAAATCTTCACGAATACTTATATACATCAAAAACGTATCTTATGGCTAATAGATGTGCAGCACATCTGCACACATGCGCACATGTGCATACTCTTAAGGTGCGTATAAATTTCAGAGTAAAAAGAAGGCCAGCAGCTTTGAAGAAGTTGTCGAGAGTAAAACTCGAATGTGAACAGACACAGTCATGAAATAAGCTTACAAGAGAGAAAGACAAATATCAATGGAATTGCACATTTAAGAACTCTATAATCTTTTTAGTATGAATTTTTTTGGTATTTCTCAATAGCTTTTATATACAAATGAAGTTTATTATTTAAACTTTGATTCTCTTTATCCTGTAGATCGGAGCATTTTAAGCAAAGTTAGAAGTTTTTGAAGCTAATTAAATCGACGTATTATAAAGATTTAATTTGTTCTTAAATTAAAATCAAGTTTAAGGTTATATTTAAATAAATGCCCCTGCCGCCTCCCCGTTACATTTAGCTATTAAAACCCTATACAAAAATTGTAGAGTAGGGTTAGAGATGGAGCAATAACTTTTTAAAACACTATTTTTCAAATTGTGAAATTTTTCATTCACAACATTTTGAAAACTGAATATCAAATCGATTTGGGATTCACGCTGCTCCCTAGTACGAAATAAATTGACTTTTCTCATAAAATGCTATACAGTAATGTAGCCGGACATTTATCTTTTAATTAAAGACCTTAACTTTGAAGATCGGCCATCTAAAACCGAAGTTATAAGCTATCGACTCGGTCGATTTAAAGGCTATTTGTGCATAGCGGAACTTTTCTTAAGTGAACTTGGTCAGCAATCAGCCAACGCACAACCACTCATTGCTGCAACGCTGCGCTGCCAAGAAAAAACTTTTATAAACGTATAACGAAATAACCTTTTTTTGATTACATTTTATTAAATTCACATTTTATGCTTCGTTCGTTCCTGCCCAGGGGGGGGCAATTGCACCCATTGCCCCCCCCCCTGTATCCGCGCCTGGAGTCACGTCATCTCTTTTAATTGTTCTGTCTGTTTGCAACTATTTGCAACCTTTTCAAACTTATATTATACGCATAAAATCTTTGGAACCAATACAAAGAACAAAGTATTATATTATTATTACATATTTTGAAGTGAAGAAAGTACTGCTCAACGATTCAACGATAACCGTACACACATGTAAACGTTTATTTTTTCTTTTAGAATAGAATAGAAAGATAACATGAATGAGCTTTTCTGTTGATTCAATATATAGCTAACTAAATTAACTAGTTAATACAAACTCTACTATAGTGCTGCCAAATAATATTTTTTTTTTGTTTTACCATGGAGGGTTTCAAAGAAAAAGAACTGAGAAATTAAAGTTTTTTTCATTTAGAATAATTGCACAGAGAGAAAAACCAATCGTTCACATATGTGCCAGTATCCTTGAAGAGGTGAAAAGTTTATTAGTACCTACTCTCAAAAATATTGTAAGAAAAAATTTTACATCTATGAAAAAATAACGGTACAAAAGTTAAAAACCGCAAAGGAAAATATTTTTCATAAAATTGTACAACAATTAGTAGCACCTCTAATAGAACGTTTTTCTTATTTTAAATTTTCTCAGTATCGGCTAGACGGATTTAAATTAATTTCGTATATACCAATATCAAATAAGATAAAATAATGTTGCAGACATCAAAATTAAAAAAACAAAAATATTTGAATTTTTAAAAAAAGTTTCAATTTTTTTTGAAAATTCGATATCTCAAAAACGGGTTGACAATTTTTTTGGAAATTTTGTTTTTATTTGTACATAAATATATTATATACTTGAGATTTGTATACCAAAATTTGTCCCTAAGAATGTTTTTTAGAATTTTATATGCATTACAAAATAATTAAAAAAAAACGCTCCGACGATTTTAAACTTTTTTCCATACAATCAATCAAGAATTAAGATGGCATTCTTTTTTCACCTCCAACTGTCAAAGGAATTGTTTTAGCTGATTTAAATGTCCTATCCTAACTAGATCGTCATAAAAGGTCAATTAGGGTAAGTAATTGGTCAGCCATAGATTGCTGTAATGAATTTTTATCCTTACATGGATCAAAAATCGTTCGTGACATTGAAAAATAGCTTTAAAAATTTTAAAAAATAATCTATAGCTGACCAATTACTGAAAGTAGCTGACCTTTTATAAAAATCTCAAGATCTTTCAGGTGGTATACATTTTTAGCAAATTTACCATAACTAAAGTGCCAGAAATCCGTTTATAGCCGTAAAGTGGCCTTTCAAATGACATACTCTTTTTTATTATTTGACCCAAATGAGGTGCCAAAAGTATGTTTTTCTTATGACCTTGAAACTAACTTCAAAATTTCATAGAAAAAAAATCTATAGCTTACCAATTACTGAATATAGTTGACTTTTTATCACGATCTAGAGATCTTGAGGTGCCAAAAATCAAAAATCACGCGTGACCTTGCGTGACATTGACAAACCTTACGTCTTGATTACAAATTATCCAAATTCTAGGACTGGTTAACCTTCAATGAACAATTACTGACCAATTAGAGCTTAGATGCTATGGTCTTCCCTACAATTTTGTTGGTGACTGATTTGGTCTAAGAAACTAATCAACTTTTACTTGAAACTGTATTTGGTGATAAAATCATACAAGAACGGACACAAGGGGGAAAGGTGGGAACTGTTATCCCCCCTCTTTAGTCAAGATATATTTCCTTATAATTTTCTTTTCGATGTATAACAAAACCTCGACTTTTAAAACTTGTCGCGGTGTTGAACTTCTTTTCACCAGCGTCTTTTCACAACAAAATACATAAAAAACTAAGCTCAAATGTTTTTCAATAGATACTATTTTGTTTTTTTTTTTTTTTTTTTAAAGAAAAATTATTAAATAGCCTATTGAATAGACCGGAAAATGAGGGGTATAAAGGAACAATTACGTGCAAGGTTTCTTATTATTGAATATGTTTGTTTGGCCCATAAGCATGCTTAAAACCAAAAATGCTACTAAATTCACCCATGCGTTTCTGAGAGAATGTTCATACTTGCCACTTTTCGGTATTTTTGGTATAACTCGAAAACTAAGCCGAATTTTACAATTTTACTTTTAATAATTTTTGTTCGAAATTAAATTTTCTATTGGAATGGATAGTTCAAAAAATTTTACGAAACAAATTAAGCAGGAAAAGTTAACAAAAACTAACCTAAAAAAAATAAAAAAATCAAGGATATCTCAATTTTTTATAAATTGTGCATAACTTTTTTTGAAGCAAAGATAGGGTCAATACATGCATAGAAAAAATAAAGTAAAGATTTAAGGCCCTTAACATGGCATGTTCAAAAATTAATATTTGTTCAAAATTGACAGAGATATTCCCGTTCAAACCTTATCATTTCTTATAATTTTTCGCAGTTTTGGCCCGAAAGTACCTTTTTCGGTACAATACGGCAAATTTCACTTTCATAAAAATGTTCGAAATAAAAATTTCGATATAATATGACATTAGAACTATAGAGAATTTATAAAAAGGATATAAGTTCGCAATTTCGTTTTTCGGCTGTTTTTTAATGCTTTCAGACCTACAGACCGAACGGCTGGTCCGATTAACATAAGATTTGGTACTAGGTGCTAGGAACGTTAAATTTGTAGTAAAGTACCAAAAACTAGGCTTTCGGGAAAAAACTGTGAAAAATGATAAGAAATGGTAAAGTTTGAATGGATATATCTCTGTCAATTTTCAAATAATATGGCTTTTTTAACATGTCATATTAAAGCCCTTAAACTCCAGTTTACTTTGTTAATGCATGTCTTGAGCGTAACTTTGCTCCGAAAAAAGTTATGCGCAATTTAGAAAAAAATTTAAAAATCTTTGATTTTTCGATTTTTTGTATGTTGGTTTTTGTTTACTTTTACTGCTTAAATTTTTTTAAGAAATTTTCAAAATTATCCATTTCGATAGAAAATTTAATTTTGAACAAAAATTATTATATGTAAAATCGTCAAATTCGGCTTAGTTTTCAAGTTATACCAAAAATACTAAAAAGTGGCCAGTGTGACCATTCTATCAGAAACGCATGGGTGAATTTAGTAGAATTTTCGGTTTTAAGCATGCTTATGGGCCAAACAAACATATTCAATAATAAAAACCTTTGCACGTAATTGTTCCTTTTAAAAAGGTCTATTCAATAGGCTAAAATATTTTTCTTCTTTTGTTATACTACTTTAATTTATAAACAGAAGAAGTTTTTAAAAATTATGAAATATTAAAATATAAACAATTCCTCAATGATTGCTAATGAACATACATTGGACCCATGTTACTGGGGAATTATTTCACTGCATCATTCATTCAAATAAAAAAAAATATATATTTTTTTTTTAATTGTTTAACAACTTTACTTTTTGACTGATTGTCAGAGAGTGTGATAAATAATTAAGTAATACCATACTTACGCCTTAACAAAAGCACATTTAAAATGTTTCCCGAATATTGTTAAAGTAATTTTCCGCTATAATTTTAATACTTAAAGTTTGATTTCTATTTCCATCTACTCTGTCCACTTTAATTGCGAGCCTACTGTTCTACTCCATTGCGTGACTCAAAGACCAATAAACGAAACGCTTGTAGGTATCCATACTATTCAACTCAGCTTAAACGATGAGTGAGTTTTTAATCCCGCTGGCTGTTAAAAAATACCAGGCATTCAATCCAACTGCCAAAGAACCAAAACCTTTAAGTAAAAACAAGTTTCTTTCTTCTTCATGTTGTTGCTGTGTATGCCTGGAATTTCCCCCTCAATCTCGATCCCTTTGATAGCTCTACAAACTATAAGCTTCGCAAATGGCTTCGTCGTCATAGTCGTCGCCATCAGAAGCACCAGAACGAAAACGAAGCAACATTGTTTGTAAGGCATCCCATGCTCCAATCGAAATGAAAAAATTGTTGAATTTCCGCTAGTGCCGGTTAGATGGTGCTGGGGGTTAATCTAGTGGAATTAATGGAAAGGAAATTCATGGAGCAGAAACTCAGATGGGGAATTTATTATTGTCGCTGGGAAGTTTTCCGTTGCCGTTGCCATTGCCATTGACTTTGCGTTTTGCCTTTGTGGGCCTGGTCGTGGAACGTGATGGTAAATTGATCCCTCGCTGGTTCCTTCGATGATGGTGATGGTGACGTAGTCCTGGTAATTGCCGTTTTTGTTTTCGCAAGCGTATTGAAAGTTGCTTCGTAGGCAATTTTAAGGGCCAACAATCGATGTGCGCTTTGTAATATAGCCGCACCAGTGACAAAAGTTTTTTAGGATGGCGTAAAATATTGTTTTCATTGTTTGCTTTTTAAGTCAATTATTGACTTTTGCTTTTAGATGATAATATTTTTCAGTAGATGTGGAAGGGGGATTATGGTATCTCAGCATTCAGTATTGAATTCCAAATACAATGTTATAAGTGGTGATTAGGTACAGTTAAAGGAATTTCATCATTTAAAGAGAGTTCATTATTTTGAACATAAGATTCTAGTTACCTACCTATACTAGGGCATTATAAATAAGAAAGTTAAAGAAATAAAACTAGAAGTATGAGTATATTCGTAACGTATGTATGCACACATTCATGGGTTCTTCTTTATTTCATTAAAACTTTGTTCAGAAAACAAAAAGATAGTTATATTAAGCCATACTAAGATGATGGGTAGAAAAAGATAAAAGGGTCTTCTCTGTATAATGGTGTCGATATCAAGAAATTCAATCAGAGAATCCAAGTACATATATAGACATTTATGTACATATCTAAGAATTTTTATTCGAGCAATTGTTATTAAATAAATTTCAGTTGACTAAAGACATTTAATCAACGGTTTTGTGAATTTTGGCTTTGGTTATTTGAAAATAGTTTTAACACCTTATAGATAGATATGGCTTTGGTGCTGGGTAGCGTTAGCTATGAAGGTATTAATTTTGTATCCATAATGAAGGTTAAAACGTGCTTAACATGTTTGTGGATGCCGGGCGCATAGTAATGACTGTCTTTGCGTTGATAGGGATTGGATGTTACGTTTTGTGTTTGTTTTAGAGGCCACCTCCGTTTTCAAGAAATGATGACTGAATCGAAAATCTGAAAATAAAAAAAAAATATTTTTTTATATTTATAAAAGTTATTTCATTTTTTTTTTTTAAGTTAATATTTTGGCAACAACTCAGTTAATTTCGTTGGAACTTATAGTCAAACTAACAGTTTTTAGCGTTCTTTAAAATATTAATACAAATATGTAAAAGAATATTTGACGAAGAAATTTTCTTAAAGTTATTCTTTTGAGCTTAAAAAAATATTGAATTGTTTGTTTTATCTAATTTTCATCTTAATAATTTATATTTTTTTATGATTTAATAAATAAGTATTTAATAGTCCAGTAACCTTGTAGTTTCATAGTGCTGAGACCTTGCGTCAGGTCCGGTAGTTCTGATTTTTTGCTGAGTTGTTTATGATGTTGGCCTAGTATTAAATCTGATTTTTCGACCCTGAGCGCCGAACGCAACTTGGTAAAAATCCAAAAAAACTCGAATTTTTCGCGGTTTTTTCACTTTTTGGCTATTTTAACCATTACGCCTTAGCTTCCGAATAAAACATTGCTCTACGATTTCAACCTTACTAAATTTGCTTCAATTTGAGTCCAAAGCCGGTTCTGTAGACATAACGGTTTCCAAGGGACGGCTTTTCAAAATATAGCAATAAAAAATTTAAAACAACAAGTGGTATATAAAACAGTATACTAACAAAAACATGGTCTTTGACATATGCTGCATCAAAGCAATACAGCGTGTAGATTGGGCCAAAAGAAGAAAACAATAGTACTGGATGGGAGGTATATATCCCCCCGTTTAGGCGGGAGGGGCAATTTTAAGAAAAGTTGACTTCAAATAGAAAAATAACCATAAAAATACAATGGTAATATCTGGACAAAAATCCATTCCTCATCTCAAAGCCAGAAATCCATTCTTTAATTTTTTTTTAAATAAAGTTTTTTTAGCTGATAGTTTTTGAAAAATTTACTTTCAAACTCAAAATTTTGAGAAAAAGACGATTTTTTTTTGTTTATCTATTTTTTTTTTTTTTATTTTATGGTATTAAGTACAATTTGATTTTCAATGCCCTTATTAATTCTTAGTTAAAAACTGAAAACCAAATGCTAAAATGACTTCTAGTTTTTGAGAAAACTGAAATTAACATGATCAACTTCACTGTTTTCAGTCTAGTATCCTTTTTCTTCGTGTTGGGAGGGCTCTACCTCTGATCCGGTAGTTCTGATTTTTGATGAGTTGTTTATGATGTTGGCCTTACCAATAATCCAAGTTTTCAACCTCGAGCGCCGAACGCAACTTTGTGAAATATGCAAAAAACCGAGAAATTTTCGCGGTTTTTTCAGTTATTGGCTATTTTAACCTTTAAGACCTGGTTTTCGATTATAACTTTGCTCTACCATTTCAATATAATTAAATGGGCTTCAATTTGAGCTAAAAATCAATTCAAATTGTGAATTTTTTCATCAACTTTTGAATTTAGAATGCTGCAAATCGAATTGAAGGGGGCTTATTCACCCCTTGTGTGAAATCGTTTGCCCCTTTTCAATGATTTTTTTATTCTTTGTAGCGTGTCATGTTGGCTTTATTTTAAGATCTTAATCATGAAGATCGGATGAGTAGAAACGGAGTTATGATTTTTTAAAGTCAACCATATAAAACTAGAACTAAAATATTCGCTTCAGATAATTCACTCGTGAGTCGTGGGTACTGAACTGAGTACTGTTTTAGTTCGAGTTTTATATGGTTGACTTTAAAAAATCATAACTCCGTTTCTAATCATCCGATGTTCATGATTAAGATCTTAAAATAAAGCCAACGTGACACGCTACACAGTATACAAAAATCATTGAAAAGGGGCAAACGATTTCACACAAGGGGTGAATAAGCCCCCTTCAATTCGATTTGCAGCATTCTAAATTCAAAAGTTGATGAAAAAATTCACAATTTGAATTGATTGTTAGCTCAAAATGAAGCCCATTTAGTTATTTTGAAATGGTAGAGCAAAGTTATAATCGAAAACCAGGCCTTAAATGTTAAAATAGCCAATAACTGAAAAAACCGCGAAAATTTCTCGGTTTTTTGCGTATTTCACAAAGTTGCGTTCGGCGCTCGAGGTCGAAAACTTGGATTATTGCTAAGGCCAACATCATAAACAACTCATCTTAAAATCAGAACTACCGCATCTGAGGCAGAGCCCTCCCACCCCGAAGAAAAAGGATACTAGATTGAAAAGAGTGAATTTGATCATGTTAATTTCAGTTTTCTCAAAAACTAGAAGTCATTTTAGCATTTGGTTTTCAGTTTTTAACTAAAAATTAATAAGGACATTGAAAATCAAAAACAAAAATAGTACTTAATACCATTAAATAAAAAAAAAATAGATTAACAAAAAAAAAATCCTCTTTTTCTCAAAATTTTGAATTTGAAAGTAAATTTTTCAAAAACTATCAGCTAAAAAAACTTTATTTACAAAAAAAATTAAAGAATGGATTTCTGGCTTTGAGATGAGGAATGGATTTTCGTCCAGATATTACCATTGTATTTTTATGGTTATTTTTCTATTTGAAGTCAACTTTTCTTAAAATTGCCCCTCCCGCCTAAACGGGGGGATATATACCCCCCATCCGGTACTATTGTTTTCTTCTTTTGGCCAAATCTACACGCTGTATTGCTTTGATGCAGCATATGTCAAAGACCATGTTTTTGTTATTATACTGTTTTATATACTACTTGTTGTTTTAAATTTTTTATTGCTATATTTTGAAAAGCCGTCCCTTGGAAACCGTTATGTCTACAGAACCGGCTTTAGACTCAAATTGAAGCAAATTTAGTAAGGTTGAAATCGTAGAGCAATGTTTTATTCGGAAGCTAAGGCGTAATGGTTAAAATAGCCAATAAGTGAAAAAACCGCGAAAAATTCGCGTTTTTTTGGATTTTTACCAATGTTGCGTTCGGCGCTCGAAGTCGAAAAATCAGATTTAATACTAGGCCAACATCATAAACAACTCAGCAAAAAATCAGAACTACCGGACCTGACGCAAGGTCTAATGTATATAGTTACTGGACTATTAAAATTTGCATACAAATTTTGTTTCCTTAGAAATGACGTAAAATTATTAAGAATTGTGTTTTTAAGAAACTGATCCAGCGATTTTAGATTTTTTTTTTAATCAAAAAATATTTGTTCAAAAATTCAAAAAGCATCCTCTTTTTCGTAGTACCTGGTGGGGGTGGCATAATGGTTAGTGCGTTGGACTATCATGCTGAAGGTCTGGGTTGGAAATATTTTTTTCCGAGGTGAGTACCTATCTATTGCCTCTTCCGAGGAATTGACAAATCCTCCAAGAGTATACTTGTCATGAATAAGTGCTTCTCATCTTGCCGTTTGGATTCGGCAAAAATTTTAGGTCCCCTTCATTTTTCCCAATAAACTCAGGAATGGTTGAGAATTGTAATTACCTAGGCCCTGATTCTCCACAAGCTGTTGCGCCACCAAATTTATTTTTTATTTTATTCTTTTTTTTCACATCCAAACAAATTTTTTTTGGTGGTGCAACAGCTCGATCATATTGATCAATGGATAGATTCATGTGGAGAATCTACGGTCAAATTGTTGGCTAGTTATTTTGAGTCTGTTTACTCGAATTCAGGATTTAACAAAAGTTCACTGAATAACATTACATTTAAAGGTCTGGTCCAGACGACATTCCTCCCGTAGTACCTACTAAAAAATTGTTATGACTCCATTTGAACTCCTCAATACTATATTCAATAAGTCCAAGAAAGGAACTTCATTGAAGAATGGAAACTGTCTTACGTGGTCCTTATTCACAAAACTGGTTCCAAAAATGATTTTGAGAATTATGGGGGATTTGTAAACTATCTGCAATACCCAAACTGTTGATTTTCTTACAAGTGAATATTTGTCACAAGTTCAGCATGGTTTTGTCTCCGGTCGATCAACTGTAACCAATCCGATCTATTTTTCTTCGCACTTCACTTTGGAATGGAACAAAAATTTCAGGTGGACGCAGCTTACACTGACTTTAGCAAAGCCTTTGATTCGGTGGGCGACCAAAAACTTCTGAAAAAAAACTTGAGATTTTTGGTTTCATTCTCAACTACTTCGGTGGTTATTCTCATATTTATCTTGTAGAACACAACGAGTTAAGCCTGATGGAGATACATATTCAAAGGAATTTCTGTATTAATCAAGTGTCCCACAAGGTAGCCACCTGGGTTCGCTGCTCTTCATAATATTCATTACTGATACTGTCTCGGTCCTTGAACATTGTAAATGCCTATTATTTGGCGACGATCTGAAACTATTTTCAAAAATTTCGAGGATGATTGATTGTCAACTTATTTAATCTGACTTCGATTCTCTGTCAAATAAGTGTCTGATCAATGGCCTTAAATTGAATATCAAGAAGTGTAATGAATAATTTTGAATGAACAACAACAACTTGTGTGTGTTACCACTAAGTTTATAGGCTGGAGTTATCGCTATTTCACGAGAGCCAACTCGATCATCAGACTCCTTTAGTGGTGCTTAGTCTGGTTAGGCTTAGGTCTGGTTCGTATTAATTGAAAAGTGTAATGCTATTTCTTTTTCCAGAAAACCTTAATGTTTGCTATTCAACTATATAATTGAATCTGAAGCCTTACATAGGGTCTCACGTATTAAAGACTTAGGTGTTATTCTTGATTCCCCTCTTTCTTTTAAAAGTCATTTCAATTTCTTGGCTTAAGAACCAACTCGTTATAGTAGGTTTCATTAAATGAAATGCAAAAGACTACAGATCCGTTCGTGTTATTATCCTTGTTTACATTACTTGTCAGTTGAATTTTGAAAAAAACAGATGCAGATATATTATATATGTATTTAAAGAAATGGGTTGGGACTTTTGTCCTGGATATGAGGCTAGATGCCATTTACTTGGAATAAAGTCGTTATTATCTAGAAGAAAAATTCATAGTGTAATGCTGATTAGAGACTTACTATGCTACAATATTAAATGCAATCGCTTTTTGCTTTAGTACCTATCTATAGGTGTTTTCCTTTTTTAATTCAGAAACGAACTCTGAACAGAGTCCGAGCACGTCGAGCATTTTCTGAACATCATCTGAATAAGTTTGTTCTGAGCACTCTGAACTATTTTTGAAACACACCTGAACACTAGCTGGCAAATGCTATGTTTTCAGCATTTAACTTTGTCTGCTCAGTTATTTTATTCTGAGCTCATAGAGCACGCTCTGAACAAACTCAAAACACGCTCAGAACGAAAAAAGAAATCAAATTTTATTGCTCTGAACGCTCAGAGCTAAAAAAGAAACACAACTTTTTGTTTGACAGTTCAGGCTCTGCTCTGAATTAAAAAAAGTAACACCCCTTATGAGAGCTAGAGTATTCGTTTTTCAAAGAACTCATATGTCAAACTATGGTCCATTGTATATTTTAATGAAGTCTCTACAAACATTGATTTTTTGATATTAATCGTTATAAATTTAAAATCGAATTATTGTATTTATATCTGTAAGCAGTAATATTGCTGATGAAATAAACAAATTTTTCTGTGATTTTTAGTCCAAACATCTGAACGATCGGAAGTAGTTTCGACCGTGCAACTTTAGATCTCTACTGCCTCGTAGAAAGATTTTGGTTGCTTCGAATTTGCGACTAAGAAAAACTTTCATAGACCAACGAACCGATCTTTAAACTCATGAAAATGAAAAGGCGATGTGTTCCACTAATGGTGGTTTGAATTAGAATTTTATTAGTGAGCTTTTTCTATAGGTTTTTATACCCTGGTAATTAACAGTTTAAGTACAATTTTAATTATTAAAAAGCTTTATTTTTAAACATAAATATGGATGCCAAGTTATGTGGCGCAAAAATTCAAATTTTATTATTTAGAAGTAATTTAAGTAGTAGATTTAAGAAAATAGTTTATGTGCTCCAACAACATCTTAATTTCTTATTATATGAACTTTGACAGTATTTTTGACTAAAATTTACAAGATATCACAAAAATTCAAAGTTAAGTAAAATAAATCACTATAGTTCCTAATCCAAACTCATTTTCCTGGTTGTAACTTTGACATTAACAAGTTAGAAGATGCAGCTTTTCTGGACATTGAAAGTGCCTTCAAAAATGTACAAAATGATGCGGTGAAAAGAGCACTTGTAGACCTTGAAGTTAATAATTCCCTCGTAAGCTCAATAATCTGTATGTTAAAACACAGACGTTTTAGCTTGGAAGTAGAGGAAGCACGGATCAAAGTATTCACATCTAGGGGGACTCCACAGAAAGGAGGTCTCTCACCACTATTGTGGATAAGTTATGAATGAAATCCTGATTGAACTGAACAATAACGGTGTCAAAGTAGTTGCCTATGCAGATGCAACACTGACCGGAAAATATATTTCCACAACCATCAGCGAACAGATTTACTACGCTATGTCAAAAGTCTGTATCAGGACGAGGCAATGTGGACATTCGGTCAAACCGCAAAAAACCGAAGTGGTACTTTTTACTAACAAAAGGAAAATACTAGAATTTGTCCTACCATCAATAGAAGGAACCCAACTAAGTCTATCAGATCATGACAAATATCTAGGCGTAATTCTTGACAAAAAGCTTAACTGGAGTATGAACATTAAAGAAAGGCCAAAATTGCTTTTTACTTCTGCAACCGATTCTTAAATAAGACCTGGGGTCCAAACCCTAAATTCGTAATTTGGATGTACACGGCCATTATAATACCCATCCTTACATATATGGTAGCCTGGTTTGGTGGAGCGCGATGGATAGAGAAACTAATAATTATAAAAAATTGTATACAAAAAACCGGCAAGGACTGGTTCATCGTTAGATCTAAGCTTAACAACCTCCAGTGCTAAAACTCTACCCTGTGCCATTAAACAGAGAATTGGTAAGAAGCTATAGTGGAACTTATCAATGGGAGATCAAGCGCGGATCCAGGATTTGGTTCAAGGGGTGGGCAATTCTCGTGAGTTTCCAAAATCTTGATGAGGTCAGAAAATTTGAGTACATTTCATGCTGCTCTACACGCCTGGTCACAAAAAGCAAAGTTAGTTGATGAGTTTGAAATTTGAAAAAAGCAATAAACTCTTTCATAACTGCCACAGTTCTCGAACAGAGGGTACTTTGAACTTTGTGAAATGGAGTTTTGCAGTTTGTAGCTAAGTATAGCATGGTGTCTGTACAGCGATTTTGAGTTCCCTCTGGATCTGCGTAACTCTACAATTATGCTCGGAAAACATACTGGTACAGTGGTATGTTCCTATTTAGACACATGACGTTCAAGTTCGAGCGAAATTTCCAGCTTCTTCTTTAGCTGGCAACCTAACCTAACCTTGCTGGTAAAAGGCCATTTTCGGGAACATCATCAGCGTCAAAAATCCGTTTTGCAAAATGTTCTCAAACGCAAACTGCAAAAATCTGCTGTTAGAAAATGCAAATTTAAGTTTAACTGCAGGAGCATTGTGTTCAATAATGCAGCTTGCTAAAGTCACATGTTCAAAAACATCATGTTAAGTGCAATTCTGCAGTAAAAAAATCGAGTTGGCATAAACGTCAAATGCTTTTGCAAGAAAATGGAAGGACGTTGAAAAAAAAGATTTTATGCAAACAAAACCATTGCATTGATTTGACAATATCTGTATTTTAGCTAAACTAAAATTATAGATCGAAACCGCGATGAACCGTATCGTATGCTCAGAGCCTTCGTCCATTGATACAAAATCAAACTTTCCGACATTGAAATAAAACACAATGACTATAGTGGAAAATACAAAAAAACACCACTCTTTATTAAACCTTTCCGGCCCACCTTCTTGATTGTGACTAAATTTAGTTATACATTTCATTAACAATACATACTTAGTCTTCGTTAAGTTTTAATATAAATGTTTCATATACTCTCAAAGCATTGACTACAGAGTTGCCATACTCATGTTGGCGTCGAAAAATGGCAATCATTTCACAGTCAAATTGACGAAACAACTATCATTTCCTTAGGTATATGAGTTCCAGCCAACTTCTCTTCGGCAGTGACTGCTGTAGTCGGTTCCTGGTTTCTCTCCAATTTTCTATGCGGATTCGCACTTTTCGCTAGTTTAATAACATGGAACGCGGAAGTTCTTAAGACACATCCATAATGACAAAATTCTCACATCAAAAACGTATCTTATGGCTGAAACAGATGTGCAGCATGTCTGCACGCATCGCTGCGTACAGCACCAAGCTCGAAACACATGTGCATACTCTTAAGGTGCGTATCCATTTCAGAGTAGATAGGCGGCGAGCAGCTCCGAAGAAGTTCTCGAGAGTAAAACTCGAAAGTGGACACAGACACAGTCATGAAATAAGCTCACCAGAGGGGAAGACAGATATCCGAGATTCGCTCTCGAGAGTTTTCTAGTGAAAGTTCTTCCTCAATGGAAACGCACATTTTAATATTTATCAAAAAAAGAGCTCTATTACCCATTTAGTATGAATTTTTTGGTATTTCTCATTAACTTTTATACAAAAAATTTAGTTTATTATTTAAACTTTAATAATATATCTTTATCCTGTAGATCCGAGCATTTGAAGCAAAATTAGAAATTTTTGAACCTAATTACACGTAAATCAACATACATATTTTAAAGATTTAATTTTTTTTTAAATTTAAATCAACTTCAAGGTTGAAAATTAAGATAAGTGCCCTTGTCGCCTCTCCCGTTACATTTAAGTATAAAAAACCACAAACAAATTTGTAGAGTAGGGTTGGAGGTGGAACAATAACGTTTTAAAACACTATTTTTCAAATTGTGAATTTTTTTCATTCAAAGCATATTGAAAAGTGAAAATGAAATCGATCTGGGATTCAACCTGCTCCTTAGCATGAAATTAATTGACTGTTCAGCTTATATAAAAGTGGTTATACCCCCTACCCAAAAATCCCTAAAATCACCGTTTTCAACCCCCCATCTCCAGCCCTGGCGACAAAAGAATCCTGCCAGACGACTGGATTTGAAATCAAGGCTCAATAACCTCAACAAAAACGTTCGTGAATTTTGGTTATACCTTCACCCATAAAATTTGCTACCAGCTCTCGGTCTATTACTGCCATGGCTTGCGATGACCTCCTGTTTACTTTGAACCAAAGTTTGTGAAGCAAATAGTATTAGATCGAGAGCCCACAGCAAATTTTGGGTGTGAGTGATAGCAATAAAAGAAGTATAGGCGTCGAAATCTTCATTAGAGGCTATTAAAAAAATCAAAGTCTTGCAGTTAACAACTGGGGCCTTCGCGATTAAACAGTGCATTAAAAAATAATATGAATGCAACTTCGAGGGTAATTGTGGTAGCCAAAATTGGTTTTCGGCCCTCCATAAATAAGTCCCTCTGATCACATATCACGGAATCTGAGACCATTTTAGTGTATAGTTCGCTCTACCGGACCGTTTAAAAAATTCAAAATTCTAAGTGAAAAACGGTTTTTTAAAACAGTCTGGCAGGGAAGATTAAACACTCAAATTCCGTTATATGGGATCCGCATAGCTTATCAAAGGAGTGGTGAAAACCAATTTCGCCAACACGATTATCCTCGAAGTTGCATTCATACATTTGTTGATGCACTGTTTAATCACAAAGGCCCCAAGACTGCAAGACTTTGATTTTTTGAAAAGCCTTTAATAAAGCTTTCGACGTCGATACTTCTTTTTTCGCTATCACTCACTCCGAAAATTTGATGTGGGCTCTTAAGGCTCTCCCAAACCAACGCGAATTCGTAACGAATCATTCGCAATGACAATTTGTTGTTGTTGTTTAGCATTGTGTTTCTTTCATATTTTGTATTATTGTGAATGATTTCGCGTCGCCGTTGAATTTTTTGCGTTGGTTTGGGGGAGCCTTTAGTCTAATGTATAAGAAAATCTAAAAATAATAAAAAAACAAACTATCTATTAAACGAAATATCAAAATTGATTGATTTTTTTTTCAAACTGTATTGATTTATTTGTATTCCTATATAATATTAAATATTTTTTTCTTTTTTTGTCTTATATGGTAAAAAAAAGTATCCTATTGACGCTTCTAGAGTCCCATCTATCTCTATATCCAAATTCGTCATAATTGATTCAGCAGTTTAGGCGTGAAAGCGTCACAAACAAACAAACAAACTCACTTTCACATTCATAATATTAGTAGGATTGAAAATTATGGCGTTATTTCCATTAAGCGTCTTATTTTGGAGACTAAAGCAAAAAATTAACAAAAACACTTTAATGCCCTTCACCACAGGCCGAGGAAAAAACTGTCAGACTTTTTATATTTGATGCTCATACGTATTATTTTCGCAAAATTAGCTTTTAATTCTAGTGATTTTGATGATAAACCTGATGCTTTTTGTGACGCCAAACACATCCATGATGTTGATTTATCATACATCACTGAACAATTTACAAGTAACCACTCACCCTGTATCTAGGAAATACCTGGGTACCAACACATTTTTATTTTTTATTATGGACCGTTTAAAATATTACCTCCTCCTATCTGGAATAATATTGTTGCCACCTAAGACTAAAACCTATTACAAAAATGAAATAGAGCTCTTATTGAAACCCGGGTACCCGGAGACACGCCCGGGTACCCGACTACCCAGGTATGCAGGTGGCAATGGTGCAGTGGATGTAGTGCTTGACTGCTAACTTAGAGGTGTAGGTTCGAGCCCCATTCTAGGCAGCATTCTTTTCTATATTCTCCCAGCTTAACTGGATGCCACCCGTGAGATTAAATGAGATAAAAAACACCTTGATCTCAATCCACTGTGCCAAATCTTTCCTATCCTCCTACTCTTTCTAACTAGTGCCGTGCAATTCAGGTTGCATTTAAAAGACCTTAGGTCTTACAGGCATATAGTTATAATTATTATTATTATCATTATCCTTTTTTACCCTAGTGCAGCCAATCCTCGGGTTCCCAGGGCAAGTAGGTACCCGGGTACTGGGGTATCCGAGACACACGGGTAACCACGCAATACCCGAGTAAGCGGGTAATTTTTTTAGTTAGTTAGTTAGTTGACTTTATTTCTCTATTTTAATTACATGATGATAATATGATATAATATAATAAATACTATACATGTTTCAAAGTCTAATTTTTTTGGCCTATGGCCGTCTACCAGAATGAAATTTTTTTGAAATTATATGTACATATTTAGCAGCAAAAAAAAATTATTATTCTACATTTTTTAGCACTAAAAATCTCCTTCCATTATGCGTTTTCTATAGCGTAGTGCAGCAGCAGCAAAATTACCAACTGAATCCCAACCTCTCTCTCCATTTAGCACACTCAATAACTCATCCTCGTCCAGACTGCTCTTATAAAAATACCTTATTCGAAACTCCAATTTTAAATTGGGCATATTGCAAGGAAATGGTTAATATCTTCTCGCACTTTCAAATTGCAGAGACTACAAAGTAAAGATCAGGTCGATGTGGCATAAAGTTTATGTTCAACAGTTCTCCTCTGGTTTTGAAGATGATATTAATTTTATTTATGGAGTTGCTGTTAAGAAGGTACGAATTGCTTTCAAGGTTGAAGTTTAGGTGGCTATAAAAGCATCTATGCAGCGAAGATTTAGTTTCAGACACATACCTGTCGTAAAGAACTTTCCCATATTTCTCCAGTATGAAATCGAAATTTCTCCTCACTCTGTAACCGGATTCCCATTTTGGACTTCAATTATATTTGTACCGCATAACTGGGCCAAATTCTCCCACTCAGTTACCATCGAACATCTTGCTTGAATTGCACTACTTAGAACTATTTTCGGTATTCTTTCATTTCTCATTTCCAAAACTTTAACAATGTAATTAAAATGCATGACAAGAGTATCCATTATGATAGGCGCTGATCCTGTTTCCAAGTAAAGCATGTAGTTGGGAGTATTCCTTGGTAGACGAAATATCCTTTTAATGAAATAACGCAGACATTTTTCAACGGCTTCAATAGAGCAATACCCCCACACTTGTGCTCCATACAAGAGAATTGACGATGCTGTAGAGCGGAACAGCTTTTGTTTTGCACTATGCTCAACGTAATTGCTCTTGAAACAGCGCTCCCATACCGCAGAAATTGCTCTCTTTGCCTCCGCTCGTTTACCTTCTAAATGCTTTTTCATATTCAAATTAGCTGTTATTAAAACACCCAGATATTTGTACTCCCGTACAACTTCAACTGCCTCGCCGTTAAAAATCCACTTTTCGTTTTTCGAGTGCCTTCCACCACCATCTCTGAATCTGAACACTATCATTTTCGATTTTTGCAGATTCAGTACCAGATTCCAATGCTTGCAGTAATCTCCCAGCCTGTTCATCATAAGTTGCATGCCATCGACTGTTTCAGCAAAGAAAACTATATCGTCCGCATACATGAGTGCAGGAATTGGTGTTCCTCCTACCACTATTCCACCTCTTACTGCATCCGTTACATCATTGATAATCACAATGAAAAGCAAAGCACTTAGAATACAGCCCTGTCTAAGGCCCATTGTTGTTGGAAACTCATCTGAAACAGTAGTTCCATCCCTTACATATGCTGAGTTTTCCTCGTACAGCGCTCTTAAAACGTTTATAATTTTACTTGAGATGCCAATCGAATATAGTTTGTAGAAAAGGGCTTCTCGCACAATAGAGTCAAACACAGCTCGAAAGTCGACAAAGAACGCATATAATTTTTTCTTTTTCTTCAAATAGGTATCAGCAATATTATAAAGTGCAAATAAATGATCTATTGTTGCATATTTTTTCCTGAAACCAGCTTGGAACTCAGATAAAAAAAAATTTTCGCTTACCCATTGTGTCAGCCTGTTGTATATAAGCCCCGCAAATAGCTTAGCATTTGGTATTAAGGAAAGAAATTCCTCTATAACTTGATGGATCTTCGTAGTTTCCTTTTTTATAGAGAGGGAAAATTATTGATTTTTTGAAACAGTCACCGGGTAATTGTGAAACTAGGTATCACCCGGGTAAAATCAAGAGCCCTAAAATATATGTACAGCTTAAAAGTAAACTCTATGGGGAAATTTCATATAGATGATGTTTAAGCTATCGAAAAAACCCGAAAAAGTTTACCTGATAAAGTTTCAATAATACAAGCTCCAAATTTACATAGCAACAGCTTTAGCACATCTAAGAATAGGTATGCTACTTTTCTATCTGTTTTAATTTTTTTAATACCTTCTGTTATTAATTACTTTATTTCCATTCCAAATCAATATTGAACATCAGAATTATTATAGTCAGTTTGTGTACAAAATTAAGCAAATATTATATAAACCTCAATTCCCGCAAGTATAATACGTATATCATGACTAGCTTCCTCATTCGTAAGTATGTGACAGTCATTTACGACCGAAACACAAAACTTTCCCATTTTAGTGGTATTTATGTAGACCGACATGACATGGCATATATGAGAGCCAGTTATATCAGGCAACATGCAAAAATCCCATAAACATGCAAGTCCTTACAACACCACAAAATTACTTCATATCTTTGTGTAAATCACCGCCACTCTCTGCCAAACCGACCACCCTTGTCGCACACCTAATAATTTCCTACGCAAAAGCTGAATGGCGGATATCTCAAGGATCACAATCAAACAATGGGTGCTTATAGCTTAGTTCATTCCACCGAAAAACACAACTTGGAAGGCTGCGATTTTTATTATTATTATTATAACTTCTTTTATCCCTCTACCCACATACATATAGGTACAGCCCATAATATGTATTGTCGACCTTTTAAGCTTTACCTTATTCCCGCAATGCTTGCTATATAGGTATAGGCCTTCTTTTTTAATTAAATTATCCCACAGAGTTATTGCGAGACCTATGGCAAATTTATTACACTTTCAGACTGAAATATCGAAATGGTTTGTTGATGAGCCTCTCTTTACCCCGATTATAGGAAGGTATCCATACAAGGTCTTGATCATTTGACTCATCTAAAAAAAAAAACAAATAAAAACTCCAGACCCCAAGTTCATAAAGTACGCAACCATTATATTGTATAAGCAATAATACAGACGGTGGCTTTTGGCTAAGTCGCAATCGAAACGAGCGAGAGGGTCCTTTGCATATCCACAAATTCTAAAAAAAAGAAAACACGGACAGGGAGAAGAATATTGAATGGATATGCGAACTCCTTAAAATATGCAAATGAAGAAATAAATATTGGTCCTGTTTTAGACATATATATTTATTTATTTATTTTTTTACCTATGTATACCGCATATAATCCTAAGCAGAACTTGGATGTTGCATCTAAGGGCCTTGTAAAATTGTCCCTGCCGCATAAATAGTTGCAGATACCATTCACGGAGAACGACGACGCGACGCGACGCTCGGTAAGATTAAGATGCAAAATTCTTTATATGCAATACCGAAAATAACATTAAATTAAAAACAGGCATCGTGCGCTGCGTCCGATGCGGTTGCCCATTGGAACCTGCAAGATTCAGCGCATCAGAGCCAGGATGGCTGTCCTGGCCTGACTTAGCGGTTGTAGATAGCGTAATTGGACGCGGTAAAGGTAAAAGTATAGTGATGCAGATGGGTAGATTTATTTTCGGCATAGAGTTGCCAAGAGAAATTTTTGTTAAAGATGACGATCGAAGTTAAGCAAGAAAAGGGATACTTATGCTAAAATCTATACACCAACTCCATGTAAGAAGAAAGAACAGACCATCCCCTTTTGTTGAGTCCTTTAGTCCTTTTAAAGAAATGTTGATTGTATAAGATAGTGATCCGGCTGTTTTTACCTATCGTATCTCTAATTGATTTTGGACGTGTTTATCTCATAAATTTGACCACCATCCTAGTCATTCCTGGGACTTTTGCTGTCAAAAATGTGGGACTGTGTTTTTAATTTTGTTGGTCTATGTCCTCGGTCATGTTAAGAATTTTATAAATAAAAGTCATAAATGGTTTTGACTTCATGAGGAGAGATTTTGTTCAAGTTTCTCCTTCGAATCATCAAAGATCTCAGAAACCTCAGTTTGAAGAACGACAAACTTATTAAAAAAAAAATAATTCCTTATAAAACAATTATGGCAGCCCTATATCTTACCACTTACTCACTCAGCACTTCCTCAGAAAAGCCATTTTAGTCAGATTCTCATCCCATCAATAAGATGAAACAACACAAAGCCCATTAAAATGAAAATCATACAAAAGGCCCAAAATGCCGGTATAAAGACGAACCAAAAAAAAAAAAACAAAGAAGTCAAGCAAAAAGAGGTTAAACAAACAAAATATAAAAAGGACAATAAAAAAAAGAAGCTAGCTAGTAGAAGAAGCAGCAAAATGAAAGAGTGGAACTTGGAATAAAACCAAGAAGACAAAAAGAAAAAAATATTAAATTAATGTCAACGATAAAATGTCGTCGTATCCATCGTCGTTGTCGTCTTCTTCTCCTTCGCCGTCGTTTTCAAAG
This sequence comes from Dasysyrphus tricinctus, assembly GCA_963921185.1. Classification (NCBI taxonomy): domain Eukaryota; kingdom Metazoa; phylum Arthropoda; class Insecta; order Diptera; family Syrphidae; genus Dasysyrphus; species Dasysyrphus tricinctus. Next base: position 127,639,787 of record OY992530.1, read on the forward strand.
TCACCATCTTCAAGTCATGCTTGATCGTCAACGAAGAACCTCTCTCAAGCCGAACAATGCGAGATTTATTTGCAGATTCATCACACAGAGGATTGGCAGCGCGAACCACACACCACATGCCCTGAGAAGGATGGCCTTTTGGTTTTATTATTTTTTTGTTTGCTGGATTCCTCTTTCCTTTGCGGTGATTTCCCGCAGGATACCGTCTTAGCCAACGCGCAAATATGGTAGGTTGCAATGGTTATCGACTGTGGCACTTCCATTAAAGGGCAGCCAAACGGGCACGTAGGTATACATATCTGTTCAAACAAAAAATTCAAATAAGCCTTCGACATCTTCAGCTGTGCTTTTTGAGGAAACAATCTCGGCATTAAAATTCTTTGAATCATCTTACAAAACCAAACCAAACAGAGGTAAACAGCTACATGAGTCGCAATATCAGAGCTATGCCGGAGAATTTTAAGTAGAAGATCTTTGAAAAACCAGTTCGCTATAAGAATGTTATGGAATATAATTTGATGAGCAAAAAAATAATCAAACGGAGAATCCCCATTTGGAAGAAGGTATACATGTGAGTCGAAAGGTTTGCCGAAATGTCTGAAATGTGTCAACTAGAATGACTTATTACAATGGCCGAGCTTGATGTCCAAGTCGTCTGCGTGTGAGAATTATTTTTCGTCATTTTTTAAGCAAGAATATTTTATGTATAGAATCGTTTTCAAGTATGGGTATTTAAAAGATTTTTCAATTGTCTTTTAGGGTTTGTTTGCCACGAATTTTATGTTTCCTAAAAACAAAAACGAATAGGTATCCCGATGGGAAAATATCCTCAAAAAGTTTGCGTTTGCTTTCTTAAGTACTGGAGAATGCTAGGAACCCACTTCGGCCCTGGGCTAGATGAAAGGAAAATCCCCATGCACACCTCCAGGTGGTAGAGAGTGGGTAACGCTAACGTGCAACGGGACCGAATATGGATGCCGGGATAAGCGGACAAGCCAGCACTGCTGGTCAGGATACAAAATTTTCCTTGGGATGGTTGAAAGCCTCCTAAAGGCGGATGGACTGCAGGTGGCGGTCAACGGCATGATAGTCTGGTGGCGGAGGAGTCTTTTCTTGAAGGGCCAACAGCAGCAGCAAGTAGCGTCTGTGACCTACATTGGGCGGCTAAAAAAGGCGTCTGTTTTCCCATAGTGGGCGGCCTCAAGCAGTTATCGTCGGCTTAGAGTAAAAAGCGGCTGACTCCACATTTTTTTTTTATCATTATAGACCACTTCAAAAATTGCTAAAAAAATACAAAAATCTATCAAATCTTTTCAATTTTACTGAATTGAGCAATAAAGAGTGTTGAAAAATACTTGATATAATTTTGGTTTTATTAAAATAATGGGAACACTTTTTTGTTTAATTATTTTTTGTCAGAAATACAAAATAGGAGTTAGCTGCTTTTCACTCTAAGCCGATGTTATGTGTTTGATCATGCAAAAGGCGGGTGTGCCTGTAAAATCTGAGCTTATGTTTGTTATTAAATGTATCTCGGAAAACATCATGGTGAAAGTGAATATGCAAATACATGAACTATGACAACAACTGGAAATGAGTCCCCAAGAGGTAATCCTTCTGCCGCTTTAGCTGCAGTAAACCGCTCATCGAATTTGTTGGTGGGGCATATTTCGTCTTTAAGAAGTCTTTCAAGAAGCGCAAATGTTATTTTTGGCTACCGCATATACGTATGAAAATCGGAGCATGGAACTTTCGATCCTTGTACAGCAAAGGTAGAGATAAGTATCCTGGACATAAGCGAACCTAAGTGAAGAGAAAGAGCTGAATGCAGATCTGAAACTGGACCAACGAAAATGCTGTATTCCGGGGAGGATAAAAGAGAGGCTGGCCAAAGACTGCTTGTTGTTGGAATTATTTTGAACGAAGAAGCTAGGCGTAGTCTTATTTCGTGGGAGCCTATTTCTGCGAGATTAATGACAGCAAGGTTTTTCGTTCAAAAATTCGTAACATAACAATGATTCGTCTTTTTGCAAAAGTGCTTGCAAAATTCAATTTCCGTGTGTGATTAAAATTCAAAACTATTCTTTTACTTTTACTGGATTAGGAAATATAAGATGCTTCAAAAGCCGAAAAAAATTTTAAAATCGGTCGAAGGATTTCGGATGATACAGGAAGTCAAAGTGTCCTTATTTTTAAAATCAAAGAAAAAATATTTGTTTTCTGAACATTTTCAGAATTTCGGCATTAAATTTGAAAAACCTTGTTTAAAAATGATTTTTTTTTATTTGAGCTTGTAAAAAAGACCATTTGTATTACAAATATGATAATTTTTTTTTAATTGCAAAATTTTAAGATCTTCGAAAGCTGTTTTTGGCTCAATTTTTTGACTTTGAGTTGAGTTATAATAGCCCGGCTAGGAGTGCTTGGTCGAAACTCAACTGCAAATTCTTGCATATTTGCGGCTTAGGGAGGTTTTATTAAAAAGGTTAGGTACCTAAGGTATTTTTTTTTTCATTAATGTTTTTTTTTTTATTATATCCTTAAAAGTGCAAGTGGTCATAAAAACATTTTTTTTTACATGTAAAAATGTATTCTTAACTATACATATAATAAATATTTAAATCTAGGTAATATTTTTGTATGATAAATCAGGTAGTTTTTGTGATTTGTAAAAAATCTATTCATTTTTATGACAGATAAAGTACCTGTTGTGTAATCCTTTTTATTTAATGCAATAAGAATGCTAGACCCATTAATATTATCATAACGAACAAATTAGGTAGCTATATAGATACAAGAAAAAAATTGTTTAAATGATTAGTAGTTATAAAGCTAACACGTAATTGATAAGTCATCTACACTACTTGTATTTTAACAAAAAGAATGGAAATTTCCTACAAAGATCTAGTTGAAATTTTGTTCGATAAAAAGAATACAAAAGAAGAATTCATTTAGGTTATAAAATATAACCTTTTATTAGATGCCTGGTCACTTGATGGAAAAGCTGAATTCGATAACAAGTTGATATCATTTTATTAAAACGCTAAGTCAAAATGGGATGCAGCCTATAGATCGAAATTAGTATTTTTGAAAAAAAAACTAATTTTGGTTGTCAAATGTTCTTTGCATTGATTTTGAAAGGACAGATGAAATGGATAATTTACCAATTATACATCAAATAATTCTAGAGGAAGGCCAAGGAAATCTATAGGGGAGTGCTGGTCATTTACCAAGAAACAGAAATTGATCAATGCATCTGAAGACATCACCACTAAAAATCTTTCAACATCATTATTTATAAAGTATAATAAAGATCATGAGAAGCAAAAGGCCGATATAGCCAAGGCAGTATCAGTAGCAAGTCCACTAAGACTTAAGAGGATTAGAGCAAGCATCCGTACTCCTCAAAGAGATCCTATCAAGTATGAAAGTGCAAACGCTTAAGCCTTGTTCATGGATATGGGACTTACAAAAGAAAAGGCAGATTGAAGACCTATTTAAAATGCTTGCAGCCTCATCGTACCCTCTTATTTCTTCGCTAAGGTAAGTTAGAACTGAAAAAGACCTCATAGCACGTTACTCTCCAGAAATGATTAGTTTATTAGAAATTACTTCGGACTTTTACGAAAGTTTCCAAGAAATCTAGTTTCTCATTTTTTATTTATTTTGAGGACTTATTAATACTCTCCACTGTTAACCTTGAAATATATTTTTGAAATAATTTGTTATATTGATGTACCACTAAATACAAAAAAAAAACTTTTTGCTAAATTTAAATGGTTTTTTTTTGTGTTCCTATACTGTTTCACTTGAACAAGTTTATAAATACTCTGCAATTACTGCAAACATTAACATTTGAGTTTTATTTTAAAGGAAAAATAATAAAAAAAAGGCTTTTAATACACATGCAGAAGTATTTAAAAAAAAATAATGTAAAATCTAGTGCACTGCTGAAGAGAAACGAAAAATTTGGGTTCTCGAACTCGAAAACAAAATCATAAACAAAAAAATTGTGCAAACTAAATATGGAGAGTTTTATGTCAAAATATAATTAAAAAAAAAAAACTTTACAAAATCAATTTTCAATTTTTTCTCGTCTAATATGAAAAGTATTTTTTTGTTTTTGTATTGCCCTTTGTGGTGTGAAGGGTTCCAAAATATCGTGCGGTCTGTGTTCTTGATTTGCTTAAACTAATCATATCGTTTTCAACGGTATTTTCTTGCATTTATGTTTTCAAAAAATAAAATCCAACAGCAAAATATAACAAACTGTCAAATTTTCGTCTGAGTAATGTTACGGTCAATTAATTGTATACGAAAAATAAGTGGAGACTTGGTACTTGTATCGACTACGATTTTTTGTTTTATTGCCATTTCACTGTCGAGCTGCGTACTACATAACAAAAATTCCCACGAAATTTTTCGTTAACGATTTCGTACTAGCTTTAAAATTTGCAAACTTTATAGCCCCGAAAATTTTGTACAAGAAGAAAAAAAAAATATCCCTATATCCTTGTCAGTTTAAGAGCTATGATTTTCGTACCAAAAAAGTCAATTAGCACCACTGTGCGCCCCCACAAATGAAGCGACCGAGGGAGACAAAACCGCGTTTTACACTCATCTTATCTCGGTTTACTAGAGTATTCCGAGAGCCGATATCATAGCCGTCATGGGAGAAGGGAGACCTCAATGCCCAAGTCGGATCAGACAGTTACGGTCTAGAACGCATGATAGAAAAAAATGGCTTGGGGTCACGGAACGAAAATGGCGATTTGTTTGTCGACGTTTGTGACGAGAATCGTCTTTTGTGCTAGGTGGGGGACTATATTTAAGCAACAAGATCACCTGGGTGAATCCGTACGGTCAAAATGAAAGCCAAATTCATCATATCATGATTCAACAGCAATGGTGGAAGATAATGTGTGATGTTCGAAGTATTAGAAATGCCCATGTGGGGAAGCAAGCACCATGTGGTTCTGATGAGTCTCAAACTACTACTATACGTACCGCTGCCGTACAAAGACGAGCAAAGGATGCAGCAATGCCTTAAATGACCCCAACATTTGTCATAACTATTGTGAGATTTCGTTTTGTGAGATTTCGAGTGCAATATTTTGATTTGCGCGATTTCGTACCCAACTCATATAAAATTTATGTCAACAAACGTTTCCAGCGAATTCTTTAATATCGTTCTTAAAAGTGCAAAACTTTTGTATTTGATTTGCGAAACATGTTGGATTTTGAAATATTTGTAAAATATTTTCTTTTGAAAATGCATATGACTCTTTTTTGAATGCATTAGTTTAATTTTCATCATTAGACTTTGTCCATTTAAGGTGATTTTACCTTTTTCATTACCTATTTTGAGGTTAATTAGAAGGTCTTTAAAATGCACTTCCTTGTCCAAATCAGAATCTATACCAAAATTGTCTAGTAAGACTCAGAATTCATCACGTAGATATATTATACTTAAGCCTCTGTTTTCCCATATAAAGACTATCTTATAAAAGCCAACATTTATAGGTAGAAATGGTATCAAATTATTGCTCTAATCCTTTTGAAAATATAATCTCCCATTGCTATTTTGTCAACAACCTTATCCTTGTTTATTTATAATTCACAATTTAAATACTTTATTATATCCCCAAGGACTTTGCACGCAAAATTCATTTAAAATTTTACGTGTCACATGAATGCCTACAGCCTACACCCCATATGTATATGGAAAAAGCAAAAGGGTTGTGCGAATATAAATTTTCCAGAGTGATACTTGCAAGTCCTCCGGCATTACCTGATAATTAGACAATAACACATTAAAACGAGCAAAGATATCTCTAGTTATACGAATACAATACACGTATGTGAGAAGTATGAAAACCTGTGCACGGTCTCATCGGTCTGCTGCTCTTCTGGTGCTGGACCAAACCGGTTATTTTGGCTATGACTTGCACACCCTCTCTGAGCTCTCCGACAGAAACATACAAATTCATATCCAGTTCTAGTTCTATATAATCCTGCAAACAGGCATCATAGAGCTATATATTTTCGACCTAAAAGGGAGGAGTGTAGCAAAACTGCCATTAAGATGGTTCGTGTGTTATTTCACCTAAAACCCCTGCAGCGATTAAAAGGATGAACGGACGAAATCATTATGGCAAGATATTTATACCTATATACCAGAGAGACGAAGACCGTTGATCCTTTTTAATCCTACGGACGAGATGTGATGATAAAGCTTGTCATTGTATCTCTGGGGCATGATAAACCCATACGCACATTATAAAATGGCAAAAGGATCCAAGAGCCGAGCCGATGGAAGAGCATCATATCATCCCCCAAAACCCCTTAAAAATGAATTCCGCCCTTAATATAGATAACAATGGGAATGAATGCGTAATTTTCAAGCTATGTCGATATGGTGGCAGCAACAAACGCAACGTTGAATGATATGCCAACAGGGTGGTGGCGGTGGTGGTGATACCTAGTATGTGGTGGAATATAATTAAACATTGTTTATTCTAAAAGCTTTTTAGCAAGAACGAATAGAGATATGTAGGATGAAAGGATATACTCTCATAAATATGTGACTTTGTTGTTGTTCTTGGGTATATGTTTAGGTTTTCGAGTTTAAATTGGATTTCATACTGACATTGAAATAATTTAAACAGCAAAACCAAACCAGAAAAAGGGTTGCTGCAAAATTCATTGAAGTTGTAAATATTTGAAAAAGATATTTATGTTTAATTTGGCTGACATCATATTATATTAAGGATGCCATATGGGAATGCAGGGAAATTACAAACAAAAAAATTATCTTGCTTTATTAATGTGGGACCCGTTGATTACCGTGTGTTTGAGTTAAAGTTGTTTAGATTGAGAATAATTAAGCAAGTTTAAGTTCAGTTAAGATATTTATGACTTTAAGAATCCTTAGAAGAAGTTTTGCTTTTAAAACTCAATTCATAATTGCATATGCCTATATGGAAATTAAAAAAAATATGTGTAGCTGTTTGGAACTAAAAAAATAAACTAAAGTTGTTTAAAGAACATTAGGAGTTTAATATGTTTCAAAAAACACACTAGGTACACATGTTTTGAAAAAGCTGATTTATAAATTTGTAGAAATTCATACTTTTTAGAAAATTTTAGTAGATTTATTTGTATTTTCTGGGAGCTCTTGTATAAAAAACTAGAAAAAATCAATCATACCTACCATTTTCACTAAATTTAAAAATCAAAATCTTGAATATTTAGAAGGTAGGTATCTACTTAAGCCATTTTTTGAAAAATGGTTTTCCACCTTCAGATAAAAAAAAACGATTAAATGGACATTTTTTGAAAACAGGTGTTCCAGGGAACTAAAAATTTGTATAAATCTTTTCCGATAATAGGTCAATTTTTAAGAAAATCATACCCCTCGTCTAAGCGGTTACCCCTACCACACACTTTTTTCTTGTTTCGATACAACCTGTGCGATGTAGCGTTTTTATGGATTTTGTCTCATCAAAGTAGGTACTGAGAAACTGAACGGAAAATCTTTGATCCTCTCGCACAAATGCCTTCTTCACTAATGAAATAATAAACGGACCTTAGATATGTATACGATTTCATTTTCACGAGACTTAATACTTCACACTGCAAGATCTGAAGCTTCGATATTTTTCAATGTTGACGATATTTTTGCCTGTTTCAATCTGTACTGATAAGGAATCCGTGGGACAAAGTTCGATGACATTTTTTTTACTAAAACATAATATAACTAAGAATTCTGCTTAGTAAGTTGAACTGAATTTTATACAAATTAAGTATGACAAGGACCTCACTATTTCACTGATGAATCCAAGTGAGTATAAGCCGGACAAAACGGCAATTTGTAGGACTAAAGGCGTATGGCTATTATGAATCAATAATTCAACAAGTTCAAACCTTTATGCTATAAGTCTTCTACTTGGCTGATTTATTTCAGTAGTATATAGAATTTGTATTATAAAAAAACCTTCTTATAACTAAAAATGTATACAAATCTTTAAAAGGTATATTATTTATCGTCAATAATTGAGGGTTCATTTTTATTTTGGAACTAAAATAAGAGAACTGTAAGAATTTTGCCCTTCAAAAATGGGCATATAACACGTCAGAGGACTGAGAATTAGGCACATTGAAGAATTTTTGGAGGAATATAAATATGTATATACATCCGATTGGAATAACTTTATCTGGCTATCAGATTTATAGTTATACAAAAATCAGAATAAAAATACTTGAACGATTTTTAAAATATCATCGGAGCCGTCGAAAATTCCATCATTTGCAGGATCACCCATATCCATCAGATTCATCAAGTTCACGTTCTGTTAAGGTATTGTTTTGACGTCCTTTATGTCCTTAATCTGTATTGTTTTGATTTACACATATGTGCAATTGTGTACACACCATTAACAAGAAAAATATATTTTTTTTGCCGTACGTGCATACGATTTTAATTTATTTTCTGACGTACATACATGTATGAAGAAAAGAAAATTTTGATTTTGATAGCACCTACAGTGTTGGCCGAAACTAAAGTACGAAATTATATCTCTTTGGATAAATATGAAGAAAAACTACAAAAATGTGTTTTTTTTTTTTTGCTAATATTTAGAGACCAAACTATTTTTTTCATTTACTATGCGTTGATTTAAGGTGGGGAAAAAAAAATATATGAATGCAACTTCGAGGATAATCGTGTTAGCCGAAATTAGTTTTCACCCCTCCCTAGATAAGCTCCGCGGATCCCATATCACGGAATCTGAGATCATTTGAGTGTTTAATTCACCCCGCCAGACTGTTTAAAAAAACCGTTTTTCACTTTGAATTTTGAATTTTTTAAACGGGCCGGTAGAGCGAACTATACGCTCAAATGGTCTCAGATTCCGTGATATGTGAACCAAGGAGCTTATCTAGGGAGGAGTGAAAACTAATTTCGGCTAACACGATTATCCTCGAAGTTGCATTCATATTTTTTTTCAATGCACTATTTCTCGCCCCCAGTTGTGGACTGCAAGACTTTGATTTTTTGCATAGCCTTTAATGAAGCTTTCGACGCCTATACTTCTTTTTTTGCTATCACTCACACCCAAAATCTGCTGTGGGCTCTCGGTCTATTACATAACCCAGATAGTTGATCTTCAGTTTCAGTTAAGAAATGATTACCAAAACAAAGAAAAACTATATACAACATTTTTATTTGAAAACGTTACGGGTGTGACAGGTCATCGTTACGGGTGTGATAGAGTATGATTTGTATGCATGAAAACAATATAATAAACTATATTTTGACGGGAAATTGTTGTCATCGATGTGTAAACATTTCTCACATGATGTCAGAAACAATTTCTCCAGAAAAATTAAGTTTTTCTCACTGAGTAGTGAATAGATTTCTCACTTCAATGAGATTTCTTCCATTTTCTCTTAAAATAGGGAAAACTTTCACATAAAGCCGATTAAATTTATTTTTAAAGTAGATATTTTCGTAGAATTATATCCCTACGTCATGAATTTCATATCTAAAAGTAACAAATAACAAAACTAAAATTGAGTTGAAAAACAGAAAGAATATGACTTGAAATGCCAACCTGTTACGGGTATGACACAGACTTAAAATTTTAAATACGGGGTCAGTATTAATTGCACATTCTTGAAATTTTGTCTGACAGTAGATAATATGTAGTATTCTCCTTTTTTCCCCAAATTATTACATTGATACAAATTTTTTACTTGCGATTATAGGTACCTACTATAAGGCAAGTTTTGGATTTAACGGATTTAGATAATTTTTTTACATACACCGAAAAAAAAAACCTTGGTTGATTCAAGTATGTTTCGTGTTTGACCAACAATTGGCTATATTGAGTATGTTTGTAGTTAAAACAACCAACGCCGCATGCTCAAATCAACTAACGAGCCGTTGTTGATATATTTTCTCTGAAGTATCACGAACATATTTGAATTGACTAATAATATTAGTTGATTTGAATAAGATTTTATTTTAAATCAATAATGACATTGTTGATTTGATTGTTAATCAATAATAAACGTGATAAACCGAAAAATTGGCAAAAAATTGTGAAATTGAGTATATTTGTAGTTAAAACAATAAACGTTTCGTATTCAAATCAACTAATCATGCGTAGTTGACTTTTTTTTTCTCTTAAGGATCACAAAAATGTCTGATTTAATATGTTTGCAGATATTTTCAATATGAAATCATTTTGATTAACAATAAAAATGCTGCTTTTATTGCCAGTCAATCATAAGCGTGATTAACAAAAAACTATTTATTTTTTTTTAAATTGTTTTCATCTTTGTACAATTGTATTGTTAATTTTATAGTTAAACAACAGCAAACATGATAGAACGACAGGTTCGCAATGAACTAAAATTGATGATGTTGGTGGTTTAAGCTACAAACGATTCGTATTCAATTCAAATTACCATGCTTTTTTTAATTTTTTTTCGAATAACGATCACAATAATGTTTGATCAAATATGTTTGCAGATATATTCATAATGAAATAATTTTTGAATAACAATTAAAATGCTATGTTTATTGCTAATCAGTCATGAACGTGATTAACAAAGAAGTATCTGTTTTTTTTATATTGTTTTCATCTTTTTACATTTCCATTGTTGATTTTATAGTTAATTAATAACAAATATGATAGAATGATAGGTTGGCAGTAAAATAAAATTAATTATGTCTGTGGTTAAAACTACAAACGTTTCGTATTCAAATCAACTAACCATGCGTTGTTGAATTTTATTCCAATTAAGATAATAAAAATTTTTGATTAAATATGTTTTCAGATGTTTTCAACATGAATGATCACAAATATGTTTGATTAAATATATGTATTTGCAGATGTTTTCAATACGAAATAATTCGCTAGTAAGAATAAAAATGCTCTTTTAATTACCAATCAAACATTAACGCGTAACTAACCGAAAACTATCTTTTTTGCTATTGGTTTCATCTTTAAACAATTGCATTGTTGATTTTAAGTTATATTTGTATAAAGAGTTAAAAGTTAATCCAGAGCAGATCGAAAATAATAAAACACAGCTATTATTGATCAAACACGCCAACGATCCACTGACTCACTTAAATCCTTTTGAGTTGCATAATAAAAAGGCCTCTAAGATAAAACCCCATTTAGGCAAATGGCATGTTGCCATTTAACTGTCAAATTTCGACAGATTATAGGAAAGCAGAATGAAACTGTTAATTCTTTTTGCCAGTCATTCTGTCAAATTTTGCGATACGAGGGCAGTTTGCCAGTCGAATAAATCGGGCATTAAAGGATCAGGCTACACATGCAAGTTTCGAAACAGATCGGTTTCAGTTTTGAAACACATGCATCAGCTCAATTAGAGCCTGATTACACGATAAGTTTTTTGGTTCGTTTCGATTTTTGGCAGGTACGTACCATCGTGATCACATAACACACAACGAAAAAAGTCCATTCGTGTTTTCGACGTTCAAAAATATTCAGGTTCATTTATTGGAAAATAGACACTAATAATAATTAAAAATGTTTTTAAATCACTTCTTGTTAAATCTTTACCTAATTAATTATGAAAAAGCATTCCCCATCTCTACTCGTATATCATAAACGTCAAAGTTCAACAAGAAAAAGATTAAAATCTTCATACGTGCTTTCGTTACTTCGTTCCCCCTACATCAAATGTGTCAAAACGACGAAACACGAAACGAATCGTGAAATCAAGCTAGATTAAAAACTAAACCATCTCAGATTGATTTGATAGATAAAACGGATTTTTCGCAGCTAGCGCATGTTACAATTTGTGCAACAAATAGTTGAATTTAGTTCATCCTTAAGAATAAATGGAAGCCTTGAAAAATAAAAGCCAAATCTGCACTTTATAATGCAAATTATTTTATAAAATCCGAAAGTGTAAAAAGAATAGAGATGGTCGCGTTGTTTTCAAATATAATATTTTTCCTAAATTTACAGATAATTAGTTTTTTGGACCAAGTTATTTATTTTAGGTAATTTGAAAAATAAAAATATTTTAACCCATTTTAGAAAGCTTCTGAACCAAAATAATTCATGAAACATAAAGAATTAATAAAATAATTGAAGAATAAATAAGAAAAAACCAAATCAGCACTGTACATCGCAAATTTCTTAAAAATCTGTTTCTAAATCTGACAAATTTTCTACAAATTTTTAGAGAATTACGCAGTTTACAACATTAGATACCATGACCTTACACCGTCACATGAGGTTGCTCATGTATTTTATAAATTATTATATAGACACATTCCAGAAATTTTCTGAATTTACATAATTATTCATGTATAGGTACCTAAACATTTAGCAGAAAACAAATCATCGAAATTGGTGCTGAAATTTGAAAGTTTAAGTTTTGTTTTATTGTTGGCCTTATTGATTCGAATAACACTATTTCATACATATTAATTATTATTTTCAATTTTTTTTAACTGTCCGGTGTAAACAAAGCTTAATATGTATCTCTCTTTTGCCTTTCATAATGTTTGTTTTAATGAGAGACGTGAACGGAACAGAGCTCTTTGTCTCAGCAAGAACATCAAAATGTCGTAGTAAGCAGCTGCATTCTAAAAAAGCATCACACATACTTCGTAAAATTAATACAAACATTTTGGCGTCATCAGAAATATCATAAAACTTACAAGTTTGAGTGCTTGAATAAAAATGTTCGTGATCAAAAATATAAAAAAACTCTTTTTTGTGGTAAAATAATCATGAACGTTATTATATTATCACAAATACTTTTTAAAATGATTGCAAACATTGTTGAGACATCTGAAACGTCGCAAAAGAGATGAGTTTATATGCTTGAATTGTTGGATTACATAGTCAAGTAGTTTGTACTACATTTTCTGATGGACAAAATAAATGTAAACGCAAATTTGCGTTCCCATGAATACAAAGATGTTGTATAAAAATGTGGAACTATAATAGTCGATAACTCACTGAAGTGGTCGGAAGTAAACAAGCTAATACAAGGAAATCACATGACGAGCCGATGATAGCCCTGTTTTTCAGTGCATTTTAATCTTCGCTTAAAAAAGGAGCATGTCCAATACAACAACATTTTAGTATAACTCCGTGTTGTTGTTGTATTTAACATTCTCATTTTTTGTAAGCGAAGATAAAAATGCACTAAAAAACACGGCTAATATCAATTTATAGCTTTTTGTTGAGTTACATTAACTTTTGCGTTCGGATGTGAAGAGCGCTCCCGAACGCACCCTACGAAAGTTAAACTGCGATTTGGGGAGTTGGGAACGAAAAAAAGAGAGATGAGTCATTTACTTGCGTGGAATATGGCTCACTTTTCCTTTTCACTGTTTAGAAAGTTATTTTTTTTAATTTTTTTGACATTAGCTTTAGACTATTATACGATAAGTTCTACTTTATCTTTGTGACGAAGTCAGAACGGAACTTCCTAGTATTTGGAAAGAAGAACCTCATATTCTTTTATTTTTTAATTCTTTTGTTTAAAATCAAAATTGGTGCAAAAATTTAAAATTCAAGAGTTATTTTATTTTATTTTTGGCTTTTTTAGTTCGTTTCCACGGAACTTTTCCCATCGTCGAAAACTGGGAACGTGAATTGTGGTCGCAATTTCTCTCGGAATTTATTGGCATCGAAAATTAATATTCCATGGCCACTGGGCTTACATTTTGATCGACCAAATTTGAACAGTTAAATATTGTTGGCATTTCCAATTTTAGAAGATGGGAGAAATTCCGTGGGAAATTTTATCCACGATAGCCCCCATTAATTATTATTTTCAATTTTTTTAGCTGTTCAGTGTAAACAAAGCTTAATATCCGTCTCTCTTTTTCCTTTCATAATGTCTGTGTTGATGAGAGACGTGAAAAGAAATCTTGTCTCAACATGAACATCCAAAAGTCGTAGAAAGCAGCTGCATTCTATAAAAGCAGTCACACATAGTTTGAAAAATTAATACAAACAATGTTGAGTCATCAGAAATGTCATAAAACTGACAAGTTTGTGTGCTCGGATGAAAATGTTCGTGATCAAAAATATAGGAAAAATCTTTTTTTCATGGTTAAGTTATGAAAAATTAATACAAACATTGTTCAGTCATCGGAAACGTTGTAAACTGGCACATTTATTTGCTTGTATACCAACGTTCGTGATCAAAAGGACGCGTTAAGTATTGTAACCGACTTGGATGCAATAATTTTCATTTCGTTTTATTCCATCAGAAGTTAAAGTGCCACCGAACGTAAAGGTCAATTTTACACGCGTGTTGTAAAATAGTGAATCTAATAATAAAAAAACTAATATCTTCACCAGCAATTATTACAAAATTATTGTAATAAGATAATAAAGGTAAGTCATTAAGATTATCCCCAAGTTTGAAACTATTTGTCGGTAGCTTACTTCAGATATGTATGTATCAACAAATATTTCTTAGAATTTTCTTCTATCCAGACGCCATCTTAAAAAAGTATGATTTTGTAAAGAGTTTCGAAATATAATATTTATAGAAAAATGAAAACATAAAAATAAAATACAAAATCAATGTTTTTTCTCTCATAAATTCAGTAATTCAATATAAAACTAATTTTTCGCGTTTGTTTTGTTTAAGGTTAGCACATAATGAGACACCTCACACGATCACACATGTGAGATAATAGTATGACCAGTTCGACATGACCTGAATGGTGCTTAACAAGATTTTTTTTAAAGCCAACCAACAAATTGAAAAAAATTATATCAAACAAACATTCTTAAAAAAAGGATAACTATACTTATTGTATTAAAGGTAAGTCGTAACGATTATCTCAAATTTTTTAACTTTTTTTTAGATAACAAAATACCTACCTATATATATTAGTTATTATATTTGAATAGATCATAGATTTTCAAATATAAATAAGTGATTCGTTTAAAAAAAAAACGTTTGCCGACGTATAGGTAGAAAAACGAATAAATAAATAAATTTCTCTCAAAGCGAAACGAAAATCGAAAGATATCTAAACTTTTATTCCATTTATAATCCTCTTAAATGTTGTATTCATAGTTTTTTTTAATTAAATTAATTTAAAAAACAAAAAGGCTCGCATTGTCAACGTAGGCCATTTTCATGAAAAATGCTTTGTGACTGGAAACATAATTTTATTTCTTAGCTAAACAGCAAGTGCTAGAGACATGATCTTAGCTTATTTTGATAACAGTATAATCTTCTAAAAAAATTAATCAAAGTTTTTGATGAAATTGCATTTAAAAACAATTCAGACTATACATAGTATCTATCAACTTGATTTTCAAGACATTTTTCTTGAAAACCCCTATTTTAACAATGAATGTGTTTATTGCAGTGAATTTGGTTTTTGATCATATAATAAAAAATAAAATAAATAAATATTTGGAAAGCTTAAATACTTCAGAGTATAAAATGGTGAATTAGTTCAATTTAATTCAGACCACTTTTGTACTCACAGCAATCAAAATTTAGGCTGATTAGATTAGTTTAAAAAGCTTATATCTTAGATTAAAATTTTTAAGTTTCTTGCTGTGCTACTTTTTTTCATATAAACTGATTTTATTTTAAAGGATAGATATGGTTGTTTATGCACTCTTCGGGCCACTTCGTCGGGGAATATTAATGGACAGTATAGCAACATTTCTCACAAAAAACAACACAGCTGTATCTCGTAAGGATTTCCAATACATTGCTTCAAGAATCCGTGATCGATTTCATGAAGATTCTGTAAGTATTTATATTGTATTCCCATTCATTTTTTTAAAATTTGATTTAAGATTCGCATCACATTTTTTTTTAATAGACTGATTTTATTATTTTAAACAGAAGTGTTTTTATGATAAAACTATTTTCTTTTGTATAAAGCTATAAAACATACAATTTTTTTTAAACCATTGTTTGAATGTTTAATGTTGAAATGAAATTTCAAAGTCAAATTTTTTTTATTTTTTGTAAGTTGATATTTTTCAAAATTATTCGTATTAAACGTAATTAAGTACTGTTTCTGTATTCAATATTCAATGCCCATAATAAATTTTAGTCAAAAACCAATATCCAAATTTAAAAATCTTTCTTAGTTTTTGAGAAATAAAGAAAAAATAAAAGGTACTTTTCCCAAAAAAAAAACCGAAAAAAGGGTTTAACTATGTACATATAATTGAAGGATAAATTAATTTTTCAATTAAAATATTACTGACGAATTAGGGGACACCCTGTAAAGGGAGTCCGGAAATCACCACCGCAGAAGAAAACCGTGAGTTCCTGAGGTCCATTCAAGTCGAAAAACTTACGAGCTAATTTTCTCATTTTCGCTCTCGTTTCCGACTTATAACGGTTTTCGTGCAATTTATTATCGAAAACATTTTTTTAGCATCTTGTTTTTTTGACTTGGATATCATTTTTTTTTATAAAAACAACACGTTATTAAGCATAATTGTTTCTTTTTTATTATGAAAGGCAAATGTGTTCTCTTTAACACTTTTTAACCAAAAAGTTCATTTAAAATTATTTAAAAAATAAAAAGTAAGGAGATTCAAGAAATAATACTCGCTTTAATTCGTTTTAATTTTGTATTATTTCTTTTAATTTTCTTCTTTTTTTTAAGTATTTTTGTAAGCAAAAGTGCTTTCAAGAATTGCAAGAATACATCCTTTTCTCTTTTCAGAATGTTCAACATAGTTGACTAATTTCAAATGCAAAAAGCATTTTAGTTAGCTTTTGAAAAAAACTTCAGAATTAATAATAAACCCGAACTTTTTGTCTACTAGATTAACTTGATACGGAAAAGTTTGGGTCTCAATAGTAGGTAGTAAATAACTACAGTTGAGATTTAATTATAAATTTCTTACAAAAAACGATTTTGATTCCACTAGAAGAAATACAACAATTTCAGTTTTTATTACGGTAACATTACCTTCTATCAAAATTCATTAATTACAGATCAATTATTATGAGGCACCTAAGAAAGGTTCAAAAGAAAATCCATCAGGAAGGTTATACAGCCGCTACTACAATTTAATGCACTGGCATCGAAAAAATGGCCTTGACAAGACAGGCGAAAATGAATTCAACTCAAGTCCAAGTACCAAATCAAAGTTTTTTTAATCCAAATTTGACCGAAGAAGAAATAGAATTTGTGCATGGTAATTTTTTATCTTCAAACAATGAAAATTATTCTTAAAACTTTCTCATTTTATGATATGATTTTTTTTTTTTGATTCAGACGATACCTTGGCAGATATAAAATGGCTTAAAATTCACAATTAAAGAGCCTTGCGATGAGGTAAAATCTAAATGGAGAACAACTTTCAAGACAACAAGAAATTGAAACCCAGAATTTGTCCACAATTTAGAAGAACTGGCCCTTGATTAAACACTCTGCTGGAGTGACATTGGTAATTGGTTTAATATTTATATTGTCTTCAAATTGTCTGCATTTCCATTGAATTGTTAGAGAGGATATCAATAACGTTAAAAACTTCATGACTCTCAACTTATCTGTACATCCAGCCCACTTAAATTTTCTTCAATCCTGTAGATAGAAATCAATGTTGTTAACACTAAATTCATTTAGTGACTGCAGTTAAGTCAAGACTCAGACTTATTTCAATAGTCTTTTGACTTCCAAAGTAACTTTAACTTTTAAAATAAAAGTCGTAGGTCATTTTGAAAATCATGACGAAGTCAATTCGACAGCAGTCTCTATGACTTTTTAAAATCTTTAAAGTCATTTAAAAGTCAAAATTTCATTTGTTTGGCATGAGGGTGGTCCAAATAAAATTGTTTTGCAGTTTTTTTTAAATTAAGTTTCTCACATCTTGTGCACCTAGTGTCATTTAGCCACCGTGCCGTCTCGTTTTTAAAATTAAAAACTAAATTGCATTTTAAAGCATTTATTATGACAGTTTATGCTTGTAAGCTACCCAATAAAAATAAATAATAAAATATATTTGTTATTGAGGAATTAATTTATCTGGGTTCTTAGATTAAAAACTTTATACCTCGTGGTATGATGGTTAGTGCGTAGGACTGTCATGTCGATGGTGTGGGTTCAATTCCCAGCCGTGCCACCTAAGACCAGAAATGTTTAATCCGAGGTACTGCCTCTTGTGAGGAACTGACAAATCCTCCAAGAGTATATTTGTCATGAAAAAGTGCTTCTCACTTAGCCGTTCGGACTCGGCAAAAAACTGTAGGTCCCCTCCATTCCTGCCAACAACACGCACACAGGAATGGTGGAGAGTTGTAAGTCACTAGGCCCTGGTTCTCCACAAGCTGTTGCGCCACCCAATTTATTTATTATTTATTAATATTAAAAAAATTCTTTTTTTGTAACATATATTTTGTATTCTTAAAACATTTTTTGATTTTTTTTTTCTTATTTCTTTCTTAAGGTAAACATTGATTTTGTCATTCTTTATCCTGGGAAGCATAACTGTCTCATTGAACTATGGGATGAACTTAAAGCCTCTATAATCCCCGTTTTCAACAAGAAATTAAAGACCAAAATAGTCAAGAGCTGCTTGGTTTCTTAAACAAGAAACATTTTGTAAATGGTATGTTTAATGTTCAGTATCCTTTTATATTATTAAGTTGTTAACTAAATGTTTACGTTTTTTAGACCTTAAAGACGTTATAGTAAGGAATCTCCTACATTCTATCCTGCCACCTACCGCAAGACAAGCAAACATCGCATCTGGTAGTGAAACCAGAAAAAGAAGGTATTTCAAGGCAACCATTTTTTTGTCTTAAATCTTAAATATCCAATAGGATGTAGTTCAGTATGGCTGTTTTTTCAAAAATATTTTTTTAAATTAAAACTTCGGAAAGAGTTCCACCAAATGTTTTTATTTTAGACAACATTTTGAAAAATTATAATAATGTTTAAGTGCCATTTATGTATGCCCAATAGGGTGGAGCGTTTTTAGCAAATTTTTCCAAATCACTGCGTGTAACTCATAGTTTATTTGAAATGGTTTCCTGAACGTATTCTCATAACAAGTCTTGAGTCGCTTTTGGGAAAAAAATTGGGAATCCACTGAAAAATACCCCTTTCTCAAAAAATTTAATTATTTTGAATATAGTGTAGAAAAGCTATGTCCTATAAACCATCAACACTTTTTATATTGAATTTAGCTGTATTAACAATAATATTTTTCTGAACACAATCTTATGATCAATTGTCAATTTCTTTGGGAGAAAAAAAACGGGAAGCAACTGAAAAATAATCTTTTTTCAAGAAACTTTGCTTATTTTGAATATATAAAAATAGCTGCGAGTAAGTACTAGTCAGTCGCTTCCCATTTTCTTTCTCCCAAAGTCGGCTCAAAATTCATAATGAGGATGTGTTAAGAAAAATATTGTTGTTAAATTCAACTAAATTCAACATAAAAAGTATTGATGGTTTCTAGGACATAGCCATTCTATCCTATATTCAAAATAAGTAAATTTTTTGGAAAAGGGGTATTTTTCAGTGGCTTGCTGGTTCTTATTTCCCAAGGGTGACTCAAAACTAATGATGAGGATACGTTCAGGAAACCATTACGTATAAACTATAAGTTGCACCCAGTGATTTGGAAAAATTCGATAAAATCGCTCCACCCCAATGCCCAACAAACGTCCTTAGCTGATGAAAAATGAATTTTTTATTTGAAATCCTTCATACCTTCTAAATGTCTGTAATCTGTTTTTGCTGGAGAAACATTCTTTTACATCATCGGCTAATTTAAATCAACTTTTTTTTCAATAAATACTTTTACATTCTGCAAAATAGAATTATTATTTCAGTGGATCTTGAGATATTAATCGAATCAAAAAAAAAAAAATATTTAGCTATGCAGTCTATGAAAATATATTGCATTTTCTTAAGTTAACCATTGCACTTCAAATGAAATATTATATGGTACTTACATTATTAATTATAATATTTTCTTGAGACCTACAAAAATATTATTTGTAAAAAAATTGTTTATTATTTTAGCTTTACAAGAACAACAGTTAAAAACTGTTTGAAATAAGTAAAATTAAGTAAAAGTCCGTTCAAATGGAAAGAATTATCCATTTATCAATACCTTTTAAAAAAGTACTATTTTTAAACAAAGATTTTTTGTGACTAGTAAGAGTATCATGTACGAGTATGTGTGATAAAATGGAACTTTTTTTTATAAAAGGTATATTCTAAACATGTAAAACTATTGTTTAAGAAAAAAAAGATTTAGTTTTGACTTTGATTTGTAAGAGTATCTATGGCACTTAGATCTTTTAAAAAACATTTTTCTGAAACATGTACAAATATTATTTAATTTTAATTTTTTTATTTTAAACTAGTATGATAATCTAAATTAATATTATCTGTATACGTATATTACTTCTGTTTTAGAAAACATTTACGAAAATATTAATAAACTCAATTTGAATACATTCAAACATTTACCTGTTTTCCTATTATTTTAAAAGTTCTTACAGCATACCAATTTAAAAGTAAGTATTCAAAATAATGGAGAGAACACGTCATTATGATTCAATCACAAATGATAGTATATTAACAAGGAAAATAGTAAGTGAAACACCAAGTATACTTATTTGAGCATGGACATTAATGTTGAAGCACAAATATTTCACCGGACTTTCCTGTTTAATTAGCAACAAAAATGATCAGCTGATCACGAATGTATATAAATTACTACAAGGTTATTTTTAGCTTAACAGAATTATAGTTATCTGAGCACGGACATTTAATTCTAAGCACAAATATTTTACAAAATGTTCCTGCTTTGTTGACAACGAAAATGATAAACCAACAACGAATGTATATATATAACAACACTGTTATTTTAAGCCAAACACAAACATAGTTATCTAAGCACGGAAATTTAACTTCAAACACAAATACTTTAGAAGATTTTCCTGCTTGGTTAACAATGAAAATGATGAGCCAATCACAAACATAGTCATTGAAACATATTAATTTTAGTTCAAGCACAACAAATATTTCCAAACTACCGTGTTCGATTAACAATGAAACTGATTATTCTATCACGTAAATTCATAAATTTCACACCAATGAATATTCAGCTTAATACAAAGCATTGTTCGTTAAAAATGTTTATAGTTGACATATAGTCTGGAAAAATATGTTCGTGATCACGAAAAATATTGGAGTACCTAGAAACGTGATCATTTTTTTTAACACCTTTACAGTCACTTTAAAATGCGAAGTGTTTGTTCAAACCCGAAATCGATCACGAACATCGTAAAGTTTTGATAAAAAGATTGACAACGCAAGCATACTCAGATTGACCAAGATGCGTGGTTGACGCAAGATTAACCAAGGATATTGGTTGATTTTACCAACGTTTTTTTTTCGGTGTACAAATTTCAGATAAAATTAAATAATATTGCATCAAAATTTTCAAAAAAAAGTTTTTGGATTTTTAAAAAAGTTTAAAATTTTGTTTTTGAAAATTCAGTATCTCAAAATCGGGTTGACAATTTTTTTTCAAATTTTGTTTATGCACATACATATATACTTTAGATTTGCATACCAAAATTTGTTCTTAAATATGTTTTAAGAATTTTATATACCAAAAATTATTTTTTAAAAAAACCGCTCCAACGATTTTAAATTTTTTTTCCCATACAATCATATTCAATCAAGAATTAAGATGGCACTGTTTTTTTTCACCTCAAACTGTCAAAAGAGTTGTTTTAGCCAGTTAAAATGTCGTATTTCATGCTTCTCTACATTTTTCTCTCATAATTTCCATGTTGTTATACACAATTTTCTTAAATCCGCAGTATCTTGAACATAAGAGCAAGTACGTGCGACCCAGTCGTGCATTTTATTTATAGGGGATGTCATAAAAGAAAGTAGTAAATTACTTAATTTGCTTCGTATTACGAAACAAAAGAGAAAAATACACTGAGAAAACTGAACTATGAGTTATTTAAACAGAAGCATGTTTAACTATATGTTTAAATTAGTACAAATAGAATTAAATTTAAATCTACCTCTTATCTATTCAGTTTCAAAAATACTATTATTTTGGGTAAAATCTATTTAAATCAAAGTAAATCATGTTTAATTATTTCATTGGAAGCTACACGTAACTTTTTACATGAATTCAAGCCTACTTGAGTTTGACTTTTGAAGGACTTGTTAAATTATGTTACTCACTTAAAAATTTTTAACATGAAATAAACATGCATGAGTTTGTTTCAAATATAAATGCACTTAAGATATTAAGAAAAGAAAGGGATTGAACAGAAATGTTTAGTTTAAACTCGAATCAATTTGAATTGAACTCAAATGAATACAAAACATAACGTAACTGTCTTATGATTCAGGCACTTGGCGTCTAAAATTATTATTGCAAATGAAAGATATTCAAATAGTTCCAATATTAGTGCCACCACCGTAGTATCGTCGGTCCAAAGGTAAAACTCACTAAGTGTGGAACAAAATATTCAAGAAAATGAGAATGAAACGAATTTTTTTTTAATGCAATATAATTTTGCCCAGTTTGTATAAAGAGATTGAAAGCTATGCCCAGGAACTTAATTTAAAAATTTGCGAAGTGTCTTTTGGCATCAAAAAGTACGTTTCAATCTGATTTCTTTCAAATGTGTAATTTGTTAGTGAGTTTTAACTTTGAACCGACACGATATGTATGTGTATTATAGCTAAAGGAAACGCTCCCGTCACTACAAATAGAATAAAATCGTATTAAATTTAAAGGATCTAGCATCTATTTGGAAAAACTAACATAGCAATCATTTGTTTTAAACAGAAACATATTCGACCCAAACACGGAAATATTCAAAAAGATTAATATGATTATATTTGAAACAACATCAAATGAAGTTAATTCAAACAAACAGAAATATCTTTATGTTAAACAGAAAGCATAGTAAGTTTGAACAAAATCATGTTCAAATCTTTTCAACGATGAATTAATACGATTCTATTTAAATTAAATAGAAATCGCTTCCATGCCAAATCATATGCGTTTGAGTTTGATTTAAATATGAATATGTTTAATATTTTTCTCAGTGTAGGTCCTTAAAAAAAAATATTTTTTAAGTGCAATACAATACATTTTTAAGAGCGTCATTATTTTTACTTGCGATTATATAAGGCAAGTTTTGGATTTGTGCAAAAAAAAAAATTGAGATAACAGTCAAACATGATATTACGATGATAGAGAACACCAAAAAAGTGGGTGGCCCAATTCTGTCTGTCTGTCTGATTGTCTGTCTGTCTGTCTGTTCGTCTACAGCCTAAACGGCTCGATCGATTTTCTTCAAACTTGGTACATAGTGGTTTTTAGTGATTCTGCCGACACGTTTTTTTCATTTTTTTTTTAGAACCAAAAATAACGGTACCTGCCATACATTTTTTTTTTTGGCAAATTTACATAATCGTATTTTTCTCAAAAACGGCTCGACAACTTTTCTTTAAAAAAATTCAATACATTTATTTTAGTAAAGGCTTTCTTTGGGTGGAAAACCATTTTTCAAAAATGGTTATTAATGGTACCTCCCAAGGAACCATTTTTTTATTTTTTGATTTTCTTCAAAATGGTATGACCGATTTCAATTTTTTTTTTATACAGAAGCTTCCAAAAAATGTTAATAGTTTTGTGTACCAACATTTTTGAAAAAATATTTTTTGGATTTTTAAAAAATATTTCAATTTTTTTTTGGAAAATCAAATATTTCGAAAACGGCATCATAGATTTTTTTGAAACTCGATATTTAAGACTTTTTTAGTACTCTCTAAAATATTTTTAGAAAAAATTTTACATTTATGAAAAAATAACGGTACCTTCCATACAAAAGTGAAAAAACCGCAAAGGAAAATATTTTTTTGCTTGAAAACGACTCCTACGATTTTGATTAAACTTTTTTCATATACTAAAATTAGTACGATCTACCATCAAAAATTATAAAATTTTACACATAGCAACTATTAGTTGTACCTGTCATAGAACGTATTTTTTTATTTTGAGTTTTCTCGTTATCAGCGTAACGGATTTAAATGAATTTTCTTATATACAAATTTCAGACAAGATTTAATAATATTGCATATCAAAATTAAAAAAAAAAAGTTTTTGAATTTTAAAAAAAGTTTCAAATTTTTTTTTTGAAAATTCGATATCTCAAAAACGGGTTTACAATTTTTTTTTTCAAATTTTGTTTTTATATACACATAAATATATAGTTTAAATCAGCATACCAAAATTTGTTCTTAAAAATGTTTTAAGAATTTTATATATAAAAAATTAATTAAAAAAAAAACCGCTCCAACGATTTAAAATTTTTTTTTCCATACAATCATATTCCATCATGAATTAAGATGGCATACTTTTTTTCACCTCAAACTGTCAAAAGAGTTGTTTTAGCTTATTTAAATGTCGTATTTCATGCTACTCTACATTTTTCTCTCATAATTTCCATGTTTGTATATACAATTTTCTTAAACTCGCAGTGTCTTGATCATAAGAGCAAGTACGAGCGACCCAGTCGTGCATTTTATTTTTAATTCGTTGCCGATAGGCAATAAAGTATTTTTTTTAAATACGGAATTATTTTCTTAATGTGAAAAAATTAGGATATTTTTAATAAAAAAAACAATCAACCAAAAAACTACTCAATTTACTTAAAAAATAGCCAACACAAATGGAAAACAGACTATCCTTAAAAATAGAACAGCTTTTTATGGTAAAAATGAGAACAATAAACTGCAAAATTTAGTTTTGTTATCTAAGTCAGTTCAAGCAGATTTTCCGCCAGTACCGTTATGTCCAAAAAGAAAAAAATATTTTTTTTTGTATTAAAGTTTGACTGTCAAACTAAATGAAAAACTATTACTTTTGTTAAAATCGGATATGATTTTTTTCTTTTTATCCAAGGAGCGTCACACTATGCAACGTCATATTTAACTTTATATTCTAAATTAATGCTTTAGTGAATATTAAATTAAATATCCCAAATAAGCTTATATATCCAACATAAAGCATCTATGTACTCTTCACTAAATTCAACTTTCCTTACAAAAGATGAACGATGCAAGTTTTGTGCTCCCATTGCTGCACTTGGCCAAAACTATGCATCATCGCATGCTATACAACTCCACCCTCTTTGCCTTTGGGCCAGATAAAGTTAAATTATATCCCTGCAGGGACGTTACTCTTTGCCAGAGTTAAGCTGCTGCTTTTAAGTATTTTACAATATAGAACATGAACCCCGCATATATGCAATGCCTGTCCAACATTATATGCTAAATACACGACTCGAAGGTTCATTTATACCTCTTTGCAATATTTATGATTATAATTTGGCAAGAAATTTTGCATCGCATTAGGGTATTTTGGAAAGTGTCCAGTAAACCAGTTAATTTTAAGTCTTGAAATTACGCTCAAGGGGGTGGGTATAGTTATAATTTGCATTATCCTCAAATTCGATACATAATTTGAAGATTTTGTGAGTGAACATTATGCTGGTCCAATTTTCTTAATAAGTTATAGATACTTATGATAAAGGTATTGATAGTTTTTTTTGAGTTAATATGAAGAAAGTTGTTGATCAAATTATTCAACATTAATTTTTAATACTTTTAATTAAAAACGATAAAAAAAATCGAATTTACAGATTAAAAAAATATATTTATTCCGATTAAAAAACAGAACTTCCAACAACTTTTTATCATCTCACTACTATCAGCAAACTCAGAAGACAAGTTTCCCTTTCACGGCGATTTCCATCAGACTAAACTACTTTACTCCTTCCAATGTCTGCGTTCGTCTCTACACATCGACCATTATCGGGAACATCTCACATTTTATAACTAAATTATAAAAAAAATAATATTCATGTTTTGTAAAGTGCGAAACTATAAACAAAATTTTACGACTGCCACACTGCCCCGTCTACAGAAGCACGTTTTCATGCCATAAAGATCCTTCTACATTGTGCCTCTTCAGCCAAAAAGGCTCCTCGCTGGAAAACAAAAATCGTGAACTGATAAAGCGATTCGATTAAAAAACATTATTATGTCTCCCCGCCCCCATTTTATGCCGCCACCGAGTCGCTTTTGATAATGATGGTCTGATATTTCAAAGCATCGACCATGAGTATCCTATGCGATGCTCTCTCTGCCTGGAACTTCTTTGTATAAGTCAAAGTCCAGAACCTATCATGTGCGAAAAAATTCTTTACACTTTATTCTGTCCGCCATATAATTGCATATTACTCTATTCCTCCTGGAGCAGCATATATTTCTCTCCTTTCCGCCCACATGTTCATTATTTACGACACCAAAATCCTTGTTGGGAAATTCTATGGGTATGGAGTGCGGGGTATGATGCTTGCTAACATATAGTTCCATTCCTTGTTGCTGGAGATGTTTTTCTTGTGATTTTTTCATTTTCACTTGATGTTCATACCTATAGGTTCTTATGGAACGCTTTTCCTTGTTGCTTTACAGTGTTTTCCATTATTTCATGGCAGCTCCGTATTGTTCAACCAGGGCTGCATTTGAGAGAGTCTACTGTCTACTCATATTTAAAGGATTATTATGTAATCATCAACATTAAATAAAAAAAAGTGTATGTGGTTTTTTGAAGGAATTGTGCTTGTTCCTGATTTTTTATTTAAATGGAAAAATCATTTTCACTCACCAACATTTTTTTCGTCAATCCATAACCTCACCATTTACCGAGATTTGTTAATTTAAAAAAAAAAAATTTAACAATCGCACATTTTGCAAAATTGCTCTCAACAAACCACTTTTTCGAAAATGTCGTCGGTTCTTATCGCAAAAATTGAAACTTATGGTACAACTTTCCTAACAAAGAACTCTATGAACCAAATGTGAACTGAACCCTTTACGCAAATCAAAATTCAGTAGGTAATTAATTTCATTGTCCCAGTGAATACTGGAGAACTTGGGTAGGCTAAAGGCTGATGTAACAGCCATCCAGGAAGTGCGATGGGGTGGAGAGGGCATACGAAGGATGAAAACGTGTGACATTTAGTTCAGCGAGTGTTGCAAGGAGCAGGGTTAGCGGCTCTTTGGTTGTGGTTTTGTGGTAAGGCAAGAATTATTGGGCTTTAGATAATGTAACCGAGCGCCAGGTCACAATCCGTATCAAAGAAGACTCAACCAAGCATCTACTCGAGAGTACGTAAGATAGGTGCCCGAAGTACGGTGGCAAGATCATTCTTGGCGAATTCAACGCCAAAATCGGAAAGGAGGGCACCTTTGGTTCAATAGTCCGAGAACACAGCCTGCACAACAACACTTCCGGTGACGGACTCAGGCTGACTGACTTTGTGGCTATGCGTAATGTCATTATTGCAGAAATTGATTCCCACAATTCAATATACACAAGGGATCCTGGCGGTCTCCGGATCAAATAACCGTCAATTAGATTGATATGATGTTGCGATAGACGCTAGACATGCTTCCAGTATCCTGGATGTTTGAATGTTCCGAGGGGCCAACATTGAATCGAACCATTACCCCAGTATGTATGCAGATATCTATGACGCTACAACGCCGAGCAGATGCTGTGAAAAAACTTGATTTTGAGAAGCTAGAATCACAAGAGATCACTAGAACCTTTGCTGACCAGGTCTCTCTTAACCTTGCAGCAACTCCGCCACCAGCACCAACAGCAGAGGACCAGCGGATTTCACTAGGCAACCACAACGAAACCCCTGGTTCAACGAAGAATGCCAGCTGGCGTATGCAGCTAAGAATGAGGCCTACCAAACAATGTTGCAAACTAGAACCAGATCTGCTGAGAGAACTACCCGGGTCCTATACAGGCGAAAAGAAAGGAAGATCGCCGACTTCTTAAGAGGAAAAAGAGAGAACATGAAAAGGGGGCGGTCAAGTCTTTTGAGGACTGTAGCGGTAGGGGAGTTGTTCGAAAGGTCTACCGAAAGGTGAGGTAATCTACCCAGGGCTACAAGGCCAGAACGGAAGCCTGTCGAGGCGAGAATGGGAATATGGTAGTACCAACATAGTCGTTGCTGATGATCTGGAAACAACACTTTTGTAGACTGCTTAACGGAGAAGATGGCCAAAATTCCGCTGTAAGACTGAACAATCCATTCAACCTGAGCGACAATGGTCAAAATTTTCCCGCACCCGACCTAAATGAAGTGCGGTTAGCGATAGGTAGCCTGCCAGCAGAGCTATTCAAAGCAGGTGGAGATGACTTGTTAGGAAGTATGCACCAACTTATCTCCTTAATTTGTTCGGATGAATTATGTCCGATGATTGAAACCTTAGTATAGTGTGCCCCATCCTAAAGAAAGGAGATATGCTCTGACCTGTGCCAACTACAGAGGCATAAGTCTCCCCAACTTCACATACAAAATCTTTTCATGCGACTGTGTAATCGCTTAAAACCGTTCGTCATCGATCTGATTGGCCCCTATCAGTGTGATTTTAGGCCCGGCAAGTTAGCCGTCGATCAAATGTTCACACTCTGACAGATTTTGGGAAAAAACCCAGGAGTTTCAAATCGATACACACCACCTCTTTATTGATTTTAAAGTCACATATGATAGCGTAGATAGAGAACAACTATACAGAGCCATGTCGCATCTCGGCATCCCTACCAAACTCGTCCGCTTGTGCAGGATGACGATGGACAGTTCTCGTTGCTCCGTCAAGGTTGGTAAGAACACCACCAAACCCTTTGATGTCAAGAAAGGTTTGAGGGAAGACGACGCGTTAACATGCAATCTGTTTAACATCGTTCTTGAGGCTTATTGTACGCAACTCGCAAGTCAACAACAGAGGTACAATTTTTCAAAAGTTGCTTATGCTGATGATATTGACATCATTGAAAAAACAAAGAAAGCTGTTTCCGGCGTGTTTGCAAGTATTGAATCAGAGGTGGAGAAAATGGGTTTGGCTGTTGAGGACAAGACGAAGTATGTATATGCTATAACATCGCAAAATAACATCAGTGCAGAGATCAAACAAGGATAACTCTTGCCAGCCGATGTTTCTTCTGGCTAAGAAGGCATTTCATTAAGCCATCTTTCAAAGAACCAAGGAAACCTTATATAAGACCCTAACCGTCCGGATCTTGTTGTATGGGGCAGAAGCTTAAAACCTTCTTTGGTTGATCCTCAGTTCTGTCTATATCGATGGGGTATGAAGGAGAAGATTTAACGATGAGCCTTATGGGTTTTACAGTGATGTCGACCTGGTCAAAAAGCTAAAAATACAACGGCTGAGGAGCGTCCGACGTCTTTGAATCTACCCCTGATGGCCTATAGAACAGAGGAAGAACGCACTTAAGGTGGCACATGCAAGTGAAGAACGACCTCAACCAACGTGGAGTGCGTAACTGGAGGTAGCTAGCTAGGGACCGAGCTGGCTGAAGGGCCTTGTTGGTTGAGGCCGTAGTCCACCCTGTACTGTGAGCGCCATATTAAAAATTATAACATTTTTTTTCATAGGAGCAACAGATTTTGAAAAAAAAAAACTATTCTACTGCTAACTACTATTACTACTCATGTGAAGCAACTTAAAACAAATACTAGAAGTTTTTCTAAATATACTTTTTTTAAACTTTGTAACTTAAAATTTTTAATCCGACTAAAACAATCAGTGCATTGTGAGAAGGAAACAAATCAGACCATCAAAAAAGTATACAAAGTATGCGAGATCAATGCCAGTATCTGAAAAAATAGCTTAAGAAAATCATTTTTGTGCATTTTCAAAAACACTTCTTTGGTAAAAATAAATCATTTTCACTATCGTATTCAGTTACCAAAAATTAAACTAGAAAATATGTTTTTTCTAAGGACGCTACCATGACATACAATTTTGTTAACAACTGTTATATCCATGACTATTGAGACACCCTGTATTTATGATTCATCTGAATTAGACTTTTTTTTGAATGAAAAATAAATATTTAGTTTTTTGTCGATATACTAATGGAATTTATAGCCATGAAAATATGGAACACTCCCCCCCCCCCCCCCGTGCACGGGCCTGATAGTGGGTAGTTCCATTTATTTCACATAATAGGTACAGGTAAAAACAAAATTTAATTAAAAATTAAAAATTTAACTTTTGTTCTAGAAGAAATTCAACTGAGGTGAACGAAATAGAGTGTTTTACCTTTTAAGAAAAAAGGTAGACTTCTGGGAAATTGGTACGATAGTTTTAATTTAATAATTTAAAAATATTTTAGTTAAAAGAAATTTAGCCAACAAGATTTTCGATTCCTGTGCGAGGCCTATTTGACAATTCACCTATACTGCGGACCTGCTTGTGTGTCACTAGTCCGCAAAAATGGTCAGGATTTATGTGACAACATGCTTTCGGGATACATCGTCATCGCTGTTGGTTGCCTTGGGTCTGCACCACAGCGTCCCTGATATATCCCTCTATATTCAAGCCATATGAACCTCTTTCAACTTTCCATCTATTCGAGCGGGGTATACCTACTATTTTAAGGCAGGGCCCAAAAGCCCAACATCAGTTATATGTTTACATCGTTAACAGTTCATGTTTCTTTCGGGGCAACGCGTAAAAGAAACGCGTATCATGTTGATTTGCACGTTCAGATACAAAAAATAACAAATGCTCCTTGGCGAGTTCAGAAAAAACACGTCTTACGTAAATGTATCTTTTTACAAGGAAAATATATTTTAAGTTGTACGTAGGCTGCCACAGAGGTAGGCTCTACATACCTTACAGTCATAGTCGTTGTACATCGTTAAGTCGTCGGGCCAGACCATAGTAGGAGAAACAATCTTTCTACCTGGCTCGCGAGGTTGAGAGACAACTATGGTCGCGTAGATACTATAGTATCTAGGAGGTGCGATTATCATAAATTTCACTCAACAGCATAAAGGTGAGTAATGTCGGTTGGCAAAAAAGCGCTCCTCCACACTCGATAAAATTTATGTTAACGAATCGAACAACGCATATGGCTACAATCAAAATGCCTATGCGAAGTACCTAGAGGTACGCGAATCTCAATTTAGGTATGTATAGGTATATGATGGTGATGTGTGTAATTGTATATTAGCGTGTGCTAGGTCAACACAGCGTATCTAAATGCATTTTAGCAATAATTTTCATTTGTTAGAAAAGTTAGTTAGTACACGAGGGAATGAGTGACGAAGGTTAATTAAATTAGTTTATGTACAATACATATGTGTATGTAAGTACCTATCCAGTGCATAAAGTGAGTGTAGCTTTTGATATGTGATGGGGCTGCGATGATTACTATTATAGTGCTGCCTACTTGCTTCTAAAGACTAACTAAACGCAAATTGTATCTATACGATGTGATTGCGTGATATAAGATATTACTCTGGATAGTGTTTCAAATTGGTAATTACAAGCTTTTTTATTGATGTTGTTGAGCGTTAATTGCATGTGATGCAATTAGTAATTCTACTTCATATACAAGACGCATTTACAGTGAAATTAAGACTCGTTTTCACATTTAAAAAAAATTAAATATATGTAGGATGTTGGAACGATATTAAGTCACGGAATTAAAATTCCGAAGAATAGAAAATAATCAAATCAAGAACTTTTGGCTGCTTATTATTAGGTATAATCAATGAATTATTAATTTCTTATCAAAAGAAAATAGAGAGAAATATTGTTATTTTGTAAAATCTGAGGAAGCTACTACCTTTTAGTCTGCAGTAATAGCTTTGGGTGGTTCAACTTTCGATAAATATTAATAATTATAAGGAATGTGTTACAAATAATGGGCACGGTTACCCTATATTTTTTCTTAACGAACCCAAAATGGTACTTAATTCACCCATGTGTTTCTGAGAGAATAGTCACGCTGGTGACTTTTGTTTGGTATAACTCGGAAACAAGCCAAAGGTCTGGGTTCAATTCCCAGCCGTGCCACCTGAAAACAGAAATGTTTTATCCGAGGTGCGGCCTCTTGCGAGGAGCTGACAAATCCAAATCAAAGAGTATACTTGTCATGAATAAGTGCTTCTCATTTATCCGTTCGGACTCGGCAAAAAACTGTAGGTCCCCTCCATTCCTGCCAACAACACGCACACAGGAATGGTTGAGAGTTGTAAGTCACTAGGCCCTGGTTCTCCACGAGCTGTTGCGCCACCTAATTTATTTATTTATTTTTAAGTAACTCGGAAACAAAGCCAAATTTGAAAATTAAACTCTTAAAACTTTTAATTCAAGATCAAACTTTTTAAGAAATTTTCAAAAAAAATGTTAGCAGGAAAAACTAAACAAAAACAAACAAAATATAAAAATTTAAGAGCCTTAAATATTTTAATAAACTGCACATAATTTTTTTGGAGCAGGAAGGGGCTGAAAACATACTAAATGAAAATAAATTAGATGATCGGCTGATATGCCATATTACAAAGTCAATTCTGTACAAAACTAACAGATACCTATATAAATATACCCATTTCTTATTACTTATAAGTTTTCGCAGTTTGTCCTCAAGGCTTCTTTTTTGGTTCCACACGACAATGGCAAGTTTAACCCTCGAAAAATAATATTTAAAAAGTAATACCCGCAATTTTGTTTACCGGCTGTCTTCAACTGCTTCCAGACCTACAAACTAAACAGCTGGGCCAAATAATATAAGACTTGGTACTAGGTGCAACGATTGCAAATTTAGTCATGAAGGTATTGTCATATAAAATGCATGACTGGGTCGCACGTACTTGCTCTTATGTTCAAGAGGTTGAGGGTTGAAGAAAATTATATACATATAAAGACATGAAAATAATGAGAGGAAAATGTTGAAAAGCATCACATACGACATTTAAACTAGCTAAGACAACTCTTTTGATAGTTTGATGTGAAAAAAGAACGTCATTTTAATTCTTGCTTGAATATATTTATACGGAAAAAAAAATAAAAATCGTTGAAGCGCTCTTCTAAAAAATAAATCTTTTATATATAAAATTCTTGAAACTTTTTTAACGAAAATATTGGTATGCAAATCTTAAGAGTTTAATAATAAAATCGAATTTTCAAAAACTTTTTTTAAAAATTCAATAAAAACTATTTTATGAAAATTTTGATATGCAACATAATTTGAACTTATTTGAAATTTGTATACAACAATTTTTATCAAAATCCGTTCAGCTGATAGTGAGAAAATTAAAAATTAAAAACAAAATTTATGAGTGGTACTAAAGGGTGTTTTTTTAGACGTCTGGTTTTCAAGAAGAAATAAAGCGAATATAATATAATGTTATGGCCAAGCATTTAGCTTTATTATAAAGATAAGGGTCTGCCATTATGTTTTAAAAATGATTTCTGGCAAGTGGCCGCTGCAGCTTGCTCGAATAAATTCCAGCCGAGAGGCCCAATTTTGGGCCAAGAATTTTTGACCACCAATTTTCGACGCGGTGGTGGATGGACTCATTCGGGTCTTCTTCGATACTCTGCTCCACAGCAGCAATCGCGTCTTCGGTGCGCACTGTACTGCGTCTCTGAGGATGCGCATTATCCACTTAAGTAAACATGGTGCGAAACCGATCCATGGTAGCTCGAATTGCTGGACGATTATGTCGACCGAATATTGGACGCAGCGCGCGATGCGCGAACCGAACCATTATTTTGGTAATAAAGTTGCACGATTTCAAACGTTGTTGAGGAGTAAGGCTATTTATTATGAAATGGCAAACCAAACTGAGCATAAATCAAGTGAAAGCTCTAAAAAAGACCAACTCCGAAAAAAGTATTACCAGATTGAAAACCACACGTCTAAGAAAAATACCCTTTACTAAAAGTTTAATCAAAATCGTAGGAGCCATTTTTGAGAAAAAAAAAATATTTTCATTTAATGGTTTTTTGACTTTTGTATGGATAGTAGCTACCGTTAGTTTTGCATTAAAGTAAATTTTTTTCTTTAAATATTTTAGAAAGAAGATATTAGAAAACTCTAAAGTATCGAGTTTCAAAGAAATATTATAGTGTCATTTTTTAAAAATCCAAAAAATATTTTTTTTTTAATATTGGCAGCAAAAACAATTTATATTTTGAAGAAACTTCTGTATAAAAATATTATTGAAATCATAAGTACCGTTTTGAAGATATGTAATTCAAAATAGAAAAATTGTTCTTTGGGAGGTATACCATTAAGATCCATTTTTTGAAAAATGGTTTCCTATCCAAAGGTAGCCTTTACTAAAAGAAATTTACTAGATTTTTTTTAAGAACATTTGGGGAGCCATTTTTGATAAAAATTAGGTTTTGTAAAATTGGTAAAAAATTGTTTGGCTGGTAGGTACCTTTATTTTTGGTTCTAAGAAAAAAATGAAAAAATAACGTGTGGACAGAATCACCAAATACCACTATGTATCAAGTTTTGAGAAAATCGACAGCCGTTTAGGCTGTAGCCGAACAGACAGACAGATAGACAGAATTGTTCCACCCACTTTTTTCGTTTTCTATATCTTCAATTGATTGCTATATCAAAATTTGTTATTTTTGCGCGAATCCAAAACTTGTCTTATATCTAGTACCTATACCTGTGTATCGCTAGTATAAAAACAGGGTTTCAGACGAAAACTGCAAAAAAAGATATGAAATTATAAAGTTTGAATGGCTATATACATATCTGTCAATTTAAGCTAAGAACTTCTTTTTAAATATGTCATATTCAAGAATTCAGCCTTTGCTCTGAAAAAAGTTTTGCGCAATTTAGAAAAACAAAAATCTTTGAACTTTGAATTGTTTCCATGTTGGCTTTTGTCAACTTTTCATGTTAAAATGTTTTTATAAAATTTTTAAAACTATTTAAAAGTTTCAAAAGCAAATTAGTTGAATTCAGCAAAGTGACCAGTCTGACCATTTTTCTAGAACAGCACATTTGGACTCAAGGGTTAATATTGTAACAAAACCTACTCTGTGAACACGCTCCGAACTGACGAATGCTGGTCATCTCTTTCTCTCAGCGATATATTCATTTCATACAACAAAATGTCAGATTGTTCGAGAACATTTTTATTAACAGCGAGATAACTAAACCACGAGGCCATTCTCTTTCTTACCACGTATTCTTCTATAATTTATTCAGAGTTTCATTTCTTATAGGTGTTTTTCTGTGCTGGAATTAAAAGAATCCCTTAAAATCGTTGTAATATGAAAATTGATGAATTTTTATTGTGTTCAAAAATCTACTCGAAAAAAAAAATTAATAACTTTATGACAAAATATGAATTTTTGTCTCTAACATGAACCCAAATTTTCTTTCCTTACGGTTTTTGATGTGCTGAATTTGAATCTGGCGTGAGAATTATTGATTTATCACGTCACATTTTTGAGATATTCGAATCTAAAGTTTTCAAAAAATTGCGTTTTTAATGCAAATTTGGGTATATTTTTATTTTCATTCATATTTTTCTTCACAATTCTTGTCGAATCTTTCAAATACCTTCGATCATCTACGAGGAATCATTATCAAGTTAATAACCTTAATTTTTAATTACCTTATTTATTCGAAAATATGCTCATAAAAGTAATAGGTAGTAAACAGTAATTTAAGCTCAAAAGCCTTTATCGGCGAGCTAATTGGAGATCAGTTTGGATTATTTTCCAGCTGAATTTTTTCGAAGGTGCTGAATCCAAATATCGGGTTTGCGACTAAGGTTTCGTGACGCAACATGCAAAAATGTATTTGGAAAAATACCTTGAGAAATAATAAAACCCCAAAGGAGAATAGGCATAATTATATGAGTTGCGTCCCATTGTTGTAACACTTTATACCCAATATCATTGGAACATTTTGTATAGACATAAGTGTGTATCACATGTAGGGAAAAGTTACTAACCAACAACTGTTATAAGCCGTATAGTGCAGTCTGCAGTGCTACAGGCTATAAAGCTTTCCCTGCACAAGATACAGACTAATGCCCATACAAAAAAAGTACTAATTGGGGCCTTTCCAATGATAAAGGTCAGAAAGAGTTTGTGCATAAAAAAACTCAAATATCTCAAAAACATGAAGTGCTAAAGCATTCTGAGGCTGAATTCGAATTCTGTGCATTAAGGACCATCATAAAAGTAGGGGGAAAACGGGAGACTTGACCATACGGGAGACATGAGCCACTCGCAATATTTCACTCAGACTACCCTTAAATTCTAGAAGTGTTTGTATATCCGAAGCAGAACATGACCTTCTATTTTCTCATAAAAAGGTTTCTGGATCAACATTTGATTTTGGTTCCTGCACGAGTAAATGCATTTTTCGCTAAGAAAAGTTAAAAAAAAAATTTGTTCTTTTCATTGCATAACTTTTATTTGACTCGTAGTTAATTAAATAATTTAGTATGATCTTATTCCTTGAATAATTGTTTTTGAAAATACCCGTGCAAAATAATGCAACAGTTTACGTAACAGAATTTTTAATCTCTTTTGTCTCAAAAAGCGTGAACGGGAGACTTAAACCACTTATTGTAGGGAGACTTGATCATACGAAAAAGAGGAGCAAAACCAAAAAAAAAGTCAAAAAACTGCCGCAGAAGGGGAAATTAAATGATAACAATGCTCAAATTATGTTTAAGAAATATTACAATCTTCTTACTGTATTTCATAAGGAGGGGTTTATTTAGGTTGTGTATTTATTTTCGTTTGTTACGGTTTTTAAGGTTGTTTTTAGTTTTGTATCAATATTTTCGTGTATACATTTTTAAAACATTTTTCTTAGCAAATAATACGTTCAATATAGTAACAATTGAGTTTTATGAAAACCATAGACGGTGATCTCATTTTTTGTATTGTTAACTCGTTCAATTTGGGTATGTTCAAGTCTCCCCTAGGGGGTGTTCAAGTCTCCCGTAGGGGGCGGGAGACTTGAGCCAAAAATCTTTCTTCAAACAATTTGCCCTGGGTTAAAACCGATTGCATATATTTGAAGCCAATTTAACTAGTTTCAAAATAGATAAATGTAACTTTATAGAAATGTATCTTTCATGCGGCTGAGATAAATAGACAAGATTTTATCAACAATTTTACAAAAAGTGGCTCAAGTCTCCCGCCTTCCCCCTATATTTTCGTTCATGTTAGGGACAACAATTCACTTGCACCTTTTTCTCAATTTCTGTTGCTCACAACATTTTTTTGTAGAATTTTATGAGCAATTATATAAAGTTATTATTTTTTGGAAAAGATTCACATTTGTGGAGATATTTACAAAGAACTGTGATCTGTCCCTTCTACAGTACAAAATCAAAAGTGTAACTTTGACACGCTATACCTAGCATGAAGACTAATACCCATACCTAAAGAGTTTGTTAACAATACCTAATATGTTTAATAGCTCATATCTTAGATAATTTTTTCTGTCTAAATGTTACTCTTTCATGACTTTTGTTGTAAAAGGAAAATCAATCAAGTTGTTGAATAAAAAACCAAATCACTTTCTTTTTCAAGATGGTGACCTTCCCTTTACCCCGGGCACCCCAAAAACTGGGTCTTATAATGAGAAGATGTAGCCAAATAAAAATCGTAAAAAAAATGTTGCCCATTGATTAATGAAATTTTAATAGATTTGTTGACAAAATTTGCTCCACCATAAACTTCTGGCACGATTTTCTCTGAATCTATTGACTGTATGAAAATAGCAACCTGAGAATTTCGAGAGATTAAGAAAAAACTGAATTTTACCCCTTTTTGCCCCACCCCCTAAAACATTTAGACTCGGCCCAAATTGGCATAACTTTTTTGAAAATGCTTAAGACGTCAAAACAAAGCTCTCCATGAAAATATAGCTTTATCGGAGTCTTTTCGAAGTTTTGGCATTTTTTTTTCTAAATTTCCTGGGCTAAAATAAAATCGGGACACCTTGTAATGTTTAGACAACCAATTCCATTTGTTTAAGTAGAGCAATTTAAGGAAACAGTGGAAAGTTTGTATTTGTATCTTTTTGGAGATCGGGGAGCGCTACGATATCCCGCAAACCAAAATCTCGAATAACGAAATCTCGCATTTTTTAAAAAATCTCGAATAACGAAATCTCGCAAGTTAAA
This sequence comes from Dasysyrphus tricinctus, assembly GCA_963921185.1. Taxonomy (NCBI): domain Eukaryota; kingdom Metazoa; phylum Arthropoda; class Insecta; order Diptera; family Syrphidae; genus Dasysyrphus; species Dasysyrphus tricinctus. The sequence continues at coordinate 127,677,887 of OY992530.1, forward strand.
AATCTTGTTTTTCATTATCTTGCAATTACAAAATCTCGCTTTTTACAATCTCGCATTTACATCTCGAACCTAAAAATCTCGCAAATTTCAACCAAAATCTCGCAATTTAAAATTTCGCAAATCAAAATCTCGCAACTTCAAATTTCACAGCAACGAATCATCGAATTCATCGAATCGAATCAAGCATACCAACCCAAGAGCACTTTGCATAATTTTTCTTTCCAACTAATAACTATATAAATTATAAATAAATAAATTGGGTGGCGCAACAGCTCATGGAGAACCAGGGCCTCGTGACTTACAACTCACAACCATTCCTGTGTGCGTGTTTGTTGGCAGGAATGGAGGGGACCTACAGTTTTTTGCCGAGTCAGGACGGCTAAATGAGATGCACTTTTTCATGACAAGTATACTCTTGGAGGATTTGTCAGTTCCTCGCAAGAGGCAGTACCTCGAATAAAACATTTCTGTTTTTTTTTTTTTTGTAGGTGGCACGGCTGGGAATCGAACCCACACCTTCGGCATGACAGTCCCACGCACTAACCATCAAGCCACGAGGTACTACAACTAATAACTATACCCGTCAACAAAAATTTGTACATCCTTTATTACTGTTAATAACCATTTCGGTTGTCTTTTACGCGTTTATAATGGAACTAAAAGTATCTTCTAGTTCAAGGTCAAATAAGATTAATGCAATTTGCACATGACACTTTACAACTGGGTATACCATCTCCATGTTCTCTCTCTTTCTCGTTCTTTTGACAACAATAATATTGAAAAATCAACAGTTCAAATTAATAACAACAGTGCGGTCCAAAAGTACTCAGAGACTGGATTATATATTTTGCAGTAGCTATAGGATATGTCGTAAATTGAATTGCATTGCAACAAAAACATTTTTTTAATCAAAATCTCACAAATTGAAATCTCGCGCGAGATTTTAATTTGCGAGATTTTGATTAAAAAAATGTATTTGTTGCAATGCAATTCAATTTTGCGAGATTTTGATATGCGAGATTTTAGTTTGCGGGATTTCGTTATTGCGAGATTATGAAAAGCGGGATTTTGCAATTGCGGGATTATGAAAAGCGAGATTTTGTAATTGCGAGATTTTGTTATGCGAGATTTCGTTATGCGAGATTTCGAATCCGCGAGATTTTGATTTGCGAGATTTCGTAGCCAACCCTGGAGATCGACGGTGACGGTAAAGGTGCGTTTCAATTTGAGAGTAGGTTCCTTCTTTCATTTCAAAATTATCGAGAGTGACTCTTCGATAGCTGTCTAACTCTCTGTGAGCAAATTTCACTGACTACTTAGATTATATATATGAAGGTAAAACTACAAAATACAAAAAATATACATATAAATGGCAATCGGCTGGGAATCAACCATAAAATCAGTAAATCAGTTCTCCATTATTTTTTTATAACTGACTTTTGACTACTACTTGAAAATTATCTTTTCCTTTATTTCCTCCCATTTTGTGGAGAAGTTGAATTCGAAAATAAATAATATTCTCATAACTTCCTAACGAGGACCCCTTAATTATGTTTTTTATTTGACAATATACAAAAACTTTGAAAACATAAATATGAATTGTATGGTTAAAAAAACATATATTTATTTTACTACCTAACAATCCAATAATGAAGTCTTTGATTATAATTATTATTAACTATGTATATACCTGCCTATACCTACTTAAGTAGTATCAACCTTATTAATGTGGCCATATACAATTACACAGTAGGTAATAATTTCAACTTTCATTGCTCATATAGTTTCAATAACACGAATGTATGTTAAATTTATGTAAATAAAATTGAAATGACAAAAAATAAAGGGGACACAAAAGTTAAACAAAAAAAAAAGCGAGAAAGAAATTCCAACTTATTATTCGTGAGAATATTCCATAAATCAAAAGAAAAGAAAATGCCAAGCAAAACACAAATAAAGTTGACAAGAAAACTATTCTCATATTCCGTCCTCAAAGTTATTTTACTTTGAAAGAATTTTTTCATCCTTTATGCAGGACACGATATTATATTTACATGTTTTTAATTATTATTTCTGTTTGTATTTAATTTTCTAGCTAAGCCGTAGGTATACGAGTAGTTATACAATATACATAAGTATTATTATATACATAAATGTGTAGGTATATGACGTGAAGAAAATTACTAAGGTATTGTTATTTTCACTAAGGAATTGTTAATTGCGAAGAAATGAATCCTTAATAAAGGTAGGTACAAATATAACACATCGTATACAATCCAATTGGTGGCGGGATAAACAAAATTAAATCCAGCTTGATTATGTGTCTGGATACCTATGATGGGCTGAAAAACTGGATTTGGTTGACTCCTTCTTGAGGAAGTAGGAGCGATATGTGAATACTAGAAAGTAAAAAAATCCTTTGCTTAGAAAAAATTTTAACACAAAAAGAGTTACAGAGAAATATTCTTATATATATGTACGCAATCGCGAGGAATTTACATTATGAAATAACACCATTAAATATGTATATTAGGGTGGTCGTTAAAATAGTTATTTTTGAGTTTTAATTCTACTGGAGGGTTGTAATATCTCTCCCTGCTTGGACGGGAGAGGCAATTTCATAAAATAATTGCATAAAATAGAAAAAAATTAATTTAAAAACAACGGTAACACTAACAGTTATGTTTCATAGCTTTTTGGAAAGCCAGAAGTTCATTTTTATACACTACTCAACGAAATTAAGGGAACACATTTTTTTTCAATTTTTGTTAGTGTTTTTTGAAGAGCTGTATCTTTGTGCCGAGTGGTCGTATTGTGTTGAAACAAAAAGCATTTTATAGCTTTGTTTTTTGTTTTGAGATTTGTTTGCAAACAATTTTTTTGGAGTACCGTTATTACGTTAATGCAAGGTATGAGACGAGACAAAAAAATTATTTTAAAAATTTTTTTTGAAGGTCCTCATTTCTATGAATAATTTCTTTTGAGTCAATCAAATGTAATGATCAGATTCCTTGTTTATAGTGCTAATCCACTTGATTTTTGTTGTCGTACAATTTTTTGTCCATGGTAATCTGACTTTGAATGAAAAAAGATACTTTTAGACTTGATTACCAATATCTGGAAATCATGTCAAATCTCCTTACGCACTAGGTTGAGATTCTTCGAATCCAATGTCAAATCCATGCTGATATATTCTTGTGAAACCTGGAGAGTCACGTCTATCATTTCGAAGAAATTGCAGGCTTTTGTGAATCGCTGTCTTCGCCACACTTCTCAAAAATTCACTGGCCACTGGAAGACCAAGAACAACATGGAAATCAACTGTCTTAGCGGAAGCAGAATCCCAGAGAAAGTCGTGGCCACAGCTAAAGTACCTTGCAGCAGACCGTGAAGGATGTAGACGTTTTGTTGACGCTCTATGCCCAAGCCGGGGTTTCAGGACACGATGATGATGACCAATATCTCAGTAAATAATGACGTTATAAAAAATTTAAAGACAGTTTTGGAAATTTGAGAAAGCGTTTAACAAAATTTTTTTAAGATTTTGTAAAAATTATTTTTTTTTTTTACCTTTCACCGTTAGTTTAAAAAAGTACTTAAAACCGACTTTTTGTGGTCTTTTTGTAAATCCTTTTTTTCTTTGCAAATATTGATTGCATTGCTTGCGTTAATATGCAAATTTGTAGATTTTTAAAATATCAATATTCCTGTAAATTTTCAAATTGATCCATCGAACTGTTTTTTCTCACCAAAATTTCAAAGCCTTACAAACTAGGTAAAGGAAAAAATTGTGTTGTTCCTAAACAATGCGTAGTCGTCATCAAAATGATAAGAAAACCGCAATTCCAATAGATTTTTTTCGCAGCATTGCATTAGTTAGATAAAAAAAAAGTTAATTTCAAACATTTTTCAAACAGAAAAACTTGAATTTTTTTTTATTCTTTTTGGGAAAATGTACTTTTTATTTCATTTAAAGTCAAAAAAGACTTACGGTGAAAGGTAAAAAAATAATTTTAACAAAATCTTAAAAAAATCTTGTAAGACGCTTTCTCAAATTTCCAAAACTGTCTTTAAATTTTTTATAACATCATTATTTGCTGAGATATTGCTAATCAAATCTAAAAGTATCTTTTTTCAATCAAAGTCAGATTACCATGGAAAAAAAATTGTGCGACAACAAAAAACAAGTGGATTGAAGTTCGATAAACAAGGTATCTGAACATTACATTTGATTGACTCAAAAAAAATTATCCATAGAAATGAGGACCTTCAAAAAAAAATTTAAAAAATAATTTTTTTGTCTCGTCTCATTCCTTGCAATAACGGTAATACAAAAAAATTGTTTGCAAACAAATCTCAAAACAAAAACATAAAGCTGTAAAATGCTTTTTGTTTCAACTCAATACGACCACTCGCCACAAAGATACAGCTCTTCAAAAAACACGAACAAAAATTGAAAAAAAAAATTTGTTCCTTAAATAATTTCGTTGACTAGTGTAGTATATTTTCAAATAAAGTTCTTTGGATAAAAAAATGTCGGCAAAAACTATTTTCAAACCTTAAATTTAAAAAAAAGTATTTTGTCTGTTAAATATTAAGTTTGAAACAATTTTTTGCCAAAACTAGCTATTCATCAAAAAAACTTCATTTCAAAACAATAGACTTCTGGCTTTCCAAAAAGCTACAAGACATTACTGTAAGGGTTGCCATTGTTTTTTAATTAATTTTTTTTTTCTATTTTATGCAATTATTTTATTAAATTGCCCTTTCCGCCCAAGTGGCAGAAGGCAGAATTTACGTGAATTTCATAGTAATCAAAAATAAAATGCACGACTGGGTCGCACGTAGGTACTTGCTCTTATGTTCAAGACACTGCGGGTTTAAGAAAGTTGTATATAAAAACATGAAAGTTATGAGAGACAAATGTAGAGAAGCATGAAATACGACATTAAAATAGAAAAGAAAAAAAAAGAATGTCATCTTAATTCTTGATTTATTTTAATTGTATGGGAAGCAAAAATTTAAAATCGTTGGAGCGGTTTTTTAAAAATTAATTTTTTATATATAATATTCTTAAAAATTTTAAGGACAAATTTGGGTATGCAAATCTAAAGTATATATTTATGTGTATATAAAAATAAAATTAAAAAAAAAATTATCAACCCGTCGAATTAAAAAAATAAGAATTGAAACTTTTTAAAAAATCCAAAAACTTTTTATTTGAAAATTTTGATATGCAATATTATTTAATCTTATCTGCAATTTGTATATAAAAAAATCATCTAAATCCGTTCAGCCGATAACGAGAAAATTTAAAATAAAAAATAAGTTCTATGACAGGTACTATTAATAGTTGCTAAGTGTAAAATTTTATAATAATTTTTGGTAGTAGATCGTACTAATTTTAGTATATGAAAAAAGTTTAATCAAAATCGTAGGAGTCGTTTTCAAGCAAACAATTATTTTCCTTTGCGGTTTTTTAACTTTTGTATGGAAGGTACCGTTTTTTTTTCATAAATGTAAATTTTTTTCTAAAACTTTTTTAGAGAGTAGGTACCTACTAAAAAATTCTTAAATATTGAGTTTAAAAAAAATCGATTATGTCGTTTTCGAAATGTTTGATTTTCCAAAAAAAAAATTGAAACATTTTTTAAAAAATATTTTGTCAAAAATTTTAGTACACAGAACTATTAATATTTTTTGGAAGTTTCTGTGTAAAAAAAAATAATTGAAATCGGTCGTACCGTTTTAAAGAAAACCAAAAATTAAAAAAATGTTTCTTTGGGAGGTACCAATAGTAACCATTTTTGCAAAATGGTTTTCCTCTCAAAGGAAGGTTTTACTAAATTAAATTTACTGAATTTTTTTAAGAAAAGTTGTCGAGCCGTTTTTGAGAAAAATACGATTGTGTAAAATTGATAAAAATAAATTGTATGGCAGGTACCGTTATTTTTGGTTCTAAAAAGAAATGAAAAAAACGTGTGGGCATAATCACCCAAAACCACTTTGTACCAAGTTTGAAGAAAATTGGATGAGCAGTTTAGGCTGAAGAGGAACAGACAGACAGACAGAATTGTGCCACCCACTTTTTTGGTGTTCTCTATCATCGTATTATCATGTTTGATTGGTATCTCAAATTTTTTTTTTGCACGAATCCAAAACTTGCTTTATAGTATACCTACATATATTGCAAGTAAAAAGGTCATCGCGGATGGGCCAAAATCGGCTCTAAATGAAGTAAAAAAATTCCTTAACTTTTTCAGATTTTTATTTTTATCCCCCATAGTCGCTTTACGGGTAAATTAAATGTCCCCATTTGTACTTGCGATATAGGTAGGTACTATAAGGCAAGTTTTGGATTCGTGCAACAAAAAAAAAGTTTAAGAAAACAATCAAACATGATATTACGATGCACATAGGAGTATTTGCCTACAAAACTCGGCCAAAAGTCGATTTTTCAAATGTCAAAATTGAAGGAGGAACTTTTTCCAGACAATAGCTAAGATTCCATGAAACAATAGCCTAAAATATTTTTCTTATTGCCCAACATATTTTGGCTATGATATTAGTTCAAAGTCTTCGATTACGAATTTGTCACTTCTTTTTGTAATCAACCTTCAAAAAATTTGAAACATTTTATTAAATTATTTTTTAAAAATTTTGTGTAGTCTGATGAAATTTTTGGTATATAAAAATCAACTACATATGTTCACTATATTGAGCCATTTTTACGACAAATATTTTAATATTTATATTTCTTTCGAATTTTTGTTCTAATTATGCAAAAAAAATACTATTGTTGTTGGTTCTTTTTCATTGGGAAGTAGTTCTTTTATAGATGTCGGTGGAATTGGGTTCTTATTTGTATATGGGTGGATAAAATAAACCATCAAGCTTCATTTTCAAAAAGAATCGGCTGCGGATTTTTGCGGATGTAGTTGTTTTTTGTCATATCGTATCCCGCTTTTATGCCCATTCAAACTGACAATTTGTGCTGTTATTTTTCTTTAGGATTTCATTTTTTTTTATTTTGTGGAGTTATTTGGTAACTATTTGTATAAAATATGGTTAAGCAAAGCTCCCAGTATTGATTAAAAAGAAATATTGGCTGCAACTTTGATCCTTTTTATCTTTTTTGGTCATATCGTAAATCCGATTGTATGCATTTTTTCTTATTTCCAATTGAAAAATTAAAAAAAAACTTGAATTTTTTTTTTTTAAGAGGGTAAATTTATTAAAAACGGTATTTATTACGTGGCTTAAGATAAAAATATTGCAATCAAGACAAAAAATAATTTTGTCCAGTTTTTGCATACAAATAGTACTCCTATGTGCGATGATAAAAAAGTGGGTGGCACAATTCTGTCTGTCTGTCTGTCTGGTCGTCTTTAGCCTAAACTGCTCATCCAATTTTCTTCAAACGTGGTATATAGTGGTTTTTGGTGATTATGCCCAGGCCCACACGTTTTTTTCATTTTTTGTTTACAATTTTTTGCCAATTTTACATAATCGTATTTTTCTCAAAAACAGCTCGACAACTTTTCTTAAAAATTTTTTAGTAAAAGCTTCCTTTGAGTGGAAAACCATTTTTCAACAATGGTTATTAATGGTATACCTATAAAATGTGTATATATATAAAATTTTCGATTTTCTTCAAAACAGCTCGACCGATTTCAATTATTTTTTTTTTACAGAAGCTTCCAAAAAATATAAATAGTTTTGTGTACCAAAGTTTTTGAAAAAATATTTTATGGATTTTTAAAAAATGTTGCAAAATTTGTTTTGGAAAATCAAATATTTCGAAAACGACATAATCGATTTTTTTGAAACTCAATACTAAAGTAAGCCCGAAAATATTAATTTATTCATGAATTATCCATAATTTAACTCTTTCTCCGTGCTTTTTTGGTAAAAGTACCTTTTGTTTTTTCTTAATTTCTCAAAAACTAAGAATGATTTTTACATTTGGTTTTCGGCAATGCACTTAAAATAAATGAGGGCAATGAATATTGAACACAAAAATAGCACTTAATTACGTAAAATTTTGAAAAATATCGACTTAAGAAAAAAATCACAATTTTTTTAAACAAATTTGACTTTGAAATTCAATTTCTCAAAAACTATTTGCTTTAACAACTTGATTTAAAAACCAAATGCAAGAATGGAGTATTAGCTTTCAAAAAAATTATAGCACATTATTAGATGTGTTTTCGTTGATTTTTAATGTTTTTTTTAAGTCAGTTTTTCAGAAACTGCCCCCCTGCCTCAGGGAGGGGAGATACAACTTTCCCCCCATACAATTTTTTTCTTAGAATATACCAAGGAATCCAACCCTAAAATACTTCCACTCAGGTGCGGGACACCCTGTATACATTATTTGAGTCAATCAAATGTAATGATCAGATAACTTATTTCTTCAGCTTCAATTCAATTTTGTTTCGTACAATTTTGTTTTGTATGGTTTATCTGACTTTTTATGAAAATGATAGGTACTTTTGGCCTTAACCGCCAATATCTCAGCAAATAATCATGTAATATTCAAGGACAGTTTTTGAAATTTGAGTAAGCTTTTTACAATATTTTTGTAATGCATTGTAGAAATTATTTCTTACCCTTCATCGATAGTTTGAAAAAAGTACTAAAAAACAACTTTTGCGGTCTTTCGGTTAATCTTCTGTTTCTTAACAAATTCTTATTGCGCTATCTTTGCAGATGATACTTGCATCTATTCAGCAGATTCAAATGGTTTATTGATTGAAACCAATTTGCAATCTGCCATAGATAGCATCCAAAACTATTTTAGTAGTGGAAAATTAAATTAAACGCTGGAAAGACTCAAGCCGTATTTTTCACCAGAAGAAGGAAAGCTTGAATGGAAATCCAATGCCAAATACTTAGGAGTTCGTCTTGATAAAACATTAACTTTTGGATTACATATCCAGAAAACAATAAACAAGGTTAGGTAATGTGACAATTTGAATGATGTATCCGTTTATCAATAGGAAATCAATATTAAGTGATGAAAATAAGCTTATTTTATATAAAGTCATTTTTCAAAACATCAAACTGTATGGATCACCTGTGTGGGGAAAATGTACAAATGTGCATGCATATATAGCTACTTAGGTTACAAAGAATGCAAAACAAAATTTTGAAGATGATGCTTAATTTGCCATGGCATTATTCGACAGAAGAATTACATAGAATAACAAAGATGGAAAGCATTCCATATAGAATAGTAAAACTAGGCAACAGCTATAACTTATCCTGTAGTTCATCTGGCAACTACCTTATATTAAATCTGACTTTATGAACACTATTTATTTATTTATTAATTTATTTAATTATAGAGATTTAAATATTTTTAATTTTTTTTCTGTGATACCTATATAAGTTTAGTTTATTCATCAAGCAGAGTTTAACAAAGCTCTTATAGATTACGATTTAGATAATAAATAAATATAACTATAAATAACAATTAGTAATAAAAATATATACAATTGGTGTTAGTACGTACTTAAGTAAATAATAAATAAGATATATGTGATACATTAAATTAAGGTAACTAAGTATGTCAATAAAACATTAAAACAAGCATGACATTTTTTTAAAAACTATCTCTTGAACAGAGTTTAAAAATATCAATAAGGTGTAAAACACTATTAACTTCTTTGATGCAACGTGATAAAGGTTCATTTCTTCCATATTTGCTTCTAGAAAATTCATCACGTAGGTAGAAACCCATACGGAGGCTTCTACACGGGAAATACAAATTAATTCGTTCGAGCAGTTAAGAACAACTTATGTGATTGCTTAAAATATCTTTCACCATCATTATTGAAAAATATTTCCTTCTTATGTAACTCAAGCGTTTGCATACCAAAGAGCTGGCACCTAACAGTATATGGAGGCCTTTCGATGCTCCAATTAAGTTTATTAAAAGCGTATCTTGTAAAGCATTTTTGTACTCTTTCAATCCTTAAGGAATGAGTATTGTAATACGGGTTCCAAACAACACTACAATACTCGAGATTAGATCTGACAAAGGCTGAGTAAAGACATTTTAGCGTATAAGGATCGGAGAATTCTATTGTATTTCTTCTAACAAAGCCGAGCATCTTAAAGGCTTTATTAACTATAAAATCGATATGGAAGTTAAAAGAAAGTTTATGGTCAAAAATAACTCCTAAGTCTTTTTTTTGAGTAACTTTTTCTAACACCATTTCGTTAATGGAATAATCAAACACAAAGGGCGAATTTCCCCTATAACACGAAAAACTCTGACATTTACAGACATTCAAAAAAAGTAAGTTTCTACTACACCAAGATGCTAGTCTATTCAGATCATTTTGCAATAGGAGACAATCGTCAACAGATTTAATGAGCTTGAAAATTTTTACATCATCAGCGTACAACAAATAATTGGAAAATTGGAAAGTTTCCGGAATATCGTTTATAAAAAGAATACAAAATAAAGGCCCAATATGGCTCCCCTGCGGAACACCAGAGGTTACTCTAATATCTTTTGATGTTAAATTACCTATTTTGACCAATTGGATGCGGTTAAATAAGTACGAACCTATCCATTCTAAAAACTGTGAGTGAAAACCCAACACAGACAATTTATGAACAAGAACCTCATGATTTACCCTATCAAAGGCCTTGGCAAAATCAGTGAAAACTATATCTGTCTGATAACCTTTTTCAAATCCTTTAACACACCAAAACAGTGAGATTAGAAGCTGTTGATCTGCCTGCCACAAACCCATTTTGAGTTTCAGCAATTATGTGTTTAGTAAAAAAGTGAAGTTTATCAGAAACAATTTTCTCGAACAATTTTGGAATGACAGATAGCTTACAAATTGGTCTATAGTTGGATACTTGTTGTCTCGATCCTGATTTAAAAATTGGAGAGATGAAAGATATTTTCCATTCATCCAAGAATAGACCAGTTTGTAGAGACATATTAAAAATCAAGCAAAGGGGTAGTGCGAGGGATGATGCACATTTTTGTATAACTTTGGGAGAAATGCCATCTGGCCCAGAACCTTTATTTTCATTTAAATCACTCAAAGCTTCAAATACTTCCATTCTACTTATACTAATGCTACCTACATCAACAACATTAGATGGAGAAAACTCCGGGAGTACATGAGGTGATGTAGAAGAAAACACTGATTCAAAATAGTCGGCGAAGAAATTGCAAATGGTTGATAAATTACTAGATATGCTGCCGGCAAACTCCATGCAATTCGGTAATCCTGTTGAATTTTTCTTTGAGTTTACAAAGTTCCAAAAGTTTTTACTGTCAACCTTGATTTGCGATTTAACATTTAAAATAAAATTGTTATATACAAATTTATTAAGCACATCAAACTCTTTCTGTAAAGTTAGATACTTTTGACGGTTAACCAAAATAGTTCTATCCTTTTTATAGTTCTTTATAAGTTTTGTTTTTTCTATTTTTAAGATTTGATAGCGTTTTATTAAACCAAGGAGGATTGGAATTCTGTTTAGCATTTTTTTTCGGAATAAATCTATCAGAAGCTTGTCTTAAATGCAGTTTGAATATCTCAAACGCTTGAGTTAAAACTTGATTTAAAAACATGGTCTCCCATTCTCCCAATCAATAGAATTTAGAAATATATTCATTGCATCAAAGTTACCACGTTTGAAATTATAGAACTCGATAATGTCATGAGAGTTTGAGATGTAAACCAATAACTTACAATTAATAGTTATACATACATGATGCATAGTATTATTTGCAGCTGGAAAACTGTTTCTGTCTAAATAAATTTCAAGTTCCTTATTAACAAAAACTAAATCGAGAAAGCGATTAAGCAAAATTTGACTGCGTTAGATTAAACTGACTATACAAATCGACAACTGCACTCTCGGTTGAAACATTAAATGGCACTAAACAATTTTCATCATTATCTAACTTCCAAATATTATCGCCTATATTGTAGTCTCCCAAGCAAAGAACGTGGTCAGAAGGACCCAAGTTACATAATAAAGACCTACAATTGTTTAAATGCATATTATAAAGCTCTAGAGAACTACCTGACCGAATATAGCTCACACAAACATATAAATTAACATTATTTCCAAATGATACTTTTACAATTAATTGGTCTACATCAAAATTATGTGATAATTGACTAGATATCAAGTCTATTTGGCTAGAGATAAGCTTAGATCTGATTGCAATTTAAACTCCTCCACCTCTATCAAATCCAGTTGTGGTTGCACAACAATCTTTACGATAAACAGTAAATTGATCAGCTCTAAAAATTTCGCTCGTAAGGTGATTATCATTCAGCCAGGTTTCAGTTAAAACAACAATATCATAATCTTGAGAGGCAAAGTATAAATATAAGCTATTTAATTTAGTTCTTACTCCTCCTACGCTTTGATAGTTAATATTAAAGTTATCATATCGAGCTTCAACATCATTAGCAGCAACAGGAACATCACTAGCAACAGCAGCAACATCAGCATCTATATTATTATCAAAATCAACAACGGCAACATTGTTTAAAACAACTGCATCCACAGCAACATAAGCATAGGCAAAATCAACAGCATTATTTACGATAGCAACATCATCTACAGCAACATTAATTAAATCCGTCAAATTTTCAAAATTATCCAAATCAGCAGCGGCATCAGGAACATAATCAGCATCGATAGCGATATCTACGAATTCAGCAGAAACAGCATCATCACAGCAACATCAGCGAAAACAGCTTCAGCAGCAACCCCATTAGCTACAACAACAACACCAGCATCAACTACAGCAGTATAATCAGTAGAAATATATAATTTGTTATTTTTTTTTAAATAATTTAATTAATTATTGATATTTATTTCTTCTGTGATATTTTTTTCTATTTAGTTAATTATTTTTTTTTTTTATTTTTTTTCCCTTACCTATCTATTTTTGTATTTATTTATTTATTAATTTATTAATTTATTTAATTATTTATTTTATTTATTAATTTATTTATATATGAATTAATTATTTATTTATTACTTATTTTTGTTTGTTAATTCACTTAATTATGTATTTATTTACTTGATTGTTTTATTTTGTTATTCATTTTCTTATTTATTTATTTGAATGTTTATTTATTAACTTATTTGTCTATTTTCAAAAATTTGTTATGTATTTATTAAAATGTTTATTTATTTGATTTTTGTCATGTTCGCATTATTTTTGTAAAGTCATTGATCTGAGGTTTTTGTCAGTTATTCCCTCCCCTTCTCTCCATCTCATCTATTTAAAGAAGGTTTTTTTCTGTAGCTTTTCCTTCTACCAATTGTATTAACGTCAGTGATATTTAAAAACATTGTAATGAATTTTTCAGTAGTAAGGTTAAGATAGCTTTATACCAAGTCTCTGTAAATTGTGCAATATAGATTTAATGAAAAAATGTATAATAATTCAGCTTCAATAAATGATCTTTCTATCTATCTATCTATCTTATTGCATGACTTGCATTGGTATGCACATTTGTAGAATCTTATAGCATTAACATTTCTGTAAATTTTCAAATTGATTCACTCATCCGATTTTCTTCACCAAATTTTCAAAACATTGCGTAGTCATCATCAAAATGATATAAAAACATCAATTCCCATCGACTTTTTTCACAGTTTTGCATTGGTTAGATATTTTTTGACTTAAATTTAAATAAAAAGTACATTTTTCAAAAACTTAAAAAAAAAATTAAAACATTTTCATACAAAAAAAAAACGTATTTTTTTGGAAAAATGTACTTTTTATTTCATAAATACCGATACACAAACAAAATTGAATTGAAGCTGAAAAAACAAGTTATCTGACCATTACATTTGATTGACTCAAAAAAATTACCCATAAAAATAATTGCCTTCAAAAAGAAAAGAATTAAAATAATTTTTTGTCTGGTGTCATTTCCTGCTATAATGCAATAATGGTACTTCAAGAAAAATTTTCAGCAAACAAATCTAGAAACAAAAGACATAAAGCTGTGGAATGCTTTCTGTTTCAATTCAATATGACCAATCGTGACAAAAAACATCTCTTCAAAAACAATAAAAAAAAAATTGGAAACAATTTTGTTCGTTTAATTTTTTTGAATAGTGTTGTTTTAATATTCACCTTATTAGATTAGATTGACTTAAAGTTATTGCTACTAACTCAACTGTCTGATGGGTAATTACTCTAAGATAATAAATACAAATATGATAAGTATACTTATTTATAAACGTGTAGGTAATAAATAAAATTACCAATGTTTGTTTATTCAAAATTTATTGCAAATTTATGAAAATTGAAAACCTGCTTACAGCATCTAAACCATTTAAGGTAACCATTTTGCTTTGAACAAAAAGGTAGTTTTTTTATCATCAGGTGCGTAGGCTGGAGGTTGCGTATTCTATTTCTAAAGCGGATTGGGTTAGTAAGTTAATGTTACCTCACTCAAAAGAACGTGGGATTATTTTCAATAATTTACCGATTTTATTTTTTTTTATATTCTCAACTATAAAACTCTTTAAGTGGCAAGCTCTGAATTCTAATTTATTCTAAAAAAATATAATAGCCATTGGGAATTTATAATGAGCACATTATTCATTCATCGCATAAATCAGAATCCGATATTCGGATGACCCTTTTTTCTATTCTCCCATCACCATAATATTATATGCTATGTATGCATGAATGTAGTACCTACCTATTGGCTGACCGGTGTCATAATATCCGCAAAGAGAATTCAACAACGGACCAGCTTAACTAGATTTATCTGTGTGCTATCCCATTAAAGGTCAACTATACTAAACTCAAGAGCCCAAAAGGAGCCTTTTGGATGTTGCATCAACCAACCCAGCAACAACAATAACAAATATATCCTAAAACAAATGCCACTTAAATCTGGGTACAAACACTCAGAAGCTATATGAATGGACAATGGCCATATCCAGAAGAAGGACACTGTATGTATGAACGAGAAAGACCATGTGGCTGAACAAAGGACATTTTCCATTTGGCTTTTGGCTTTTGTTATCCATGCATAATATAACCCACTCACATTTATACCTACATAGATATCTACCTATATAAGAACATACATGCATGCATTTATGCATGCAGCAATAAATTACCAGCCGATGGTGGTTAAACGTGTAGTGTCCCCAGGACTTTGAGATTATACATTATACCCATATATATGCATGTATTTATAAAGGATTGTACATCATATCACAATATGCATTGCATACACATGGTATGCAAAGTGCTGCTTAGAGCTTATGGTGTATATGAGTATCTGTAGAATGTAGTACCTACAGCATACACTCACTTAAATGGTGCTTTTCATATTGCAGTGATTTACATTTAACACGACATAAATCAGGCTTTGCCACCGCACCACCAGCAGTAGGAGCGCAACTAGCCACAAAAGGTTTAAGCATGAAAGTATGGTCTATGGGAGTAACAGCAGCAACACATCAGGCTTCTTGGTTGCAAAAGTTGCAAGTTAGGCTGCTGATGGTGCAATAGAGTATGGTCAATAATCTAAGGGCTTTGCATTTCCATTGTATCCATTGTGCATACCATGCACCGTCACGCCGTTATAGAATCTTTTTGAGTATTATCAGAAGTTCATCAGACAAGCCTTTTTTCTAGCCAGCATTTCCACTTTAAACCACAAAATGTGGTGAAAACCAAACGATATTTACACTTGAGTTTAATATGCAGGAAACACCAGCTTGTGCTTGGTTGGAGATGGAGATGTGGTTTTTATTATAAAAATTCAATAAACTATATAAATATGCACAACGATATATCTTGTATTGGTAGGTACAATATATTCAGAAATATGGCTGGTCAGAGGTCAAAAATATGTAGAGAATTTGTCCAATTTGTTAGCAGCCCTCTTATTCTGTTCAGTGATAATTTGTACGGCTTCAGTAATATAAAAAAGTTCACTGGAAAATTTGATTAGAGCTAGGGAAGAGCCTAGTAAATAAAGTACGAAAATCGGAGGATGGAACTCTCGAGTGTTAGAGACTCTTGGATATCCCAAGATACCTGGGATAACATCAAACTTCGCAAATTGTTGAAAATGCTCAATGAAAAGGCTGAATTGCGAATCGAGTATCGCCTTGCATATAAGTAGTTTATTGCTGTGTGAGACGTGAGAGGAGGGTGAAGTTCGACGGTCTCGCAGAAAATGCGGAAAACGCTGCAGGAAGAGGAGATATTAAGGAATTGTACCAAATATCCAAGGAAGCTGTTGGAAAAAAAGGAAAACCAACCATCCTGAGTGGATGTGGATTGCACACTTTTGGTATCAATTGATGATTTGTACCCTGCTATATGAGGATTCCGTTGAGCAGTGCTGAAGTGCCCCAAAAAAACGAGATGCTTAGGTCCTATAAGGGTATTGACATGGAACACGGCTTGTATTCTAAATCCGTCGATATAAATTATTTGGGTATTCGAAAGCTATTCGAAGGACTGGAAGGATGGGGTGGTTGTTAAGCTGAAAAATAAAGGTGACCTTAAGGCTTGTTGCACACATATAAGGTTTCATTCGGTTCGGTCTGTATTCGGTTCGTTTTCGGTTTCAGTTTTTCATTTTCACACAAACATATATGGTTCCCATAAGGTTTGTATTCAAATATCAATTTTTAATTCCAAAAATATCAACATACTTCAGCACTAGTTGTCATTTCAAAATAAAAACGAACAAAAAAAAAACTCATAGAACCAAATATGTTTGAACGCTACGATAAGTTTGTGTGCCCTTGAAACCGAATGAAACCGATTCGTGTCGAGGGGACGCTCGGTGCTATTCGGTTTCTTTTAGATTTTTATTCCTGCCGTTTTCATGGGTTCACACTTATCAGGTCCGACCGAAAACGAACCGAATCATTGTATATAAATTCTATAGTATTCTCATGAAGAAAAAAAGTTCGTGGCCATCTATGCGTCCAAATCTAATACTATTTTTTGTTAAGGGATCTCGGTAAGGCGATCACAGCGAACCTATCGACCAAATGTCTACCTACAAAATCGTGTTTCATGAGAATACTATAGATGGATATACAATGACCGAATACAGACCGAACCGAATGAAACCGTATATATGTGTGAAACAAGCCTAAGACATGCAAAGATTGGCAGGGTATCACAGTTTTGTCAATTTTCCCAAAACTAATGATAACTATAATTCTCCAGCGGATATAGGATAGAATCGAGTCTACACTCAAGACGCATCAAGCTGGCTACCGCTATGGTCGATCTTGTGTCGCCATATCCGTCCTTGAGTAGTCGATGGAATTTTAATCACCGCTTTACCCCATGTTCGTGGATGTTGCGAAGGCCTTCGATCGAGTTAACCCAAGAATTTTTATGGAGATCGTTGCTTGGTAGATGAATTCCCCCAAAAACTGTTGCCATTATAAAGGAGTCCAATAACAATGCAAGTTGTTTTGTTTAATACAATGGGCAGCTATTCGACTCCTTCGTAGTGCAACAGGGTCTGAGAAAAGGGGATGTTCTATCGTCAATTCTCTTCCCGCTGGCGGCGTATTGAATGATTGGCTAGTGTTGGTACAGCTGAGCAACAGGGCATTCAATGGAGACCGTTTGAATAGCTCAGTCATTTAGACTATGCCGATGACATATGTATGTCTGCTGGCAAATAACATCAGTGTGCTGAGCTGAACGGGATTTGGCAAACACTTCCAAAAACAGAAAAATAATGCTCACAGGCCGCTCCACACAGCAGCGTAATATTCTACAGGACACACCACTGCAAGAAGTCCAACAGTTTAACTACCTTGGCGGTATTGCAAATTGCAAATGACGGTACGGATCTGATGGACGTTAAAAGTAGAATTAATAAGGTTCGTGCTGCCTTCGGTACTCTATCTCGAATTTGGAAATCCAATCAAATCTCCTTATACGCACTTAATTGAGATTCTTCGAATCTAATGTCAAATCCATGCTGTTATTTGCTTGTGAAACCTAGAAAGTCTCGTATACCATTTCGAGGAAATTGCAGGCTTTTGTCAATTGCTGTCTACGCCCCATCCTAAAGATTCGCTGGCCACATATTGTATCAAATGAGGAATTGTGGCGCAGGACAAGTTAAGAGCAGCAGGACGTTGACATAAGAAAGCGTTAATGGCAATGAATCGGTCACACAAACGATGAGGAACACAAACGATGAAATTGCAAAGCAGTCCTTTGAATGAAATCTTCCGGGTGCGTGGCGGGTGTGATGACCAAGAACAACATTGAAATTAACAGTTCTAGCAGAATCAGACTACCAGAGAAAGACGTGGCCACAGTTAGCATATCTAGCTGCAGACCGTGAAGGATGGAAACGATTTGTTGGCGTCCTATATCCCAATCGGGGGTTACAGGACTTGATGCTGATAATACATTCTTCCAACTCTGATCCGTGGAGGTATTCTTTCACGGTCTAAGTGCGACACCCTGCTTTTTCGAACCCAGCTACGCATGTGATATGAACACCAAAAATGGCTTAGTGGACAAGTTAAGCCCTTCTCCGTCAAATTCAAATGGTATAAGGAAAAGCGAAAAATTATTTAAAACCTTGGACAAAGTACCCAACCCAGACCCGCCCAGACTTCGAAGCTAGAGGAAAGCATTGATAGGAGATCTGTCATTTGCCAACTATTATGAAGAAACAGGGTCCCATGATTTTCGCGAAATTTTAACTACTCTAAGCACATCGCAAATTGGTTTTTATTTTGATGTCACAATAATTTACGCTGGGCATTTCACCATTCTAAATTAATGTTGGTGTGATCTTGGTGTCACACATGTCGTTGAACATGTTAAACATCCCGTGTGGACCATCTGTCACACACTCAAAGAGCTTGTGGCCTATCTGTCACAAAATGAAAGATTTAGTGTGGTGAAATTTGAAATTTGTGAAGAACTGTCACTTCTATTTCCGAACATTTCCGGTAGCCATCAAAATGTCAACCATTATTCAGTTCAATCATAAAAGTATTGTAAATAGCTATCTTGCAGAAAAACCAAGACTGCATAAATACACTGAAGCAGTTTGCTTGGAGTCATATTGACTTCCAATTCCAATTTCATTCTCTTAGCTATACCTTCAGTGATTTATTAATGAATATTTTTTCCGAATACCAATTTAATTTCGTCGTTCGATTAATAATTTATTGGATAAGCGCGTGCAATGAGATCGAAATTGAACCTTTAAGCCAATGCCAACAAAAACTTAAAAAGAGTTTATGTGATGTCCAGCTCAAAAAAAAAACAAAAATATGCTGAAAAACTCAATGGCCTTCGAATATGAACGACTGAACGAACGCATGGATAGCAAAAAAATCAATTTAAGCCAACATTTTTTTTTTATTCGCTCGCATGGTATTCATGCAGAGTTCATAAATTGTTCAATGGATTATATGGAAGAGGATTAATTTGGTTTTTCACAGCAAGTACATCCAATTTTAAAATCTCCATGCAATATAGTTATTTGTATAGATTAGGGTGGTCATTCAGAAACAGCACATCTTGAATGGGCTTAAATTCAGATTTTTATTTGCATCCCCTACAGTCGCTGTAGGTACCTATGTTTTTTTCATTATTTAACAGGGTGTTTCACACAAAAAGCTTGGGTGTGAAGATTGAGAAGACAAGAAAAGGATCGAGTTGCAGGTGTACTATTTCCTTAATTTAAGGCGAGAGAGGTGATATTATTATATTATCTTTGATATAACGACCACCCTAATATAGATACAGCAATATCTTTTCTATAGGACAGGAATCCTGACACAAAAAAAAATAAATAAATAAAAACGTTTTCCATAGTAAATTGTATTTTACGTTTAAGCATGCAATTTGCATAATAATTTCGCTGTCGGGTAAATAATGAATTTCATTTTTTATTCAACCAATAAATCAAGACATGATCTGAATAATCCAAGTGGGAAGTGAGGTAGGGTAGGTACAGTTTAAAGTATTTGTTTATCCATATTTATTAAACATTTTTATGTTCAGATATTGTGGGAAGTATTTTCAGATTTATTTTTTTTTTTTATTTAAATATAACATTACATTATTTATCATATAGTTTGATTTTATAGAGTGATAAAATTAATCATCAGGAAAGCTTTATTAATAATAATTTAAAACAGAATAATTTGTCATTCAAATCATAGTGAACTAAAGAAGCAGGTGTAAATGAAAAAAAAAAATGCTTGCGAGTGGCAGTCAACACCTACATATTATTTTCGTATACATATTTTATGAATAATATCTGTGGTTTCTAAGTGTGTGGGGATTAGAATTTGTTTTGTGTATTTTAAATGTCAATAAGAGGTCAAAAGCCAACAAAGCATCGTGTTAGTTTATTACATCTAAGACATTCTAAAAATAATTTAATTTAAAGCTAGTACCTAGTAGAGCTTTTCGATGTATTAAGGTTTGGCACTACCAATTTTAAATTGAAAAATAAAATTCTGATGGATGCACCTGTATTTATTAAACTAAGTACATATTCCGACTTTAATTTTTCATAAGCGGTGTTCACTTGGCACAAAAAGTGTTCACATTTGACCACCATTTAGCTTTTTTTCGCATACGGCAGTTTTGGGAAATCAATTTTTTTAAAATTTGTTCTTTAAAGTCTAATTTACAGTTCCCGTGTGCATTTTTGTTTGAGTACAGCACATGACAGCACAACCTATTTATTATGAGATAAAAAAGTTTCAAAATCGTCTCTGGACCTTTGGCACCTCATATGAGGGAAATTTGATAAAAAAATATTCCATCTAATTGGTCAGTAATTGGTCAGAAAAGGTCAACTGGTCCCAAAAATTGGTCAGCCCTAGATAACTTTTAATCAACGCTTAAACTTTCTCAAGGTCGCTCAAGATCACGTGCGATTTTTGGGTTCTCATTTAAGGGAAATTTGCCAAAATTTTATATCATACGAAAGATTTCTAGATCGTGATAAAAGGTCAACTATTTTCAGTAGGTCAGCCCTAGATTTTTTTCTATGAATTTTTGAAGTTCGTTTCAAGGTCACAAAAAAAACTTTTGGCACCTCATTTGGGTCATTTAGAAAAAAAAAAGTATGCAATTTGAAAGCCCTCTTCACGGTTGTAAAAGGTCAGCCATAGATCTTATTTTATGAATATTTATTGAATTTAAAAAAAATTTCAAGGTCAAAACGATTTTTGGCAGCTCATTTAAAGGAAATTTGCCAAAAAAGTGTACCCCCTGAAAGATATCTAGATCTTTATAAAAGGACAGCTTGTTTCAGTAATTGGTCAGGTGTATATATTTTTTAATGAATTTTTAAAAATTTCAAGGTCATAGCGATTTTTGGCACCTCATTTTTTATGGGAGATCTGCAAAAATTTAATACCATCAGAAAGGTCTAATCAGAGAACTATATAAAAGTTCAGCTAGTTTTAGTAATTGGTCAGCCAAAGTTCTTTTTTAATGAATTTTAAAATTATTGTTCAAGGTCACGCGTGATTTTTGGCACCTCATTTATGGGAAATTTACAAAAATTTAATTTCACCTGAAAGGCCCTAAGATCTGTATAAAAGGTCAGCTAGTTTCAGTAATTGGTCAGTTATAGATTCTTTTTTACGATTTTATCTAAGTTTTTATTTATAGGTCATGAACGGTTCGTGAAATATTCATAAACAAAATCTATGGCTGACCAATTACTGAAAATAGCTGACCTTTTACAACCGTGAAGATGGCTTTCAAATTGCATACTTTTTGTTTTTTAAATGACCCAAATGAGGTGCCAAAAGCTTTTTTGTGACCTTGAAACGAACTTCAAAAATTCATAGACAAAAATCTAGGGCTGACCAATTACTGAAAATAGTTGACCTTTCATCACGATCTAGAAATCTTTCGGATGGTATAAAATTTTGGCAAATTTCTTTTAAATGAGGTGCCAAAATCGCACGTGACCTTGAGCGACCTTGAGAAAGTTTACGCCTTGATTAAAAGTTATCTAGGGCTGACCAATTTCTGGGTCCAGTTGACCTTTTCTGACCAATTACATGGGATATTTTTTTATCAAAATTCCCACATATGAGGTGCCAAAGGTCCAGAGCCTTTAAAATCATCAAATTCAATTTTTTAAATTCGATAAAGCAGATCCTTCAATAGTTTGAGCTTTGAAAAATTGTAGTATTATTCAGTCATATTGTATTTTTACCATGCAAATTGTGGGGTACTTTTGATTTGCTGACTCCTTTATATTTTCGGGGGTGCTGAATCCGAATTTGAGGTCTGCCAACAAAATTTCGTGACGCAACATGGAAAAAAAATGCAAAAAATGATGCAAAAATGCATTTTTTGGGAGTTCTTCACTAATGGCTCGAAAACTACCAACAATTCGAAAATTACATCAGAATACCATTGACAGTATACACAATTTCCAATAAATCCCTATTCAAAAATGTCACAAATTGTCCTTTTGAGCACAAATTGACTGGATTTTTCGAATTAGGTAGTAAGACAAAAACCAACGATTTCTCAAAAAAAAATGGAGGTGTTTGAAAGATTCAAAAAGAATTTTGAAGTAAAATGTTCATATTTCAGGATGACCACAAACATTTTTTCGAAAAAAATTACTTCGAAAAAAAATATAACTTCAAATTTGCATAAAAAATGCATTTTTTTTATATTTTTAGATTCGAATATTTCAAAAACGTAACGTGCTAGAGCAATTCCAAGGCCAGATTCGAACTCAACGAATCAAAGGCCATCAGAAAAGTATATCTTGGATTTTCAAAAACAGTAAAAATACGTCAATTTTCGACAAGCGCTTGAGTCCAAATGGGTTGTCGCAGAAAAAAACCTTATAGTCAGGTCAAATGGTAGTTTGAAGTGGAAAGTTCTGGTGTAATTATTTTAAGTGACTCCCTTTATGTTTTTGGGGTCGCTGAACACGAATCTGAAGTTGTCCAACAAAATTTTTCACGGCAAATATGAGAATTCGTCAAAAAACGTCAAAAATTTCGACATTTTTTGTCTTTTTTCCTAATTTCTCAAAAATTATTTTTCTTTTGCAAAAAGCGCTTATGCAAAAATAAAGACAATGAGATTACCTACAATCTATGCTTATATCATTTTTTTGTACGGCTTATGGTTTCTGCGGAAACAGTCGTTGAAAAACAGCCAAAAATCCGTAATTTTTAAAAAATTGCATAAACGACTTTTCTTGTATTGTTTTCTTCATTACATGAAATGTAGGCCATGAGTTATTATGTTATTTGCATTTTCTAATTGTAAAGTAAATCTATAAAAGCATTATATTGCAGTGGTTAAGTGTCTAAGTTTCAGTATTCATGTCCATTCAAAAGTGTTTTATTTGTGACAAAGATTGGAGTATGGTGGAGTGAAAGTGGTGAATGAAAAAGCAATTGAAACGCTCCTTCAAGCCAGCAAGAAGAGAAAAGACGAAAGGGAGCTTCTTTGGCAGGTAACAAATCAGTGAAAGTGCATACAACCTGCCAAAAAAGCTATATAAATGGTAAAGCGTAACACTCGCTCTTTGCCCAATTAGCACTGGATTGCGCCGTTTTGATACCATAACTCGTTTGACCTGTGTATTAAAGCGGACTGAAGTGAGGATTTGGGGTTTATTCTCTGAGGGGCTTGGATGTGAGATTTCTTTCAGTGCGGGTTGTAGATCATCTTTCCCAAGAAACCAGAAAAGCGTTCCTTGCTTTGAAATAGGACGGCTGCGAAGTATGGTTGAGGTACCTTGTGAGTCAGTAAAAAAACAAGAGTTGGTTCATAAGACACTCACTCGATTGGATCGCATCTCGATTGGATCTCATCTCGCCCGAGCTTGCTACATTATGCCGAGCTCGGCAGGTTGTAGAATAGCAACGAAGCGCGATCGATCCGACCGTGTGATCATCATTGCCATTGAGCATCATGAAGCCCCGCAGAAACCCGGGTTCCTATTACTCACAGTCTTTTGATCTGGGGGGGAACATGATGCAGAACGCAACCGATTTTCGTCTTAGATCAATTTCGTGGCGTTTAGAAAAGAGATCAAGTCTTTGATCTTCATTTCGGAAAGTTCGTTTAGGTCCTCAAAAAAGCCATTCCAAACGATTGTGCTCAAATTCTGGCTAGAGCTGTACATTTACAGTGAAAATGTAAGACTGTTTCCTTTTCTTGCTGGTCTCCACAGCTGTGACAGTGAGTATTGTAAGGAATACCTAGCCTCACCGCATGTTCTCCAATTGACCAGTGTCCAATGCAGGTTGCTACGACCCTGGCTATGTCCCGCTTGGGTCTAGACATGAGATCAATTGTTCGGGACTTATTTAAGGCGGGCCAGATCGTTCTGGATATTTTGCAGTTGGTTAAACTGCTCCACCTACGATTGGATTCCCTAAGGAAAATTGAGAATATATTGCCCTTCACAACTCCAAGGGGAATTTCGACTCTTTCCGCAAGCGAGATGTGAAGGGCTGATCCTTGCCTGGCTAGTTCATCTGCCCGTTCATTTCCCTCAATGCCACTGTGACCAGGAACCCAGATAAGAGTGACCATGAGGTTAATATTTAGACTTTCAAGCTCATCTCGGCATTGTTGGACCAATTTAGAGGATAATGTGGCCGAATCAATGGCTTTCACAGCCGCCTGACTGTCTGTAAGGATGGCTGTATTACGATTTTGGTTTGGTATCTTGCATGCCTCCCTAATTGCCAGTATTTCAGCATGAAATACACTAGCAAAATTCGGTAGCCGAAATGACTTAGAGATGTTGAAAGACTCAGAGAAAACTCCTGAGCCAACACCACACTCCATCTTTGAGCCATCAGTATAGATAGTTGTGTCGAAGTCTCTCGTCACGGCGCGGCGTCATCATCTCAGTCCCCTCTGGATGGGAATAAGACTTTAAAATCTTTACTGAGGCTCAATGTAGGAGCACGGCAGTCAGTGGGAGTCGAAAATATATCAGTGGGTATCAAATTTGTGATATTGCTGAGACCATAAGGTTTAGCAACCCAAGAATTTGATTCTTTAAGTCTTGAGGCACTGCAAGATACTAGATATTTTATATGTAGATCAAGTGGTAGAAGGTGCAGAAAACGCTTGAGGCATCCGTTGGGCAAGATCGAAGAGCCCCTGTGGTACCAAAACTAGCTGTTCTTTGAACCTTTTTGAGTTTGTCGATGTTATATGCCTTGTTAAGTGCGGGCCACCAGACAATCGAACCATATGTTAGAATCGGCCGTACCACTGCAGTATACGTCCATAAGATCATCTTCACTGCACCATACTCCACTCTTTATCACAAATAAAACACTTTTGAATGGACATTTTGACTGTTTGGAATACTAAAACTTAGACACTTAACCACTGCAATATAATACTTTTAGACAACTACAATTAGAAAATGCAAATAACATAATAACTCATGGCCTACTTTTCATGTAATGAAGAAAACAATGCAAAAAAATCGTTTTTGCAATTTTTTTAAAAATGACGGATTTTTGGCTGTTTTTCAACGACTGTTTCCGTAGAAACCATAAGTCGTACAAGAAAATGATATAAGCATAGATTGTAGGTAATCTCATTGTCTTTATTTTTGCATAAGCGCTTTTTGCAAAAGAAAAATAATTTTTGAGAAATAAGGAAAAAAGACAAAAAATGTCGAAATTTTTGACGTTTTTTGACGAATTCTCATATTTGCCGTGAAAAATTTTGTTGGACAACTTCAGATTCGTGTTCAGCGACCCCAAAAACATAAAGGGAGCCACTAAAAATAATTACACCAGAACTTTCCGCTTCAAGTCCCTTTTGAACACCATTTGACTAGACTATAAAGGTTCATTGGAAATTGTTTATGCTTTCAATGGTGCTTTGATGTAATTTTCGAATAGTTGGTTGTCGAGTGAAAAACTCCCAAGAAATGCATTTTTGCATTATTTTTTGCGTTTTTTTCCATGTTGCGTCACGAAATTTTGTTGGCAAACCTCAGATTCGGATTAAGCATCCCCGAAAACATAAGGGAGGGAACAAATCAAAACTACCCCACAATTTGCTCGCAAAAAGCCTTTTTGAGCACGAATTGACTGGACTTATCATGAATATTTAATAATATGCAAATAAAAATAAAATGAAAACAAAAAACTTTCAAACCGTTTTTTTAGATTTAAGGCTAAGAAAATTGAAGCTTTTAAAAAGTTCGAAAGTTATGCTATTGAAAATTTTGATGTGCAGTAGATATTATTTTAATTTATTTGAATTTTTCAACAAAAAAAAAATTATTTAATTATCCAATCTGATAATGACAAAATTCAAAATAAAGAAACCGTTCTTTGGGAGACCCTATAAATAGCTGCTAAGTTAAAATTTTGTAATACTTTGAATTTTGAACTAAGGATAAAGTACCTATACTTTTTATGAGATTAAGAAGGGGCTTGCTACTTTAAAGGTTAGACGAGTGATTAAGTGTTAAACTATAGATAAGTACTTTTTGTCGTTTTAAATTGAAAAAGAGCCAACTCACGCTCTAAAAATATTCATTTAGAGCAGACTTTCATTTTAAGAGTGATTTAGTGTTGGTTTTAAATGTTTAAAATTTGTCGCCATTTTTAGTTTTACCATAATTTTGCCATAAAATAATATGTGAGACAAAGCAGCTTTTCTGCTCAGGTTTTCAAATTTTGTCACATAAAATGGAATGGATTGAAAAAAAAAAAATGAAAATTGAATGGTCACAAAGTCCTTGTTTGCTTTTTTGTTTTTATACTTATATTTTACATTGTTCTTATTTTTGCTACACATATTTTATAAACAATAAAAACTACTTTCGGCCTTGTAGCATTTGTGTCACCACACATTCAATAGCAAAATCACATTACGAAATTTACGAAAAATCATCCTGACCCATACTGTATCTGTTTCGTTTGGCAGCAACTTTAATGACCATCAACACCATAGCTCATTTTTTAAGTAATGTCCTTGTTAATTTTATAAATACGTGCATCTTTCATCACACCTGTAAAAAAAACAATTCGTAATGTGCAACGACACACTAAGTTCTGCGCTCTGACAATTAAAATATGAATTTATGAATTTAATGGTCTCGAGAACAGCCAGTTGTCATAATTGTCAGTCTACAATATTAAATGGATATTATTTATTACCAAGAGTGTCCTTGGTCTTATATCGCCTTGGTCTTTTCTTTGCACGCACACAATTTTGTTTTCTTCAATTTTTTACGCAAACCATTTTTATGAACTATTTTTGTGCTAACTGCGTGTTCTTTCACCTGTGCTAAGTGAATTCCCATTTAAAAAAAAGAGCAATACGACAAATGCATCATAAAAACAAATTTGGCCTCCATAAATCATACAAATTATGGTTGACGACATTAACACAAAATTCTTATTTTTTAATTTCTTTTTTTGTTAATGGGCAATATCAGCCCAAGGACATCGTGCGTTGTATTCGGCAAGTGCTTCAAAGGGGTTTATGTCTTTTTTGTGATGAAAAAGTTATAGGTTGTAGGTATCGTGACTTTTTTTTTACAGAATGTCCTTCCGAGGTTTACCTACGTATAAGCATAGCTAATTTTGTTTGACTTGGTGCTTACATGTTCGAGTGACCTTCAATCTAGTCCCACAGCTAGAAGTCATAAAATTATGAAATTCATAACTTCCAAGCGTAAAGGAGTGTTAAGGCATTCTGTGCGTATTTTTTTTTTCTTTTTTGTGTGGTTGGTCTTTCCTTGGGAAGATTTAATTGTTTGGATCTTTGATGCGATGGTAAAATGAACGCCTTAGCTTGGATATATTTTTGCGCGTTTAGTCCTTTTTTAAGTGATTTTTTATGACACTGCTTTGCAAAACCTAAAATTAGGGGTTTTTCAAAATCCGTTATGCAATTTGCCTTTTGTGGTGCTACACGTGAGATATAAGGAAGATTGTCTGTTCGTTTGGTCTGCAATATCCGATGGTATATTGGTGTTGTTGCATTTGGATTCCATGGAAGCTAAAGAAGATTTATGATGACCCTTTTGCTGGTTCCTTTTTTTACGAGATTCAAGTAGTTTTATGGCCTTAACCGTGAAGTTTTATATTATAAAGAGGTTTTTTGTTTGTTGTTATTATTTTTGTATTGTATTTTTATTTTTAGTTTCATTTTTGTTTTTGGAAAATGCAATTCAATGGCAGAGGTTTTTGTGAAATTTTGTTTTGTTTTGAAAACACTCAGTTTGAATTTTACGCCGGGCTAACGCAGACGTTTTTGAAATGTTTAGAGTTAAGCGGAAGAGTTGAATGCATATAGCGTGAACGGGTTAAAATGGCGCGAAATAGTTTAAAAAAAAATGGAGTGATGAAAAATCACAAGAAATCAAAAATATGTGCGTTGCCTCATATGTTTTTCGACAAATGTTGATTTGAAAGTGCAAATAATGTGCTATTAATAAATTGTGTGTATTTTATGTTTTTTCTTATTGTATAAAATTCAATCTAAAAGAATTGATTAAAATGTAATGTATTTTGAAAGTATCTAAGCCTATAGGGTGTATCGCTTTTGAATTATCTAGAAACGGAACAACTTTTAATCCTCAAAATATGGATAATATCAATATTTTATATGCAACTGGTAAGAATATCGTTTGAAAACTTAGTATATTAATATGAACAGTTTACACCTGAAGGGACGTACTATGAAACCTTGATTTTATCAAAAATTTAATGAATTTTGGAATTTGTTGATCCTAAAAGTCTTAGTAATAGAATATGAAGACATTTTGAATAAAAATTCTTCTGTTTAAGTTTTAGTATGATTTTTGGGCTATCAGAAAGATTATAGAAGAATCACAATACTTATCTCCATTGCTGTGATTTTCATATTGGTCGGTAAACATCAACACAAATTTGCATCTTAGAAGGTTATACGATAGCCATTGAACTGAGAACATTGAGCTCATTTGAACTTTTTTTTGAACTAAAAGTCTGAAGCATAAAGTACCTATTCAATCTCCATTAATCTTGCCCCAGAATTTCCCCATTTTCATTTGGTCCCTTTTCTACAAAATGGAGTTTAATTGTATCCTAGCAGTTAGATTTTGATCGAACATGACACGTGATTGCGAAGATAGAAAAATTAAAATGTGGTTCTCACAATTCTCACAGACAGACCATCAGACCAGAATCTACCAAGTCTATCTGTCGTGTTTTTTTTTTCGTGAAACTATCCCTTTTTAAACACAAAACTATCAATGCGTGCTTTCTCAAACGCACTGAGAGCTTCCTATTTTAAATTTTTCATAATTTTGGTTTTAAATCAAAGGAACCCGAAATGAAACCCAAACAAAGCTTTAAAAACTCAGACTTTTTGCTAGTACATAAAGTAAAAGTGACACTATATAGTCCTCCTTAACATTCTATTAAGATCAATCTTATGGATAATTCAATCACATAGGTGTAGGAAGGGGGGAGCAGAGGTGGGCAGTGCCCACCTTAAAAAATGAACTGCCCACCTTAGAAAAATCGGCAGTTAAACTTTTCTGGTTCTACATCCCAAGAAGCAAGATTGAACAACTTACTGTGAATGAAATTTTTGATACCAAGTATAAATATTGCCTACAGTTACAGTTGGTCGTCACATAAAAGCAATTTTTGCCCACTCTAATTTTGTTTGTATTTACACATTGCATCACTGTCCGAGAAGCATCAACTCGGTTTATTAATCCGAGGCAAGCACAAACCTAGTTGAACCGGTTTAAATTTGTCTCAAACCAAGTTATGTTAAGCCTTGAAGATGAGTAGTTTGTCAGGTTTAAAAAGCGGAATCACCAAACGTAAGATATATGTTAATCGCCAAAAAATCGCAAAATTTCAAAATTGTTCACTCTATAAAGAACCAAATTAAAAAAAATCTATTAAAATTGAATCGGTCATTTCAAAAACCACTTAAATCACACAATTAGAATTGTTCAGGAATCAATAAAAACAGTTTAATTAAAGAATAAACTAGTTTTAAAGGACTTTTTTGGGCTCAATATAGTATTAGAGCTTAAAAGGATTGAAATATAAAAACATATTCACAGTTTATCAATATTAATAATGAAAAAAGTCTGAAAACCCGTCCTTGACTAACGTTGGTTTAGCAAGAAACGGGTGACTTACGTTGTTTTAGCAAGAAACTGACCCCGTTTAGTCAATAATTTAAACAAAATCAAAGATTAGGAATTCTAATCTTGTTGGATATAGTTTACAGTGGATTTTCGTTGAAAAATTCATGTAAGTTGAACTGAACTTAATATAAATTGCGTATGACAAAGCCCTCACTATGTCACTGATGAGTTCAAGTGAGTAAGCCGAACGAAACGCCA
Organism: Dasysyrphus tricinctus; assembly: GCA_963921185.1. Lineage (NCBI taxonomy): Eukaryota > Metazoa > Arthropoda > Insecta > Diptera > Syrphidae > Dasysyrphus > Dasysyrphus tricinctus. The sequence continues at coordinate 127,708,291 of OY992530.1, forward strand.
ATTTATAGGACTAAAGGCCATAAAAAGCTATTTTGAATCAATAATTCAACAAGTCCAATCCTTAATGCTAAGTCTTCTACTTGGCTGATTTATTTCAGTAGTATATAGAATTTGTATTATAAAACCTTCTTATAAATCAAATTTTTTTTTTTAATAATTATACTTACATATTAACATATTAACATTTTAAAATGTCACATGTTTTAATTTATCATGTTTCAATATTAGCCCAGGAAAATTAGACACAAAAATGGCCAAACTTCGAAAAAATTGCGACAAAGCTGATTTTTGGTGGAGTGGCTTACTATGACGTTCTAAGCATTTCCTGAAAAGTACCCTAGATTTGGCCCGGGGCAAAATTTTTTAGGGGGGTGAAAGGGGTTGAAGTTCAGTTTTTTGGGAATTGCTCCTAAACTATCGGTTTTATTGAAAAAATGTGAAGGTAAAAATTAAAGCTGATGTTATTCTACACAAAAAATTTTAACATACTTTTTTTTGTAGAACCAATAGTTTCAGAGAAAAACGTTCAAGAACTTCATGGTGTAGTGAGTTTAGTCCAAAAAAATTATAAAATATTTGCTTATCGCTGGGCAAATTTTGTTTTGTGATTTATGTTTAAGTACTACTCCTTATTGTAAAATCAAGTTTTTGGGGTGGTAGGGGAAAGAGAATGGCCGCCATCTTGAAAACAAGGTTGATTTTGTTTTTGCTTAATAACTCGTTGGAATTGCGTTTTTCAAAAAAATGACGAAAAGACAGATTTTAGACAATAAAATTATCTAAAAAATGAGCTATTAAACAGCTCTGTATGTTTATTAATCTCAAAGTTACAGCGGATCAAAAGTCAGCTATGCCTCATATATGGAGGGGATGAAATGACGTTTTTTAAGATTTTTCGCTTATTTGTGAATTTTTTTGATGATGTCTAGAATATATTTTGCACTGCTCTTGATTGTCTGTAAAATGAGTCTTCTATTTTGACCAAAAAAATTCACAAATAAGCGAATGTTAAGTTTAAGTAATAGCTTGAAAAAAAATATAAAGACTTGAATTCAAAAAATTAAAATCACCAAAAGCTAAAAATATTGCCTGTTTTGTGTACGTCGCCAAATCGATTTTCATGCCACCAAATGAAATTTCAAATCATCTATTTGGCGATAAATCGCTACATCTTACAAATTTGGAACATGTACCAAAACGTAATTCGATTTGGTTTGTTTAAAATGAATGCTTACGGTTCGGTTTTGGTACGTATCCAACTCGTTTGTCATCGACTCAGGCATAACGTACTATTTGCTCTGTAACAGACAAATCAAACCGAATAATTGGAATTTTATAAAAATCTAAACCGAGTTGCTTCTACCTATCGCCTGCGTTTTACGGAGAACAATATAATGTGGATTAATTAAAAAACCTTAACAAAATCAGAAGTTTTTAGTTTTTACTGTTCCGGAAAAAGATGATTTTAGGGCAATTGGGTGAAATTTGGATCAAAATACACTTTTTCTGTGCCAGTACTTACACTCTACAGTCTAGTACAGTCCATACCTTTGAAACATTAAGGAATGATTTTGAAATTTGGTTTGAAATAGAAAAAAAATTCACAAAAGTATGAGATTTTTCTAAAACCTACGAGTATCAAAAAGGAGACGTCAGGAAAAACAAATTTACTTTCCAGCAACAGTTGTGGCAAAAGCAATACAATTGGAGAATAAATATTATAATTTGTACCCAGTTAGATTTTTTTTTTTTATTTTTTAATGCAGCTTTGATCTGTTTTTAATGGTCTAGTATTTAAATTCATATTTTGAAGTTTCTTTTCAAAATGCGATCAAAGTTTTAGTGGAAAAATTTCTTTTTCAATTCAATAAATGACTCAAAAAGCAAGCTCTTTTTTAAAGAAAAATCAAATTGAAAGGCTCTTTCGTTTTAAAACCAATTGAAACTAACAATTGATAATTAATTAATATTTATTATACAGAAGCTACGTTTTCTTCCTTTGAGTTTCAGTTGAATAATAATAATAATAATTTTAAAAATATCAAAATAAACAATCTTTGAAAAGTATACTACGAATCTTAAATAAAGTACAAAGTAATGATAGATATATGTTTTATATATATATGTATATATATATATGAATTGGTAAATATGAAATGACCTTATAAAATTGAATAATGTTTATACCCTGAATTTAAATTTGTTAGACGGTTGAGTTGTTACACAGTTTCGAAAAGCTCTTAATAGTTGGAAATATGCTTTCTATAATTAAATAAAATGCAAAGTTTGACAAATATGCCGTTGTCTAAGTAAGAAAACTTTAGACAAGGGTTAACAAAAGTATTTAAAAACTTTTTGGAGTAGGACAGCTATCAAAGTTTATAAATACGCAGTGACGGTGCGTCAATAAGACGTTTTAGACAGTGTCTACCCTACCGTAAAGAGAGAAAAAAAGAAACCTACTTGTTACAATCAAGAAAACTGTGTTTTCATTCATTGCATTAAGTCCCTAACATCCATAACCTATCTCAAATTGTCAACACCTATAATTTAACAAACATAAATCATACATTCATCCCTTACTCACACACTCACATTTTCCACACCTACTTTTATTTCTTTAGATAATTTGACCTCTACCAACGACCACAAAGCACAAAATCTCGCTCACAAAATACAAACGCTATAGCTTCGCTATGGCTCTGCCTTCTGCATCTGCTATGTGCTTCGGGAAAATCCGACTGAAAACGAAGACAGAGTCTTTCGTTCTACCTAAATTATATGAAAATAAAATCAGCGGATTATGTTTCTCAGGTAGAATTTCTATGTGAATCAAGTAGACAGATTCGAATCTGTCTAATTGCTTGTTTTGCTTTGAACTTTGAAGAAAATTCGAAACTTTTTCGTTGACTGTTAAGTGAAGTGAGCAACTTCTTAATTTTTATTTTTGGAGTTGATTAAAGAGGAGTGGGCAGTTGTAGGTCAACCCTTAAAAATGCAATAGGTAGGAAGGCTGGACTCTTTCGCAGAAGTACACTACTGACGTTTTAAAGAGCTGTATCTTTGGGATTAGTTGCCGTATTGAGTCGAAACAAAAAGAATTTTGAAGCTGTGTGCTTCTTCTTGTTTTGAAATTGTTTTACAAATACATATTTATTTGTGAGATCGGTGTACCTACATATATAACTGTAAGTCAAACAAATGCATACTTTTGTCTTTGATCACCATTATCTCAACCAAAAATAGTAAGGATGAGGATGACATATTCAAGGACAGTTTTTATGACTTGAATGGTTTTCAAAATAATGTTTTTAAAACTTTGTGTGGACTATATGTACATACATATCTTGGCCCTTCAACGTTTATTAAAAAAAATACAAGCATTTGATAAATATACTTATCTGTGTACAATTTTTTCTAATTTGTATTCTTGTATTAAATAGGTATTTAATTTTTGCTTAATAGAGTTCCTTATTGGTAGTCATGTTTTTTAGACACGTTTGTGAAGTCTTGTGTGAAGTTAAACGTTTGATTTCAAAGAGACAAACGCTGTTTTTTGGACTTTGTTAACAGTTTTTATTTTTGACTGGATAAGATGGAAAATAATGAATCAAATTTATAACTGTCTACCCAGTTCGTTCGAGTGCCGCACGTCACTGTAAATACGACCGTATAACTTTTTTTTCGACTAAGGTGATGGATAACATATAGTCGATTTAGAGTGAAAAGCGGCTAAATCCTCATTTTTTTTATCATAGATCACTCCAAAAATTACTAAAAAATACAAAAAATCTTTCAAATCTTTTCAATTTTAATGAATTTCGCAATAAAGTGTGTTGAAAAATACTTAATGTTATTTAAGTTTAATTCAAATATTGCGAACACGAAAAATTATTTTTAAATAATTTTTTGTAAAAATGAAAAATAGGAGTTAGCTGATTTTCACTCTAAGCCGACGATATTATGTCAACTTCAAAAGGAGATTTGAAAATATTCTATGGGCACATTAATTATAGCCGTCCACACTATCCCATTGAGTATTAATATCAAAATACATGTCAAAAAAGTGTGAAAAGTCATGTATAATAGTGTGGAAGCAAAATATGAAATTTCATCACACACAACTTGACATCGCATCCTACACGATTTGACATGTGTTTATACCTGAAAATATTTAAGATCGGTTCTAAAACCATCACACATTCTATCCCAAGGTATACAGAATACATGGTATGCTATTCCGAGTTGATTTTCTTTTTCGTTCTGCGCATCTACGTCACTTGTGGACAAAAACGTGTAGAAAAGACACCAACAAATCAAAAACAAAAAACAGAAACAAAAACAAATGCAAAGAGAATTGCGTCACTAGTTGACAAAATGCGTGAGAGAGATAGGATAACGATATGCGCAATATCATACCATGTATTCTATATACCTTGATTCTATCCCACTTGGGCGTTTGAGGTCATGGTGAAACTGATTTGTTTTGATGCAAGTGTGGAAGCAAAATATGAAAAACATTTTCATCACACAAATTTGGCAGTCGTATGAAATTCTTTCCCACTTTATTCTGACATGTGTTAATACTTTCTGGGATAGTGTAGAGGCACTTTTGATGGCAATTGTCAAATTATAGGTATGAAGTACTGCAGACAAATTTTATCAATAACTTTAAAGATGTTTTAAAATGAATTCAATAGCTTTGAGGCAGAAGTGTAGATTATGAAAAAATATGTTCGAATTAAAGAACTATGAAATAATCCTTGATAATTAAAAAAAAACATATATGGATATTTTCAAATGTTTGTACAAACTGCAACGGGCCGCATTACCGCTTCCGTTTAGTAGAAATTTTGAAAGAAGTTTATCGGCAGTGCGGCTGATAAAAACTTTGTTGAAAACTAATTTTACCCAAAACTATTAATTTTAAACCTAGATTAGATTTGGTTTGGACTGGTTGCCCACCTTAGAAAAAATTCCTTCCCACGCCAATGTTCAATCATCTAAAAATTGCATGTTCCAGTTTTCATTTTGCGACCAAAGCAATTGGGTAAGGATTGATAGGGTATTTTTATTCAAGCGTGCCTTCTTTTCAGTCTTTTTAATACAGTCTTTGTACTGGAGTCTTGTAGAAGTTTTAGCACCGATTTGTCTAACCATCACCAGGGTCGATTGAAGGACAAACTAGGGGAGTCCGAAAAACTTTTGCAGATATCACGATATTCTGGACCGGGTGTTTTAGACTCCATTTTCAAGAATGTCGGACATATTTGAGAAATCGCAGAAAACTCCATAAGAACGAAACCACTTCACTGATTTGAATGAAATTTTCAGGCATGCTAATTGAAAAGATAAAAACCCATACAATTAACTTCCCGCCACTACCACGCCCATTTTCAAAAAAGGAAGTAATATTTTGTGGAAAATTTATAAAATGCGTATGTGCATCGGTTTTTACCACTCTTATTTTGTGGACAATTTCTTTTGTATGTATACACAGTGCAATTTTCAGAATAGTAACGAAAATCTCCACCCACCGAGGCACCGACACACCCACACAAAAAAGTAACTTTCCAATCTTGAAGAGCCTTAGCCTTAAACGCTCTTGCGATAGCTTGCCCTCTAAACCAGAGGTTTGGTCTTCCTTATTGCCCTCAAATTGGATTTCTCGAGGCTGGAGCATTCTCAATGTATCAACGTATTTTGGCTTTTCGGACAACATTTACATCTTTGTACAACTCATTGAGCTTACATTTCCATCTTTTTTCGAAAGAGCCCAATGTCAGCTTGCCTTTTATGCTTTTCATCTTACTGGGTCGAGGATATAAAAGAGGGCCGGCAGTATGAAGGTTTTTAAAAGCGTGCGTGTATTTTGTTTTAAGTGTTAAAAGAGTAGGTATTAACCTATGTCTTTGAGAAGCTGAAATAGCAGAGGTTTCTTATAAGCAATATTCTTCGCTGAGTATTAACTAAAGTGTCTTTCTTGGAGCTTTTGTAAACAAAGGTATTTATCTAACCTTAACATCAAATTTTGATGTAACAATTTTACTCATATGTATATGTGAGTATAAGTGGACAGAAATAACATATCTTTTTAAGTTAGGTACTTTGAGAAGTTAAAATATTGCATATTATTTTTTTTTGAAAATTCGATATCTGAAATTTAAGTTTTATATGCGCATTAATTAATACTTAGCTTGCATGAAAAAACTTTTCCTTAAAAATAAAGCACAAATCTAAAAAAAAAAACGTTCTAACGATTTGTAAAATTTTTTTTTTTGCATAAGTTCGTAAATGTTCAAAGATTCTTATAGCATTCTTTCCTTCTTCAGCTCAAAATATTATAAGGGTTGTTTAGGAAATTTAAATAATGAGTGTCATGTTGAACAATTTTTTTTCATTATATCCGTGTTTTTATATTATTTATAATTTTTAAAATTGCTCAGATTTGCAATAATAATGTACAAGGGCGGGTCAATAAGTCCCTGACAATTTTCACCTTGCAATCTCAAATCAAAAAATCAGGTTGTTAAAAAGGATATTTCAAATAAATGCTCTGAAGTTTTTATTCAGATTTATCACATAGTTTTGTTCCTATAGAATAGAGGTTTTATTCAGAAGCAGTCAAAAAGTTAAAAAAAAATGGAAAAATCCGAGTTTCGCGTGCTGATTAAACATTAATTTTTTGCGCAAAAAATCCATTGCGAAAACAAGCTAAAAGCTACTTAAATATTATGGGGACTCTTTTTCATCAATTGGAACAATCCACAATTATTGGTTTGCCTAATTTCGCTGCGGACGCTTAAGCACAAATTACGCAGAACGCCCTGGTCACCCGATTGGAGTTGCCACACTGGAAATGGTCGATAAAATCTACGGTCTAATATTGGAGATCGGCGAGTGAACGTGAGAGAACTCGATGAGTCTACAGGCTTGTCACACGGCTCGGTTATTACAATTTTTCACAAATATTTAGAAATGAAAAAGCTTTCTGCTCTCAATCAAGTGAGTTTTTGTGCCGATTTGTGACTGTGGATGAAACATTGATTCATCACCAAAAACCAGAGACCAAAGAACAGTCTTAACAGTGGACTTCTCCAGGTGAATCCAAGCCAATGAAAGCCAAAGCAATTTATCGACAAGCAAGGTGATGGCGACAGTTTTTTGAGATGGGCTAGGGTCATCCATATCGATTACCTTGAGAAAGAAAAGACGATTACCGGTTATGCTGGCCTGTTGGAGCGATTTGACACTGATTTAAGGAGAAAAAGATCTCATTTGGCAAGGAAAACAGTTCCTTTTCATTAAGACAACACTCCTGCGCACAAGTCAGCAGTCGCGATTGCAAAATTGCATGATTTAAGGTACGAGTTACTCCCTCAACCAGCTTATTCTCCGGATTTGTAGAAATAGCTTGGTGGAAATAATTTTGGCTTGAATGCTGAGGAGCTGAGGTTATTCAAGAAACAAGTGAATATTTTGAGGCTTTCGAAAAAAAACTATTTTTTTTGAGGGAATTATATGTATAATTAGAAAAACGTTGGATGAAGAGTGTATCCAGCTAAAAGGAGATTATGTCGAAAAATTAAAAAAAAAATATGAAAAAAGCGTTCCTTCTATGAATTTTTAGGGGGCTTATTGACCCACCCTTGTACCAACAAATATTTTGTTCTATTTTTTCATTCAAAATTCATTTTCGTTGGATCTTAGCTTAAAGAATATGCTTCAATTTTGATAAAAAAAAAAGCTATTTTATTAGTCTGGTCAGGAAAACAAATCCCGTTCGTTTTTTGGCGGGTACCTTTTATTATGTTTGGAATTTGATTTTGAGATGATAAGGATGGAATTTATCCCAAGAGTCATCTTGCAATCCTGTCGCTTACCCACCATTTTGAAAAATGGCACCCAAATTGTACTCAATCAGGGCTAAATGGTACAATTGAGAAACACGTAAATTACTTGGAAAACTTCCGTTGCTATAAAATGCCGGTTGATGCCTTGAAAGATAGGTGTTGAGTAGACGCACCTTCGCGTAAGATATCAGTGTTGCCATCTTTTGGGAACATTCTTTTTTATGTCAATTGGCGGAACCACCACTTTTTTGGTAGGTACTTTTAAATATTTTGAACATAAAAAAAGTAGTGGAAACGCATCCAGATGCCAAACGCGTATTGCGAAAATAACGGGATGTGCCTTAAAAGATACGTGTTGCGAGTACTCCTGCCTTTGGGTAAAATCTAAGCGCTGCCACTTTTAAGGAACAATTTTGTAATGTCAAAAGGGTGGAACTTCGATTATTTCGGTAAATTTTAATGTTTTCAACATTAAAAAATGGAGCGAAAACGTGTGGAGGAAAAATAATTAGATATTCTTAAACGATAGGTGTAGAACGACCTTCAAGTAAAATGTCGGTTTTGTTAATTCTCGGGAATATATTTTTGTATTCCAAAGGTTGGGACCTCCACGTTTTTAATAGTTTTTAATATTTTGAACATGAAAACAGTGGTGGAAACACCTCCAGATTCAAACGCGTAAATATTGGGAAAATAAAGGTTGACGTCTTAAAATTTACTTATTTACACTTGACTAATTTAGTTTTTTTTTTTTTCATTAAACTACGAAAGGCAAGGTAAAAATTACATATTTTTAGATTTTTGGTTCATACAATTATGAATGATTTCCGTTTTTATGAATGATGATCCGTTATCGCCAAAAAACAATGCCTCATTTGGACAAAATCTCCAAAAAAATGTGATCCAACTAGACAAAATCCCCAAGCAAAAATCCGCAGTAAATATTTTTGTTTGCCAAAATTCCCAAATCTCAAAAAATCTCCAAAAATCCCAACAAATAAAGTTTTGCCAATAGCATACACACTGTGTCTATGTTGAGATTGCTGTAAGGCTGTTAGGCTTGTAGGTATTTTTTTTTGAAGAAATATTAACTATGTGTATGTTTCGGATGAAATACAAAACTTGAAGCGCGTCACCTAAAGTTCTGTTTTCCAGGAAAATTGTTCACATAGGCACCTGCCTGGCGACTTTAAATAACGTCGGCAGTGAAACGAAGCTGAAGAGTTTAAACCATCGGACCGATTAGACGTGTGTTATAATTCTCTTAAATCTATTATCCAAAGTCAAAATCAATAAGATAACAAATTTTTGTTCTTTTTTTCTACTATAAGTCCATCATGAACTCAACTTGTTTTCATTGTAAGAACCCTGCATTAAATGACAGTATTTCTTGTGGTCTTTGTGGAATAATTATTCATTTTGGGTGCGCAAATATTAAGAAATCTCTTTTCAATATACTCGGCTCAAATAATAATGTTTTCTACAAGTGTGAAACATGTGGCTCTCAATCTCAGCCCATCTCCGTTCTCTTTGATAAACTCGAAGATTTGTTAAAATCAATTACCGCTATCGATTCGAACGTTAAAAATCTTAAATATGAACTTTATCTTATGTTTCCTCATAAAAAAATAAATAAAATTACTAAATCTATCAGCTTAACTGAGAATCCAGGCACAAGTAGTAAGGTGCGGCCGTTCACTCGTGGTTTGTTGAACAAAAAAACCAACGAGCTCAGTCCTTCTTCTTTGAAATCACCTCGCATTGTAATCAGTAGGAAAGCTAAAGGTGTAGCGGCAAGCAACAGAAAAACTGGTTCCCTCGCATCCACCCCATCTACTTCTAAGGCCTCCAAATCGAACTCTAATACCACCAAGCCGGCCTCTGATACCACTCATTGCACTGGTGAAGCAGCACTTGGGGATTTCGAAATAACGGGTGAAAACACAATTGCAGCTACAAATGCTCATTTTTTGTCTACTAGTTTAGATAATCATATGAGTAATACTAATGTCGCGAGCGAGGGAGCAGCTTTCAGCGCAATTATTGATGAAAGTAAAACTCTTCCTTCGTCTATTTTAAGAGATAAATGTATGAGTCAATCTTCGTTATCCGATTGCCATCAATCCGCTCCCGTAACTGAGCTTGATGTCATGAGTAATCCTACAACCACGGCGGCCTGCTTCGAAAAATATCCACATGGTGTACTTGCGATCTCGCTCAATTCTAATGCTTCTCAGGTGAATGAAAACGGCGATGGAAAATATGATCGAGCTGCTTATGACGTTTCTCCAATTGGAATAGTATCAGTGAGTGAAACTGCGGTATCGCCAAACTCAAATGATACAGAAAAAGATCCACATGATGTACTTGCAGTCTCGCTCAATTCAAATGCTTCTCAGGTGGCTGTAAACGGCGACGGAAAGTATGATCGAGCTGCTTATGAGTATAACAACGATGACGTTTCCCCAATTGGTACAGTATCAGTGAGTGAAACTGTGGCATCTCTAAACTCAAACGATGCTCATGTGGCTATTGAAATCCACTCTCCTTCAACTGATGATGTCATCACTGTTGTTGCTGCTCAATTGGAGATAGTACCTCCCACCATCGTCGAACCTACCATTGAAAACATTTCCCCAAGCACATGTAATGACAATTTAGTGCATACGAATTCAACAGCTGATCACACTGGCCATTTAAATCAAAATAAGGTACATATGCATAAAGACAACAAAAATGCCAATAACAATCCTTCAATATTGGTTGGAGCTAATGTTGAGTCTTCTCTAAATTTTGTTTATGCTACTAAATGGATCCATTTATCAAAGTTTCATCATAACACCGAGCCAGCTGATATTGTTAATTATGTGGTGTCCAAGACGGGAATCTCTGCTAATCATATCAAATGCTTTAAGTTGATTAAGAAGGGTCTAGCTACGGAAAACATCAAATTTGTTAATTTTAAAATGTGTGTGCCGGCTATGTTCATCGATAGCCTTTTAAACGATTCTTCCATTTGGCCTTATGCTGTTAGGGTCAAGCTTTTTATCAACTATCCAAAAAACCAGGAAGATGCCTCGAATATGTTGGTAGATTTATAACGCTGGACACCAGCTATGCAAATCCAACTGAAGTAGACTCCTTTGAAGCTGCGTCCCAGAAAGTATCATCGTCATCATCATCATATTTTAATTATAACCTATCTCTGTATTATCAAAACGTAGGCGGTTTAAGGACCAAACTTAATCAGGTATTCTTAGCTTTTTCCGCTGAGCTATATGACATTATTGTATTAAATGAAACTTGGTTAACAAAAGATTTTTTATCTTCTGAGATTTGTTCTTCATCCTCTTACTCATTATTTAGAAAAGATAGATGTTCTCAGATAACTGGATTGGAAACAGGTGGTGGTGTTCTGATTGCGGTTCGATCAAGCTTACCCTGTAGGCTTATTGAGCTCGTATCTGACTCCATTGCCAGTAACTCCAATTTTTAACATTGAATGATAAAAGTGTACTTTATGTTATAAGCAGTTATATTCCGCCTAGGAGTTCTGTAGATTTATATAGTGTGCATCTAAACAATTGCCTAGCTATATTTGATAATCTGTCTTCTTCAGAGCATGTATTGTATGCTGGTGATTTTAATGTAGGTGACATAAAATGGACTTTTGATCCGGATGAAAAATTGTTAATTCCTTTTAATATTACAAATGAGATTGAAGCACTGGTGGCTGATTTTTTCGGTCAGTTTGATCTTGTTCAGAGTAATTCCTGTTGTAATGATTTAGATCGTATATTAGATCTTATTTTTGTAGACAAACAATTTAACGTATCTGTTGAAAAATCTCAGCTTCCAATGTTTCAGAATTCTATTCATCACTGCGCCTTAGAAGCCGATCTCACGTTCTATACTTTTATTAAGAAAGATTATGTAAGAAATAAGTATGTTTATTGTTTTAATCATGCTGACTTTGATGCAATCAATTCGCATTTAGCCATGTTATCTTGGGATGATATGAATAACCAATCTGATCTCACCGAAGCGTACACTTTCTTCAAACGTATATTAGTAAATACAATGGATCGCTTTATTCCTAAAAAAAAACTTTCGTGTAACTCAAATCCTATTTGGTTCAATAAAAGGCTATCAAATTTAAAAAATCAGAAAAATAAAGCCTATAAAAGGTACAAATCTTGTAAAAATGACGCTGAAATGCGCAGGACTTACTTAAACTTTGAACGCGAGTTTGATTTCCTTAATCGATTTCTGTACCAAAACTATATATTAACAACTGAATCAAAGATTAAATCTGATAGTACTCACTTCTGGAAATTTATTAACTCAAAACGAAAATCTACTGGATTTCCGTGCTGTATGAATTACTTAGATACATCAACAAGCGATATCTCAGTCATTTGTAATTTGTTCGCTAGGTACTATAAATCAGTTTACACTCATGAACAGCCTTCTCATAGTATAAATGCTTTGCCTGAAAGATTCAACTTGGGATTTCTTCGGGTTAATGAATCAGAAATCCTGAAAGCATTGTTGGAAATCGATCCATCGAAGTCCGCTGGACCTGATGGATTTTCACCATTGTTTTTAAAAAAAGCTGCTAACTCTTTAGCTAAACCATTATCCGTTTTATTTAATCTTTCACTTGATACTGGCTATTTTTTGAAGGAATGGAAAGTCTCATTCTTAACCCCTATCTTTAAAGCTGGATTAAAACAAAATATCGTAAACTACAGACCGATTTGCAAGATTTTAACTATCCCAAAGATTTTTGAAAAAATTATTTGCGAAAAAATGTTCTTTGTTGTAAGGGAACATATATCTGTCTTCCAACATGGGTTTGTATCTGGTAGATCAACTGCTACGAATCTTTCCATTTTCGTCAACCACGTAGTATTTGGTTTTAAGAATAATCTTCAAACTGATATTATTTTCACGGATTTTGCGAAAGCATTCCACAGAGTTAACCACAAGATTTTACTTCAGAAACTGGCTTTTCTAGGTATTCATTCAAATTTGCTTTCTTGGATTGAATCTTACCTATCGGATCGAGTCCAAATTGTTAAAATTGACAGTTATTTTTCTGAGCCTATTCATGTACCATCTGGAGTTCCTCAGGGAAGCCACATAGGACCATTGTTATTTCTTTTATTTATTAACGATTAACCAGAGATATTTAATCACTCACAATGTCTTCTGTACGCCGATGACTTAAAGCTTTACAGAAAAATTAACTCAATTCAGGACTGCTTACTTCTGCAAGACGATCTTTTAAGGCTTTCGCGTTGGTGTGGATTGAATTATTTGCACTTAAATGTTGCTAAATGTCAAGTACTTACCTGTTTAAGAAAACATAACCTTATTTTTCACACCTATAGGTTATCTGATTCTCCTTTAGAAAGAGTGTCAAAAAAGAAAGATCTGGGTGTTATCCTTGATCAAAAGTTAACTTTTAATCCTCATATGGATTTAATTATCAACAAAGCTAACTCGATGTTGGGCTTTGTTAAAAGAAATACCCGTGATTTTACTGACATTTTTACACTAAAAACCCTGTACTTTTCATTAGTAAGGTCTATTCTAGAGTACTGTTCCGTAATCTGGAACCCTTTTTATATAACAGCCGCTGAAAGAATTGAGAGGGTGCAAGAAAACTTCACAAGGTATACATAATAGATAATTATTTTTCGGATTAGCCGCGTAATAAAAGTTTAAACTTTTATTACGCGGCTAATCCGAAAAATAATTATCTATTATGTCTATTAACAACCGCGAAAGCCTAAAAAGTTATATTTCACAAGGTATGTTATCTTTAAACTTAACTGGGAATGGTTTGGTGAATTTCCCCGTTACAAAGCTAGGTGTTTGTTGATTGGTATTAACACCCTTTCACTCCGCCGGCTATATTTTTCTATTATGTTTATTCGTGACATACTTTCTTTTCGAATAAAGTGTTCATTTTTATTAGAGAGATTGGGCTTTCATATCCCACCAAGAAACACTCGGGGTAACATCTTATTCCATGTAAATTTTCATCAAACTAATTATGGTTCCAATGAACCGATATCACGTTGCATCAAGGAAGCAAATTCTGTATATTCGTATATTGATATAATGTATAACTCTTCTAGGGAAACCTTTAAGATTAATTTGTTATCTATTTTAGCTAATAATTTTTAATATCAACTTCCTATTTATTTTCCCTGCATTATTAAAAAAAAAAATATGTTATAGTTATACATAGTATTAGAATATTGTTATCATAGTCTATAGGAGTTATTCTGTTTGACCAAATAAATAAATAAATAAATAAAGTGTATGAATGCACTATCATTGAGGTAACTACAAAGAATTTTTATTTCAGTTCATGGCATTTGGGATTTTGTACCCTTTCAAATCCCAAATGCCAAAATCCCGAATGCCAACATCCCGAATAGACAGAATCTCAAAGGTCAAAGATCCCGAATGCTTTTGAGATAAAATCCCGTATTTTAATACTTTTTTAGTACTATTTCAGTACTTTCAAATAAACCAAACAGCTATGTTTGGCTTGACTTATGTTCATTTTGGGATCTCAAAAAAGTGTCTAAGTAGGTAAAATATAAAAATCTCGAATGCAAAATTTTCAAAAAATCTAAAATGCAAACAAATCACAAAGTGTATATATGTACCTACTACCAAAAATAAAAACACCAAGGCCGCTGAGACTCGTGGTAAATTTTAGGCCGAGAAAAAACTGAGACAATATCTACTACCCTTAAGTCATCTGAGATGCGATAGAACCTTTTTTTTTTGCTGTTTCTGGTCTATATTAAACAAAAGTTTCAAGGAACATCGTTAAGAAAATCCCATAGCACTGATGCTAAACCTTCTAGTGACCAAAATCTGACCAAAAACAGACCCAAAAGTACAAAAATTTAATAAATTTTCCAATCTAAGCATAGAAATTTTTTGTATAGACAAAATATAGAACGACAGAAATGTATATCCTTCTATCAGATCACAATTATAAAGTTTGATATTGCCCATTCACAATCATAATAGAGAACCATTTAAATTCATCCTATCCTTGCGTAAACTCGCTAATAAAATTGAACTCTGGAGAATTTAATTTCAATTGAAATTGTATTATTCATATAGCCACCTCTTAACTATACAGCCTCCAATTGAAATGCGATTACCAACTGCGCCGCGAAAAACATTCCATGTATATTTAGAAAAAATAATTCAGTTGCACTCACTTGCTAAATGCGTAATTATATAGCACATAGGACGCGCCTGGCATAATTTTCTTGGCAGTTCTTGCTACGTAGGCATAATATTAATTTTTTTGGAGGCAGGAGCGTGCAATGTTTCTTGCCTTGCCACACATGAGTGTGTTTTGTGTTGTGTGTATCGACTTCTTTATAGATTGCGCGTCTGCAATTATTAATACGATCACTTACAATATGTGCAGCATCTTGCCCCAAAATGGGGTTATCGAACTAAAGTTAATCGATTTTATTTTGTTGTTGCTTTATTTCACCAAATTATTATATATTACGTTAAACGATGTTCACTTCATTTTGCATGCGCGCAAAACTCTTGTGTGGCGTTGAGTTTGCCTTATAATTTATTGTATAAACTTTTGGAAAAAAATAAAACAACAGGAAAAAAAATTATAAAAAAAAGCTTAAAAATATAGTTTTTCCATTGTACGCCTTGCAGTTTATCAACCTATAATTTTTGACCGATGCATCTTGAAGAAAATAAAAAAAAAAAAAAAGAGTGAACAAGAAAATTATAAATACAAGTTGCGTGCAGCATCAGTATCTGCTGCGTGTGGTGCTTCTCAATTGCACTTAGGACACTTAAGAACCCTGTCCATTGATTTATTTACCCCATAATTTGTTTTTTTCTTAAAAATAAAATAAAAATAAAGATTCGATCAAACATATTACACGTCGATCAGACGCGCACAAACTGCGCACCGAGTGCGAAGATTAAAGGACTAAACGAAGAAGGTATTATATACCCCGACCGCGACCCAAAGACTGTTGGCCATTTCGGCCATTTTCTTCTTGTTTTTTTTAAGCAGGTTGGAACCCTTTTAATGGAGATTAATTACTAGGATACACCGGACTTCCAGTACTGACAGTCTACTCGATTATTGATTCACATTGTGCAAGACCCATGATAACGAGGACGTGGCCATAATGCCACTAAAGTGGCAAACAATTTAATAGTTTCTTCCGCTGTCGTATATCGGGTCTGTCATTATAACAGTTATTAACACAATGCCATGGTGGCGATGAAATGTACGCGTTGCATTGCCCACAGTTTAATTTGACTATACCCGTGTTATTCAGTGTATAGTGCTTTGATGCAGCTGCATATGGTGCTGAATAAAAACAGGGGCGTACCTTCTTAAAAAATCTGTGTTATTATTCCAAATATTTGTTTCAAAGAGTCTATTTCATGTGCAAAGCCCTATTTTTGAGTTTCTTGAAGCTATCACTTCTATAAAGCTTGTTAAGGTGGTTAAGGTTTTTCGTCCTTTTAAAGAGAGCCAATAAATGTTTCTGTTTACATAAGCGAATTTGAGAAGGGAATAGGTTTGATAGGTATCTTCAAAGAAGATAAATCGTTAGTTAGATGTGTCTAAAAACTTTGTCCATCATCAATTTGATATAAACCTCCTAAAAGTTCAGTTGGGATCTTACCACGAAGCTTCTGTAATTTTATCCACAGATAACACTTGTCCTGTCAGTAAAACAATTTATGGTATTTCGAAGCTTTTCGAAGTCAAGTGTCTCATGACAAATACGCTCCTGGCTTCATTTGCTGTATAGGTAATATAGCTGAAAAGAGTTTGGGTTTTGTGGTTTGTTTAAAAGTGTTACTAAAAAGCACACCAGCCTGCTTGACCACACTCAAAATCAAATTCAGGGTGGTATAGTTGGTTGAGATGACATGCGTTTTTATGCGACAGTTTACTATGAAATAATAGTTAAACGAAACTACCGCAAATAAATATAACCAAGGGTGTTTCATAATCATCAACAGAAAAAAAAGAGGGGTTTACTAGTTTTAATAAACTTTGCAACCACTCTATAGACTTTGGGTAAAATTTCTTCAATGAGGTCTATATAGTTGATGCACTTAATGTAGGTCGCGTGTGGTTTTTGTGCGGGAGAGAAGGCTTTTCCTCATTTTTCCGGATTTGTATAATTAGCTTGGTGTATATTTTCGTGCTTGCAATGGTTGCGTATGGAGTGTTGGTATAGTAATATTGCAACAATTTAATAGGCAAATTGCGTGCGTGATAACGATTTGTAGATAGCGGTGTGGCTGTAAGTCGTTATAGTTGAAATATTTTATAGCTGCGCTCGTGATACTCTGTGATTTTGAAAGTAAATATTTGCAAAGAGTTAAATTAAAATGAAAATAGTATTTATTTTGAGGACATAAAATGTTATCTAGATTTAAGAGACTTGAGGTTTGTTGACAGATATTAAGACAAGTTGTTTTCACAAATAAATGCATTTAAATGCTAAATTAATGTTCCAACCTATTGAATAATTTTGAATGAACAACAACAACTTATGCGTGTTACTATACCAAGTTTATAGACTGGAATATGCTTCGGCAAAAACTTGGGGTAGAAACTAGAAACTTTTAAATATCTTTCATCATGGTAAAAGATTGAAAAGTAATAATAAATAATAATTTATCTGAATATTAGAACAGAAACAATAATTTCTTATTCAAAGTGTTTCTTTTTTTTTTTAATTTTGTATCAACTTTTGAATAAAGAAGTCTAAGAACCGATAGGTGGCTCAAACACCCTTTACAAACGAATTTGTTGCCCCTTCTCAAAATAACCTGAAATTTTTGTTTTCACTAAATACCTTTAGGCTTCCACAAGATCCTTAACCAAACGACCGGTTAGCCGGTACCGGGTACCCGGTTTCCGGCTAATTGTGAAATGGCTCTTACTCTAAAGACTGAACTAACATCAAAACCAACATCTTCAGAACTAAAGCTCTTCCGAACTATTCCAAAAATGTTTTCGGGAAGAAGATGCGCTATCAATGTGATTTTTTCAATATGGTTCTGGAGCAAATAGTGCGCAGGGTAGGAATTAACACTGAAGGCAGATTTTTAACAGATCTGTCCAAATTCTAGCGTATTCTGGACGATATTAAAATTATCGGGCGCTCCCAACAGGCTGTTGATAGCCAACTATGAAGATTTTATGAGAAAATAAAAAGATAAAAAAACAACAACTTCATTGGCTCTCAGCCACTTTGGGAATGGACAAATAATGCTCAAGCCAAGAGAGTCTTTGCATCCAAGGCCCACGGTTTGAGAGAACGAAGAAGACTGAACCTCTGGCTTAAATACCAAACCATCTTGTATACTAGAAACTTTAGTCAAGGAGACTCGAAGAAGGGTGCCCGTAGAGAATGGAAGGCTGCCTCGTCTCAGGCTGTGACCCTTCAGAGACTAGGAGCCACAAAGCTATTAATACATTTATAAAAGGGTTGATGCACCCGTTGAACACTGCTAAGAAGGTTCCCTCACCTATACCTACTTCCTACTAAATCTAAATTACGACATTATCCTTATTAATTTAGTTTACATCAGTAAATAGGCCCATTCCCAACTGCGGTAGTTTATTTAAACATCTGAATGAAGAAAACTCCCTTACATTTTAATGACACTATACGAAGAAGAAGACAAAATAAAAATCAAAACCAAGAATATATAACTTAATAAAATGAAATTCAAGTTGTTGTTCTTTTTAAAACACTTCACAAATGGTTTAGTCATTCTTTCAAAAGGCGCGTAAATCCCGTTGGTCATTCATTAAATCCAGCGCACGAAGCTACACCAACAAAAAAAAAGGTTAAAACTAAAAGTTATCTATGAATGCAATCAAGATAATCTATGACTCTGGTTTAATCCTGGAGTATACCTACAGTTAAATTGTTTACCAACCTTACATATACCCTGTATAGGTACGTGATGGTGCATTCATCCACAAGAAATGCAAATACAGTCAACTCCGATTAACTGAAAAATTTGGTTATTTGAAACACAGAGTTTTGCACTCTCGTATATGAAAAAGAATATGCCAAAATATTTTTTCCTGAAATCACTTATGAATTCCTTCACTTAACTGAAAATTGCTTAGCTCCAATTAAGGGAAAGATTTATTTCTCTTAAAATGGTTGATTTATTCTGAAACAGCTCCGAATTAAACAAACAAAACTATAAAACAGAATTCTTCTGCCATTATATTCGAGTACTTTCTGGGCAAAATTTGGTAATCTGTCAAATTTTGAGGATTGGAGAATTGGAGATGAAAATCTATCAGAGCGAAGTTAAACTGTGCAAAAGTAGGGTAGAGCGAGGCTAGTTGGACCACTTTTTACTTGAAGTCTTATAACTTTTTACCTATTCATAACATAACAATGAAACTGGGATCTATAGAAAGAATGTAACTTTGGCTTCTTTAATAAATTTTAAAAAGATAAAAATATGTTATAGCAGAAGAATAAGATTAATTTAAATGCACTAAGTCCAAGTGGTCTAACTTGCCCCACCAGCGGGGCAAGTTGGACCAGTAGATAGGTAAGTTGGACCAAAGCTTAAAAAGTGGAAAAAGAAGCTCTATTAAGGACATAAACGCCGTTAGTTTGAACTAAATTTGTTCACAAACTAAAACTTAATTCGAATCACAACTTAAGATAACGTAAATGATCCCATGGGGCCATGGCCAATAATAGGGAATTTTGAATGGATCTGGATTTCAGCAAGAATGGTATTGCACCTACTCCTCCAATCAATAACACCATACAGCAATAATATTATTTTTCCTTTTTGAAACTTTATGTGTCCAAAATTTTTCATACTATTTTCCAATATAAAAAAAACAGCGGGGCAAGTTGGTCCAACTAACCCCACACCTACCTTGATGAATATATTCCGTCACTTTGAAATTAAACACTTTGAATTTTACAATTTCAAAAATGGAATATAAAAATTCAATAACAGAACTCCCAAAATTACTGTACTTTGTTGAAAAATTCGCACGTTTTCATCACGATAACACAAAAAGAAACAAATTCGTTTTTTTTACTTTTGTACCCAAAAAACGCAAATAAGCGCGTGGCTTTTCTTTGGCAGAAGAAATCCGCCTTAAACCAGTTTAGCACGTGTGATTTAGTAACTATGCTTCATTCATGTATGATCGTCTTTATTTGGCACTTGCTGTTTCTGAGTTATTGGCATGGTCCAACTTGCCTCGTGGTCCAACTAGCCCCGCTCTACCATACTTACACGAACGCATTCAACAAGCAATTTCTACCACTTTTTAAACGTTACCAAAAAGTAATCATAAATAACTTTCTAAGCAAAGAAGTTAACAAACCACAGCAATTGAATTTCTATTGTTATTTTCAAATTTAAATATTTTAAAGTGAAAGAAATTCAAATACACTTAAAAAAATTATTGTTGTTTAAAAATTTAGTCTAAGTATTTTTGAAATCCAAAACTCCTGCGCGAGTTATTAGCAAAAATCAAAATGAACATAAAAAACAAAATGGCGGCCAAATGACTCTAGGTACAGTTGTGAGAAATGTGGTTTTAGACTCGTGAACCAATACATTATCGAATAGTGAAGTCAAACCTGACCTCGGATTTAGTTCCCAGCGCTCCATATAATGAAATCTAACTTGAACGTACTAGCACCTGTAAATCCGATTTTCAACATTTCGTTTATAGAACCGAGAGCCAGCAACGTCAAAAGATGTTTAATTTTAGTACAGCTTGTTTTTCGATATAATTATGAACAGTTAATACATTGTGTTCACTTCTAACTTATATTTGCGTAAGAGCAGTTTGGCTAATGAGAAGTATTGCCTTGTCCGCCATTTTGAAAAAAAGGCGTTGAAAAACGTAATTGCAATATTCTTGGTTCTATTGGACTTTTGTATTCTTCTATTTTGTTATAAATATCTTTTATCCGAACCGGGTGGCAGACTTATAGGGGAAGCCATCTAACAGAAAAATAACTATTTTGCACATTACACAAAATAAAAACACAAATAAAACAATAAATTTGTTTCCCAAATATGTATGTACATACCTACATATATTTTCGCATGGATTTTGTTTCTGACCTATTTCCTTAAGCCAAGATTACATTTATGTAAGCTTTACTTAGGTATACCATTCATGTCTTACAGAAGAAAGAAGTTTTACATTATACATAGATGAACTTACAGTCAGAATTATTGGTTTCGTAAGTTTGGAAGCTTATCACTGCATGCCGGTTGAGTAAGCTGTGAGAATTCCGTAAGTTGAAAAAAACGTATTTAGCTAGGTTTTCATCGCATATAACTCTATGATGAAACCGCGAAAAATAGCCATAATAGACGCGAGAGAACAATGTACTGAGCTAGAAACTCCAATTGAAAGCCGGGAAAGAACAAAAGCAAGAAAATTATGCCAGGCGAAAAGGCTCAACATGCTGGATTGACGTTGGAAGAAGAAGCACGAAGACCCATGTTAAAATGTCCGGATTTATTTTACACTGAACTTATTCATCGGTCTTAGGCCATGTAGGAGACATTGCATTCGTTTTTTCAGCACTTCAACCGAAAATATTGCTGTATGGAACGGACAAGGAACTGCCATGCTGTTGTTCCATTGGTTACATTGACTAACAGACATTAGTAGGCCTATATTTTGTTGACCTCCTTAATGTGAACATTAATATACGTTCCACATTCAGCCATAGTTACTGGTGTTAAAATGTGAAGTAAACTTGTTGTTGTTGGAATTTACATTTGAATTTTTTTTTTTTTTGGAAAATTTTAAATACTTCTTAATGTTCACATTAAGAAGGTCAACAAAATACGCCTAGTATCAAAGTGGAAATTGGGTGAATACGCTGTCACATGGTAGCTGCATGAATAAATTTAAAAGATGCAGAAATTTGGATAGCCATTGAATTTGTAAGCTTGAACTTTCCAGGCTCGTGACCGAGTTTGTCATAGGCATTAAATAAATTAACAATTTACGTGTTAATGTGTGTCCGCCTGGACGTCAACACGAACGAATTTTCTTGCATCACACACAAATCTTTATTGATCTGGAGTTCTGGACGCGACTTAAGATCAACACTGAGTGAAAAATAGGTTGACTAATCTGGGTATATTATTAATGAAAATGGAGCTCACAAAGAATATGGATTTCGATGGTTTAATCGAAACATTTAGTGCAACAAAAGCTCGTAAGCTCCCCTTACCGCCCCGGGTGCCACTGGCTCTTAGTCCGCCCTTACCTCCTTTCCCGTCTGAGAATCCCGAGCAAAAAATTCAGATTGCAACTCAAAGATCTTTGGTACAGGCAAATAAATTAGGTAGGGGAGAGTTGGTACGATTGTAATGGTGCACAGTGGCCCGTTTCTTTAATTTTGGCGACAAAATTATTTCCCCGCCAATTCTTGATACAAATTAATGAAATTTGGTACACTTAATGATTTGGGAATGTTGAATTCCGAGGTACTGCCTATTACCTACTTCAAACATAAGCTACACACTTTAGTTCAGAACATGGTACCGAATTTCTAAATTAAAAAAGTTATTGCCGAAGTCAGGAACTGAGTCAAGTTTATGTTTGAAATGTTCTTAAATAGGTTTGTTCGATGTCAGCACTGGGGGCACTGGGTCGCCCTGAACTAGCTCTCATGTGTTTTATGTGAAACTTTTTTCACCCCAGTTTATTTGCACTATGTTCTATGTGTGTTCGGGGCGAGCACTGAACTCGCTCTGACGCACCCCAGGTTTTTTCTCGGGGAAAGAAATCAGAGCTGCGAAATTGAAATCAGCTGTTGGTAAGAGTTAAATGTCAAAAGAAAAGAATTAACTTTGCAAATTTTTATGACGAAATAAATGGTAAATGTGAAATGTTTTGTATACTATTTTGTTACTATTTATTAATTTATATATTAATAAACGGAATGCTTAGAAAAATATTTGGAAATCTAGTGCCTGCGTAAAGATTTTGACATTTGAATGAAATTCCCCAGTGCGCCCTGGGGCAGGAAACATCGAACAAACCTAATAGCTACTTTCTTATTAAAATGACTCCAATACTGATTGGTACAACATTGTAAGAAGATGGTCCAAAATATTGAGAAATGTTCCCAAGAGATTTGAACTAGTATTAGTGCTAGTTTTTGGTTTGGTTTCTCTTTCTTACATTTATATCGAAATACAGCCGTCCTTTCATGGTGTTTCAATCGATACAACGAAAAGGACGGCTGAAAAAATTTGACTTTACCTCTCGTTCTTTCAGAACACATACACGCATCAAAGATGGAAATGGCAACTGATTTTGTTTAGCGGTAGTAAAATGCCCTAAATTAGATTTCTAGGGATTATAATGTTGAATTAATTTTTCAGTTAAGCTGAGTCGACTGTCAACATTTTCAGATACTTCACGTGGACTAAAGAAAGAGTATCTATCTTATGAGTGTCACCTCGGTCGCACACGGTACGATGAACTACATACATACATTTGCCTTCTTTCCCCTTTTCCTTCTATGTTCATCGTCATCATCATCATCAAAAAACACGAATAGACGGACTAACAAAAATAATAATAATGTCGGATTTTTGCCGCATGTCGGCCATTAATACTTTAACCTCTTGTACCGAATGTATAGGCAGGTAGGTATGTATAGGATGGTTTACCGGTGCTTCGTTGTAGTTAGTATTAGTGCATGCGACACAAAACCAAGTAAGCAATAAAAACATGGTTGACAATCTTAAATCTTATAAGATAGGTGGCCATCGTTGTTGTGTTGTATTATAACTTACCCCTCCTCTTCCTTGTTTGTGGTAGATTCATAACAATCCAGCAGACAAGACGATGACTCCGTTTTTCCATTTTGCAGTCCCGGTTTTTTTTTAACAATTCTTTCTTTTTTTTGGGTTATTTTGATTATGTTCTCTTTGTATTTTAGGTACCTATGTACCTATACACAGTGTTTTAGATTTTTTGTTTTGTTAAATTCTACCTGTATTTTGAAAGGGGATCTTGAAATATATCTACAGGTAGAAGAGAAGAAGTATGAGGTTTGGTGCCTTGGGCAAAGTATTGCCAATTGGAACTAATTCATCGTACAAAATTATTATTTGAATTTATAACCCATCAATTATTTCTATTATAGTTAGGGTAATAAGGGAAATTTGATTGTTAGTGCATAATATTCAAAGTTTTTTTTGTTTTCTCATTAAACTTAAGAAACTGAGATGTACCTTTTGCAAACTCGCCATATTTAATCAAATGTCAAAATCTGAGCTCTGAGAAAAGGTCTCCAGATCAGTGTATTAATAAAGCAAAGTTTCAGTGTATTTAATCTCTTATTTTTTTTAATGAGCGTGCACTAAAGGAGTTGTGACTACCCTTAAAATGATTTAACACAGAATTAGAAAAAAAGGGAAGGATTCAAGAAGAGATACCGATGCAATTTGGCTTCTGAATATCAAAATGAGAGGGAAATATAGAGTCACATGAAGCATTCCACATTCGGGTAGTGCGACTAAGAAAAGAATCTCAATACCTACCTTACAGTACGCCCAAAATTGGGCTCAAGGGCAAACTGATGTGCATTGTTAGAAATACGAGTATTACGGGGAGGAATGCAAATAGCTATTTCAGTAGAACGTTGTTTGTAAAAATAGCGATAAAATAGTGACAGACACGAAACATCGAGCGATGGAAATGTTTCCGTTATAGCTCTATTGCCTATCAATTTTAAAGCTCTATTTTGAATTCTATCCAAGAGACCTAAATGGGTTTTAGAAGCACTTAACCAAATATGGGAGTTGTACCCAAGCTTTTGATGAATAAAGGCTTTATAGAATACAGCCACATCAGAAGGGGACACAAATTTCTTGCGTCTTCGAAGAAAACCTGGACATATCGCAGCATTCAATTTCCACATCCGAATAACAAGGAAGTGAATCTTGAAACGAATATGAAAAGCTGAGGGTACTGTCGCATCTGCAAAACAATTTAATGGATTGGATTTTTCAGACAAAAGATCATTTACGAAAATAAGGAAGAGAGTCGGAGACAAAACGGAGCACTGGGGCACACCAGCATTTATTTTATGAATATCAGACTTGGAACCGTCCAACACAACTTGTATTGATCGAACAGAAAGGTAATTTCTATTCCAACGAAGAAGAGTTTCATTAATACCAAATGCGAGCATTTTCGATAAGAGAGCTTGATGCCAAACTCTATCAAACGCTTTTGAAATATCAAGTGCAATAATCTTACTTTCTCCAAAACGATGTAAAGATTTGTTCCACTGCTCGGCCATACTTCTTCTAGATATTTCTTGACCTGATGATAAATTTTATCCTATGCGGGATAAAATGTCTCATTCCGTAAGGAATTAAGTTTGTGACCATATCTGCTTTGGAGTCTACGTCACTATCGAGGAAGTGAGTAGTTAAATGCCCTGAAGTTACTGTTGAGACCGTCCCAGTTGGCTTTCTCATATTGCCAAACGGTTCTCATAATAATTTTTCTTTAACTGAGTTTTGTTGGCACGAGAAACTAGCAGATATAATATGACACAATGGTCTGACGTGCCTAGAGGCGATAATACACTAAACCGTGTATTTATCAGGATAAGAGGTAAGAAACAAGGGGCTTGACGGTTTGACCTGCAACGTCTGGCATACGAGTTGGTTTGTTGACAAGCTGTGTAAGATGGTTTAACTTAGCAATTATGATATCAACTTTCCTTTCTTCGGGTGTTTCCTGGCCATAAAAGCGCAGCAACGAAGAATTGTGTACATTGAAATCGCCCGCAATTAAGATTTCTGTGTGAGGATAATGGGCAAGAAATCGGACAGAGCATCAAATTTGTTAAAAGTTGAATTTCTCTCCAAATTTGGACTTCGATAAATATAAATAAAGCTTGTGTGAATGATGTGCTTGTTTACTGTAAATTATAACCACATGAAATTAAAGTTTGTGTACGAATACATACCGTGTATTGTGGTTGAAGTTAGTATACAAAATCCTTTCTAATATATACGGCTAGACCATGGTGGGGAAGAATAATGGCACCAAAGTCAGAATGAATGATCAGAATTTTCACCAATCTGAGTTTCACTCAATGCCAAAACAGCTGGTATGTTTTTTGCGGAAAAAAACATAGATACCGCGGCATATAAATTCTTTCTGACTTCACTAATATTGCAAAAGTACACACTAAACTCTCCAATCATTTCAATATTAAAATCTAGCTAAAAAAACTGAAGACAGACAATAAACTAATGACTTCCATTAAAAGATTGCATTAATTGGCTTCCCTTTGAATGCAAACGAATGCAAAGATTACAAAGAATGCATTCATTCTCAAAAGATTACATTCAATTGATTACTGTAAAATGAATGGGGTACAAAATTATTGCAATCATTCAAATATCAAATGAATTGTGATTGCAGAATTTGAAGTCGCAGTCTCAAAGTGCAAAGTCAATAAATGCAATCTTTTGATTGAATTCAATAAATGATTGCATTCCCAAAAGATTATGTATTTTTTTTTACAACTCGGTTCCAGATTATATTATTAAGTTGCTCTTTTTCTCCCACTTCTTGTCAGTAAACGCAAATGTCCTAAAATAAAATAAAATATTTTCCCTTTAACAAAGACTATATGAACTTTTTATTAACATAATAACTGGGCTTACAATCATTAAGTCAATAGAAATGAGAATTCCCGTAAGCCTACCCTAAAACCTCCTTGTTCCTAATTTTATGGCGAAACATTTTGTATATTATTATCATGCTTTCATTACTATAGTCGATAATGACATAAAGTCTATTTGCTATATAATAAAATCAAAAATTAAATATTTTACAACCATCGTTTAACAACCAAACAAGCACATAAAAACCACAAAAAAACCTTTTGGGAAAGCCGCTTCCGTTGTTTGTTCGTTAAATGTTTTCGTTCTGACCGAATTTCAACAGCATGCCCACATAAATCCTGCCTCACATTTTACTTGAAGTTTTTATATCCTTTTTATATCTTTTAAAACACTTGATGCGAACGTATTATACTACGTAAACAAACTGTGACGATATGTCGTTTTTTTTTTGTTTCTCTCTTTGGTTTAACTGAATGGTGCATATAGTAAGCATAAAGGGATACAAGAGCTCTTTATAGAGTAACGTTTATATTATAGAGTATCACCAAAAGGCGGAGGCGCTCTTTATAGAGTAACGTTTATATTATAGAGTATCACCAAAAGAACAAAGTTCAACCGATTGAAGAGTGTAGGAGGGGAAGAATATATACTATATATATTGTGGTTTTATTACACAGACGGTTGTAAAATAAACAATTAGCTTCTGTGTATATAATATGATGATCATAGAGAGCAACAAAAACACTTGTCGAACTCAAATTTTATCTAGTGAAACAGGAAACAAAAACGAAGCGCCAGGCACTTAGATTTATAGCAATTTTATAGACCATTTAAGAGGGCATTAAAGCTGGGATATTCTTTTTTAAACGATGTGTAAAATTTGTGTAGCCATAACATTAAGCTATGAGAGTACACATGCGGTGGGAGGAGCTAGTAAAAAAGTATATCCCTTTGATGTTAGAGTTTAAATAAAACATCAAAGTGTATCTAGAGATGGATGAGAACCAATCTTGTGTTTTTTAGAAAATGTGAGTAAAGCAATATGTGAGGGTTATTGATTATATGCTTAAATGAATAAATCAATTTGGATTGAATAATTTATAGTAATCAATAATACATATTTTATAGCTACAATCGAAGTCGACTTCCCATCATATTAAGAACCACTTAAATGCAAGTTTCCTGACAGAAGTAACCTCCGATTTGAGCGCTCTCGTTTTTTGATGACTATTTTGGATCAAATTACGTTGTATAGCAAAATGTCTTCTTAGTCTTAGTCCAATATAGCTACATATTAGGTTTTCTTTTTAATAAGAAATTGGGTTATAACTTTTATAAGCGACATTCATTTTTTCTGTTACTAGCTAAGTATCAAAAATTACATGGTTAAATAAGGTTAAAAGAAAGATTATATGGGGAACTGTATAGCATTTCAATCGAATTTCAATGATTACATTGCACTCTCTAGGAGCAGATTGAGGGGAAGTTTATTCAACGACTGCTTTTCTGGTTCTGGCTAAGCGATGGTGAGATGAGCCTTTCTCCGCCTTTTCATCCTGACAACCCTTACTCGAGTCCATAATGTGATGGGCTCCCGTTCAGTCGTGGCTCATTACTATTAGTATTTAATTTGATTGAAGATAATTTTTTTTTTCCTGGAAATACTCGACAAAAATTTCCTTTAAGCCCGATAAATGTAGATTGTTGACCATCTGTTGTCTGGAACTTCAAGGAATCTCTAGTTAGCTCTACTTTGCCCTTGCTTCACTGGGATAAGTACCTAAGTTGCGGTTTTCTCGGATGACCCATTTTAGGCCAGTTCATCTGCCGTTCCCGTTCAATTTAACTTTGGCAACTATTTATCCAGTTGGACTTTGCGGTGCTTGATGAAAAAGCCGATACTTCTTTCAACTGTGTACTTCACATGTGTTAAAATATTTTGCGGATTCGCAAACTGCAATTTTTAATCCTTTATAATCCTCTGATTGGGCGGAATTCAGAAGTCTGAATGTTCAGTGCTGAAATTTGAGACAAAAAATGCACCCTACTGTCAATTTCACAAGGTCTCTGTGAATTATATTTATGTATTATTTGTTATCTCTCGTCCGTAAAGAACGAAATATGAAATATGATATTATGACCTGGTTTTTTTTTACCCTTATTGTACTGATTGGAAAAAAATGTCAGTAACACCTTTTCAGACCAAACGTAACATACATAAATTTCAAAGCACTTAGAACAACGTCCATCCACTTAATATATTTTTAAATAGATAAACGTAGGTATATATTTTCTTTTTTAATTATTTTATTTCGATTTTTGTTAATTTTAACATTATTTCCACTAAAGGGGAACAAATAAAGTGCGATTTTTTTATATTAATACGAAACTTTTGTAATATTTTTAAATTTTGTCTTAAACACCAAAATATGATAATTATTGAAGACCCAAAAATATCGTAAGTGCCAAAAATGCCAGAAACAACTTGTGTCTTGTTTACGATGATTTAATTAAACTAGTCTCGTCCCCACATATCGTGTCGAAATTCGACACCACTCAAAAAATGAAAGCTAGCTATAAAATATTTGAAAATTGAAGCAAAAACCAAATTTTTTATTTTTTAAATTTAAATTATTGAATGTGCACAGTGTGCGGCAGTATAAAATGGTACTTAGTTAAAATGGACCCATGCAGCCTTATTCATAAACGCACCATAGCAAGTGTATAGCGCTATCCACTCGTTATAATGCCTCTGAACGCGAAAACCTTATTCGTAAAACTTATACAACGTAACATAGTCTCATAATAAGCTAAACGCGTTTGGAGGTTGAATAGTGGCAACATAATAGGCCAAGAAAAATGGGTTCCGAGGTTGAAAAAATTAATTCATGAAATATTAAAATTGGAATCGACGCATAATATTGCAACCTCTATAACATATCCAAAGTCCCCCAAAATCCCCGCATTGGCTTTTTGTGTAGATGCATTTGAAGAGGTGCAGACGTGAAGAACTTGGAGGTCTATCAAACTTAAATATTTGGTACAGTTTTGGTACAACCTAACCATATGATACAAAGGTAGTTTTAAACGCTGAATCTCATCATCGTGTCCTGTAACCCCGGTTGGGGCATAGGGTGTCAACAAAACGTCTCCATCCTTCACGGTCTGCTGCAAGGTACTTTAGCTGTGGCCACGTCTTTCTCTGGGATTCTGCTTCCGCTAAGACAGTTGATTTCCATGTTGTTCTTGGTCTTCCAACCCGCCGTGCACCCTGAGGATTCCATTCAAAGGACTGCTTTGCAATTTCATCGTTTGGTTTCCTCAGTTTGTGACCAATCCAACGCCATTTACGCTTTCTTATGTCGACGTCCAGCCTCTCTTGACTTGTCCTGCGCCACAATTCCTCATTTGATATTATTTGTGGCCAGCGAATCTTTAGGATGTGGCGAAGACAGCGATTCACAAAAGCCTGCATTTTCTTCGAAATGGTAGACGTGACTTTCCAGGTTTCACAAGCATATAACAGCACGGATTTGACATTGGATTCGAAGAATCTCAACTTAGTGCGTAGGGAGATTTGACTGGATTTCCAAATTGGGGACAGGGTACCGAAGGCAGCACGAGCTTTATTCATTCTACTTTTAACGTCCAGATCCGTACCACCGTTTGCAGAAACAATACTGCCAAGCAGTGACGTGCGGCACTCGAACGAACTGGGTAGACAGTTATAAATTAAATTCATTATTTTCCATCTTATCCAGTCAAAAATTAAAAATGTTAACAAAGTCCAAAAAACAGCGTATTTCTCTTTGAAATCAAACGTTAAACTTCACACAAGACTTCACGAACGTGTCTAAAAAACATGGCTACAAATAAGGAACTCTATTAATAATTAGCAAAAATTAAATACCTATTTAATACAAGAATACAAATTACAAAAAATTGTACACAGATAAGTATATTTATCAAATGCTTGTATTTTTTTGAAACAAACGTTGAAGGGCCAAGATATGTACATAGCCCACATAAAGTTTTAAAAACATTATTTTGAAAACCTTTTCAAGTCTTAAAAACTGTCCTTGAATATGTCATCCTCATCCTTAATATTTTTTGTTGAGATAATGGTGATCAAAGACAAAAGTATGCATTTGTTTGACTAAAAGTTATATAGGTACACCAATCTCAAACAAACAAAACTGGCAGACCTAAATTGATTTATTAAAAAAATCAAGAAACTCATAAAACAAAGAATATAATAGGTAGAACATTTGATTCTCGTACCATTTCTCTCAGTCGCAATGAGGCAATAATGGTACCATAAAATAAATATGTATTTGAAAAACAATTTCAAAACAAGAAGAAGCACACCAGCTTCAAAATGCTTTTTGTTTCGACTCAATATGATCCCAAAGATACAGCTCTTCAAAACGCACAAGGGAGGATTATTATTCCCTTAATTTTGTTTTCGTCAGTAGTGTACTTCTGCGAAAGAGTCCAGCCTTCCTACCTATTGCATTTTTTAGGATTGACCTACAACTGCCCTCTCCTCTTTAATCTACTCCAAAAATAAAAAATTAAGAAGTTGTTCTCTTCACTTAACGGTCAACGAAAAAGTTTCGAATTTACTTCAAAATTCAAAGCAAAACAAGCAATAAGACAGATTCGAATCTGTCTACTTGCTCCACATAGAAATTCTACCTGAGCAACATAATCCGCTGATTTTATTTTCATTTAATTTAGGTAGAACGAAAGACTCTGTCTTCGTTTTCTGTCGGGTTTTCCCGAACCACGTAGCAGATGCAGAAGGAAGAGCCATAGCGAAGCTAGTGTTTGTATTGTGTGAGAGCATTGAGATTTTTTGCTTTGTGGATTGTGGTTGTTGGTAGAGGTCAAATAAATTATCTAAAGAAATAAAAGTAGGTGTGGAAAATGTGAGTGTGTGAATAGTAAGGGATGAATGCATGATTTATGTTCGTTAAATTATAGGTGTTGAAAATTTGAGATAGGCTATGGATGTTAGTGTTAGAGACTTAATGCAATGAATGTAAGTAAACACAGTTTTTTTTTATTGTAACAAGTAGGTTTCTTTTTTTTTCTCTCTTTACGGTAGGGTAGACACTGTCTAAAACGTCTTATTGACGCACCGTCACTGCTGCCAAGGTAGTTAAACTGTTCCACTACTTCAACTGGGGCGTCTCCTGTAGAAAAATACGCTGCTGTGCGGAGCGGCCTGTGAGCATTTTTTTTGTCTTTTTGCTGTTTATTCTTAGACCACTCGACTCTCCCTTTACTTGCAGGGTTTGGCACATCCCGTTCAGCCCACTGATGTTATTTGCCAGTAGACATTATGTCATCGGCATAGTCTAAATGACTGAGCCTTTCGAACGGTCTCCATTGAATGCCCTGTCGCTCAGCTGTACCAACACTGGCCGTCAATACGTCGTCTATCGCCAGCAGGAAGAGAATTGGCGATAGAACATCCCCTTGTCTCACACCCTGTTGCACTACGAAGGAGTCGGATAGCTGCCCATTGTGCAAAACAAAACACCTTGCGTTGTTGTAGGACTCTTTAATAATGGCAACAATTTTTGGTGGAATTCCTCTACCAAGCAACGATCTCCATATACATTCTCGGTTGACTCGATCAAAGGCCTTCTCAAAATCCACGAACATGAGGTAAAGCGGTGATTGAAATTCCATCGACTGCTTGAGGACGATACGCGGGGTGTTGATATGATCAACCACTGCGGAAGCCAGCTTGATGCCTCTTGAGTGTAGACTCGATTCTATCCTTTATTCGCTCGAGA
Organism: Dasysyrphus tricinctus; assembly: GCA_963921185.1. Classification (NCBI taxonomy): domain Eukaryota; kingdom Metazoa; phylum Arthropoda; class Insecta; order Diptera; family Syrphidae; genus Dasysyrphus; species Dasysyrphus tricinctus. Next base: position 127,740,704 of record OY992530.1, read on the forward strand.
ATGATGGTTGCCATTAGTTTTGGGAAAACGGACAAAACGGTGATACCACGCCAATTGCTGCAATTCTTTAAGTCACCTTTCTTTGGCAACTTAACAATCACACCATCCTTCCAGTCCCTGGGATAGCTTTCGTTTCCCAAATGTTTTGTATCAGCGGATGTAAAATATACTAGGCACTGTTACGGGGTCGGCTTTCAGGAATTCAGCTGGTATTCCGTCCAGTCCAGCTGCCTTGTTGTTTTTGAGGAGATTAATTGCTGCATGGATTTCCGATTCTGACGGGGGTTCGATGTCAATACCCCTATAGGACCTGCGCATCTCGTTTAGTTGGGGCACTTCAGCACTCTGCTCAACTGAATCCTCATTTAGCAGGGCACGAAAATCTACATCTACGAAGCTGATCCTCAATTGATACCAAAAGTGTGTCATCCACATCCATTACAGGATGATTGGTGTTGCTTTTTTTCCCGATAACATCTTTTGGCTATTTGGTACAATTCCCGGATATCTCCTCTTCTGGCAGCGATTTCCGCATTATCTTCACCCTTTTGTCACGTCTCACACAGCGAAAGACCGTCTTATGTGCAATGCGGTACTCTCTTCGCAAGTCAGCGAATTTAATTTCCAAGCAATTAAATTAAAAACTAACTAAGGAACAATTTTTGATTTTGTTTAGGTTGGACTTTGTTAACTTTTCCTACCTAAAATATCGTAACAAAATAATATACCTACATAATCCCAAAAATTGATTAAAACGCAATTTTTTAAATCGAAAAACGAATATCTTGAGGTGATATTCACGAAATTTCAGTCGCAAACCTCAGATTCGGATTCAGCACCTCCAAAAACATAAAGCAGGGAAAAAATCAAAACTATCCTACAATTTACATGGTCAAAACACAATAGGTATGACTGGATTTAAGATTGTACCTTTTTGTCATTTCTTTATATTTAATGTACATATATAACGAAGTATGAGAAGGAATTAATTTCAATTTTTAACGAAAAATAGAAAAACATTATACTGGATGAGCAATTGAGCATGAATTTTTGGTCTCATAGGAAGGGTACAAAATCCTGAATGGCAAAAATGCTAAAATAAAATAAACAAATAAATACATTTTCCCATAGGTTTCAGAGACAATGTTCAGACTGGTCAATTTAATGTATGTTTCGTATTACTCGGAAACTAATTGTAAGAAAAATTTGGCAATTTAGCTGCATAAACTAAAATTAGATTTTTTATCAAATTAGAAAAAAAATGTTAGCAGCAAATTTAAAAAGAACCCACTTATAAAAATTCAAAATATAAAAGATTTCTAATCTTTTTAATAAATTATTGCACATAACTTTTAAAAAAGTATTTTTTTTTTTCAAAACAAGCAAACTGATATATGCCTATTCGAACTTTACCAGTTCTTATAATCAGGCCCGGTAGATCATGTTCAGCCCGAGTGGGTAGTGAGTTGATATAAAAAAAACGAAAGCTATCGAACAAAATGGAAACAAAATTTAAAAAGTTTTTATTAATATTTTATCCATTTTATCTGTAGCATTGGAATAAACATGTTATAGCATTACTATAAAGCCGATCCTGTGACATTGTTGATATTAAATGTTTTGAACTGACCATCAGGGAACAAAAACGCCATTTCTTAGAATATGATGATCCTAGAACTGCTATATAAGCAGATGAACGAAGACCACGAATAATAATCCTTCTAGTCCGTTCGTATTACTGCAAGGACGTTACAACTTCCCTCATGTTTTTAACTGTTCGTTTCGTTTTATCAAAAATTCTAAAGACATATCCTTATCGCTTATCAGCCTTTATTTTTCGAAGTCATCTTTATACAAATTTGCAATAATATCGATTCATTTCATAAATTAAAAAATTGAGCAAAACTAGATCTGTTCCTCAGTGATGAACAAATTATGGGGTATTTAAATTTGAAGTTCGGACGTACCTGTATCAAGCGCGAGTCGTTTTGTCATTTTGCACTGTAGGACTTAGATAACTCTATCTGGGGTTTATCAACTTGAAGGTCAGCGACATATTCAACAAAATAAAATGTAAAATATCTTCAAATTTTGAATCACGTGGGAGCTTCTTAAATGTTTCATGTCTTTTCTTTTAGTAAACAGTCTTAGGCGGAATCAAATTTCGATATCTGAATTTGTAGCTAAAGAAAATGCCATGTGTTGTGAAACCCCCAAAGTAGATGTAATATTTTTTGAACAGTTAAAGTTTCCGCTAAAATAAATCTGAATAAAAATATAAAATAAAATGAATAGTTAATACTTTTAAATGGAATTTGAATTTGTAATTGATTTAATGCTATATTACAACTGCACTAACCCCGATTTTTAGCTCCAGTAGTTCTTAAAATTTTTGAAATTTTTCTGAAATAAGAATGAAATAAGTGGACAAAAATGTGAAAATCAAATGCTTAAATGCATATTTTACTGCTCAATACACGCACATTTTGTACGTAACTTTGGGGGAAAACAACGTCCATCTATGTTCTATATCTATAGCAGGAGTTTAAATACAAACAAAGAAAGGGTTGGGGTTGAAATTCTGGCAGGGTCAAAATTCTTTTTACAAAATTCTACCTTCAAAATTCTTCTTTTCAAAATTCTGCCTTCAAAATTCTGCTTTCAAAATTCGGCTTTTCAAAATTCTGTTTTACAAAATTTAATACAGAAGCGTGCGCTTTTTAATATTTTCCAAACCTTCTTCTTATTATTGGCAGAATGTTGTAGAGCAATTTTCACATACTTGTCTCGTCATAAAATAGGTACAATTTCTTTTATTAGGTATTAAGGCTGCTCTGTTATCTAAGACAATAAATTGAAGCTATAAGCATAGTCTACAGTTTCATGCGTAAAAAAACAATATTTTATTAATAGTTTTCTGCCTATTCTGTTCATAATTCTGTATAATATTCAAGACGAGAAATGTTTGCCCTGGCCTAAGACACCCTTAATTATTAAAATATAGACCTAAAAACGGAAAACAAATCTTTTTGGATACAAAAACCATTTGCATGCAAAAAGTGTGAGATGAATATATTTTTTTTTATTTTCTCGTACGCAAACAATTGCCGGTTTTGCATGAAATTCCATGAAAGCAATGTTTTTTTTTTGCGTGAAAATATAAACCTACAATCAAAAAGTGAAGAAATTGTATAGTGATTTGCCTAAAGTTATACAGTAGTCAGGCCAACATATAAGGGCGTACGCAGGGAGGGCAAACGGGGGGGGCATCATTTGCCCCCCCTAGAAATTTTTGATCGATTGAAAAAAAAAAAAAATTATTACCTAGATAATGATTTAATAATGTATGATTTTTAGGCAGAGTTTCTCAAAATCCAGTATAATTAGAAACAAAATATTTTAATACAACTATTACTATTACTATTCTTTTCGATTTTTTTCGATTGTGAGATACACACAAGTACATACACACACCATCTTTTATACGAACTGATTTTTTTTCAAACAGGAACTCGGTTCTACAATCAAAATATTAAAGTGATTTGCGAAGAGTTTGTTGGATTCATTGATGCCATGGATGGAAAGACCATCGCCTCTGCATTAGATCGATTCGTTGAAGAAGCAGGATTTGATCCACTGAAACTTAATGGGCAAGAATATGATCGTTTTTCAACCATGTCAGGAAAAGATAACGGTGTTCAGGCAATTTCGAGGAAAAAGTATCCTTATGCTTTGTATTTTCATTGTGCAAGCCATAAGTTAAATTTGGTAATAAATTACCTAAATGAAGTTCTGGAAATTCGAAACACAATAGGGACAATAAAAGACGTAATTATTTTCTACCGAAATTCGTTTTCACGAAGGAAATATGTTCCAAGCATTCCAGCGATCTGCGAAACTCGATGGTCTGAAAAATACAAAAGTATAGCCATCTTCAAGGAACTCTTTCGCGGTATAGTGAATGGACTTAAAGAGCTTTCTGTTGTATGAAACTCTTCAACAAAAACAACAGCTTTTCAACTCCATTGTGCTATTACACAACCGTCATTTATTATATGCCTAGTTCTTATAGCAAAATATTCAGCTTGTCTGGAACCAGTTGTGAATATTCTGCAGTCAAAAAAATTAGACCTCCTCGTGTGTGAATATGTTTGGCATGCACAAAACATATTCACACATTTATCACACACAATCAGGAGTGGAAGAACTCATGACTGATTTGAAATTGGTGGCTGAAGAAGTTGAAGTAGAACTGCAAGCACCAAGAATAGTCAAACGCGAAGCACATCATTCAAACTATCCTTCATCGAGCGCAGTTGAGTTTTGGAAGAGATCGCTCCTAATTCCATATTAAGATTCGTTGATTTCTTCACTTGAATGAAGATGAAAACTTACCAGCATATTCCCTTTTATTTTGCATCCAGTAAATATGTTGAAGTTTACCTTAAATGATTTTAAGTTAAAATCAAAAATTTTTGTCGAGTTTTACCCCGGATTACAAAATTTTGTTGGAGAGGCTGAGTTGTGGTACAATCTTTCGAAAGATAAAAAATTATCTCCAGAAGATCTTCAAAAACTCGACTTATGCGATATCGTACAAGAAGCAGACGATTTTTTCCCGACAACGAAACTTGCTCTTCATATTGCCCTTTCTTTACCTTGCACCACCAGCTCGGTTGAAAGAACTTTTAGCACGTTGAGAAAGTCAAAACACAGCTAAAATCAACCATGATCGAAGATCGTTTGAATGGTATAATTGAATAATCTCAAAATCATAGTTTGTAGACATCTGTTTGAATGTTTTAATTTGCAGGATAATATATGTTGCGTGTACACCGAAAAATGGTTTCGGAAAGAGAGGAGGAAATCATAGAAGGTGTACTCAACAGATTTGATGAGGACCCACGCCGCTTGGCCTTCATATTAATATAATGATTCAATATATAAATTTTTAATCTGTTTATACATATATAAAAAAATGAACAAAAATTCAACTTAATTAGTTCTCGAATTAGTTTGCCCCCCCCCCCCCCCCCCTGATCAAAATCCTGCGTACGTCCTTGCCAACATACCATACCCATGAACCGCATGTGCAGCAATCAAATAACATAGAAAAATGACGAACAAGTGTCTTTCAGATTGAAAAATAGTGTTGCACTGAATTGTCCAAAAATAAAGTTCAAAAATTACTTTTTTCCATTTTTGAGAAAAAAAAAAGAATAAGCAGAATTTTATTGCTTAACATTTTATAAGACAGAATTCTGAAAAACAGAATTTTGAAAAGCAGAATTCCAACAGACAGAACTGAAAATAAGTAGAATTTCGATAACCAGAATTTTGGTGCAAGAAACAGAATTTTGAAAAGCAGAATTTTGAAACCAGAATTTTGACCTGCTCCCACAAAGAAAACTAGACGAGAAAAAAATCTAGGTTTGCTTGATAGCTCTTTTTAAAGAGGCTTCAAATTCTTGCAAACAAAATTTGGATTATCGCATTTTCAGCACAAAATTCAGATAGGTATACAAAATTATTACTTTCCGAGAATAAGGTATATAGGGAATGTAGAAAGATTTCATATTATACATTCAGAAATATTATTGAACTTATTGCTTTTATTTGTTCTTCACTGTAATTTTTCTTTAAAAATACTGTCAAATTCCAAATGGGTATTTTAAACACTCGAAAATTCGAGTGGGTAGTGCTACCCACTATACCCATATTATCTGCCAGGCCTCCTTGCAATAATTCACAGTTTTGACCCGAAAACCTCTTTTTTGGTAGGTACATCAATCACATTCGTAAAAATATTCAAACTCAAGATTTTGATCAACTAAATAGTCAACACTCAACAAAATTTAGGAAAAAAGTAGGCTTCAAAAATAAAAAAAAAAGAAACTAAAACTGTCTCCTTTTCAACGCATTCATCTAAAAATTTATATAAAAATTTTTTAAAAAAATCACTTTCGGCTAAAATAGAGGATATAATATAGACTCCTCGTATTTTGTAAACCAAAAAATGTACCAATTACTCGTATAGGTATTTAAATGATCATTTAGATTTTTTATCAATAAGTACCTGCAAGTTTGTAACTTTATGCTAGGTATTACCTTTTTAGGGGTTCAGCAATTTATTGTGTTAAATACTGATTTATAATTGCTTCAAATTACAACCAGCAACGTGATATTACGAGAGATTCATGTTATTCTTTCAAATAACCCAACAAACCTTAACTCGAAATTGTTCGGCCATTAAAAAAAAACCTAAGTTAAGCATACCTACCTACCTACCTACTGCTTAAAATCATCCCAAATTGTAGTGACGCACTAAATCATACCAAAAACTCGTTTTTTGAATTTAAGATCGATTTCCCAAGAAGCCGATGGCTCTTTTATGGATGTTCGTCTTTCATTAAATTATTGCCTTAGCTCGTGTTTTGTTTTTTTCTGTTTGCCACATACCAACCATGCAACCATATCCTTTTCTCCATATAAAATTATGATGGCGTAGGTACACACGCACATGTGTTTGTAATTCGGTGGAAATATACATTCCTCGTTCGTGATTCTTCTTCTTCATTCATTTTGGTGCATTTCATTATTCATAAATTTTTCATTTCCAGGTTTTCTGTTTGATTAATCGGTGAAGCTTATTTTATCTTTCCAGGTAAATCGGATTGTGGAATGATATTGGTAATGTAATAAGACACTGAACAAAGACCAAACGGACTGAGGTTAGGAGATGAGTTTTAAGACTTTAAATGACATCGAAATGAAAACTAAAAATACAAAATAAAAGCGTAAGCTCTAATTTCATAAGAAATGTAAATTTTCCTCATGCAGGCCACCCTTTTTTTATGAATTACCTTGATTGTAACAGAATTTAATTTTAGGACAAATTCTCCTACCTTTTCCCATATTCCATATTTTCTTTCGACTTAAAAAAAAACCTTGAAAATATTAATTTAGAACCTACTATGTTCCCCCTCGGACTGGGCTGATATAGGTAGTCTAGTCATTGATAATAGATGGATAAACGAATCTTTTTATAGATTTCGAAAGTAGTTTTTTTTTCATTATGTCGAGTTATTTAATTTACTCTTAGGAACACTTTTTGTATCGGTATTGCTTGTGATAATTTCATTTACCGATTTGAAACCAAATTGTATTGTTGTTTAATTATAAATTTATTTTAATTGCCTGAAAACATTTTTAATCTTTTCAAAAGCCCACGTCTTAAACTAAATTTTTGTAAAGCGTTCTATAATTTATTCCTACCACGTATCCAATAAAATTTCAATTTTATTGCTCTACTGCCATAGTAAATCAAAAGCAAAACAACAACAACAAAAAAAATTATATTTTTGGTATACAAGCTTCTTATGTATATGAATCTATATTTGCATATATTCGTACCTACCTACTCAAAATGCAAAATAGCCCCGCTTACATGGGCTGTAAAACTTATTTTTTTTTCCTCTTTTTTTTTGTTGTCAAAGTTTATTTGAGACATTCAAACTCGTTATGGCTGATTTCATTTCGTGATTCAATTCACACACTGTTCACATTGAAGTTAGGCAAATATGAAACCGTAAATTATGACCTGGACATGGGCATGTGGACACAGAAATGAATTGGTCAACCGAAAGCGAACGGAATCGAAAAACCTAAGAAAACAAAACAAACAAACAACAAAAAAAAAAACTCCCACAAATTGACTCAAAGTGTTACGAAGAACTATAAACGAATAAGCAAACAAAAATACCCAAATCACACACGAAATGGAAATACAAAATTTATTTACTCAAAGTGTTGTTAAATTACACTAAATTGCTTAATTTCAATAAAAAGAAGCGAAATCCAAAGTGCCCCGCAGCCTTAATGGCATCATTCAATTGGCAATTCGAGATATATTTTTATGGATACTTTATTTCATGTTACGAGACAGTGAATATTCGTCGTGGTACATACATATTCATAATATACTTTGGTATCTACAGTAAAGCCTCGCTAACCCACTAGTTGAATAAATACCTTTACACAATGTTATTATATCACACCTCCTTCGCTCCCGTGTGATATAACGGGCGGCGGCGTAGGTGCAAAAAAGTTCATTCTTCAAGAAATGCATTTGAACGTTTTTTTTATTTTTCTTAAAAAACCTTAAAATTCTATATATTTTAGTGAGAATAAGGGAAACCACAAAATGGTGCGTCTCTAAATACAATCTTTAATTTCATGGTTAAAATTCACGGTGAACATGCACATTATTCACACATGATTTATTTATCGAAACCCAAATCAGGACAAAGAGGTTATTAGGGTAAGAGAAAAATCTTCCGTTGTTATAAAGCCAAACCTACTGAGGAAAACCGGAAAAAGTTCAAACAAGCTAGAAAGACCTGTAACGGCCATATTCAACGAACCAAATTTTTGTATGACCAGAAATTAAGGCAAAAAATACTGCAGTGTCCCAAAGGTAGTAAACATTTTTGGGCATTTGTAAAAATATTAGAAATACCACCTCGTCTTCAGTTCCAACACTCGTCTTCAATGACACTCCCTATGTTAGCTCAATTAAATTGATAAAGCCAATTTACTTGCAGCATACAGTTTGTTTTTAGTTCGACACTGCCAGAGAGTTTTATATGACATCTCCCTTACTTGAGAGCGCTCATGATTTTATGGGACGAAACTTCTTTCGCAAATAAATAAGCAAGAGTTCACTACGTAAGTTTTTTCGTCTGTCCTATTCTACTGGTCTCTTTACGAGTATGGAAAACTGCTTTGTCCAGCCTGTCCCGCAAATAGGCGTATCTTCTTCTCCTTCCAATTATCATCCAAATGCACTTTCGTATAGTCTTTCCATGAGGTCATGGAAACGATGATTAATTACATATCAGCTTCTTAATGACCGGCAATACCTAGAGCTTTCGTAGCTATTGGTCCAGTGGTGATCTGAAGGTAAATCCCACCGAACAGTGGAACAAATCCTTACATCGTTTTGGAGAAATTAAGACTATTGCACTTGATATTTCAAAAACGGTTGATACAGTTTGGCATCAAGCTCTCTTATAAATAATGCGTGCATTTGTAATCGATGAATCTTTTCTTCGTAGGATTAGAAATAACCTTTCGGGCCACTTAATACAAGTCGTACCCTCTTCCTTATGATTAGCTCATTAAATTCTAATCTCTACAGCATTGTCCAATGGGGAATCATAAACCGGTATGTAGAATTTGATGCTTCTAAAACTCAAAGCTGCGTCTCCTGTCGCTTAAGCGGAGCCCGACCTCAATGCCGCTATTCATGTGCGATGCCTGCATCCAAGAAACTGAACAGCTTTCAGTTCTCGGCATGTGTATGTGACCATCTTTTGTGGAAAGACCACTTACTGCCTGAACAGAATAGAGTGCTGCAACTTGACCTGCCATACGTGATTTTTTTTTGTACACGCGCCCACAATGTTGCTATACAGCGCTATCTGACATTTCAGTATCGAAAATAAAAATAGAAACGAAAATAAAAATGAATAATGATGAAAAAGGACTAAAATTACTTGACGGCCTTGTGATAGGTTGAAAAGAGATTGAAGTTCACTTCAACCCCCATGTAAATACTTGGTTGCGCTCGAAATGTTAAAACGCCAATAAATCTGCAAGCTAAAGTTAAAAGTTGGCCAACTTGTCCAGCTGCGTTTGCAGCTCCGTCTGCAGCTACATCGTGTTGTGTAAAGTGTCAAATTGCATGGATCGTATTTGGCCTTGAACCTAGAATATACTTTCAGTTTAATTATAAATGCGTAAAAGAAAACAAAAATTGATTATAGAGGTTGTTAACAGTAATTAAGAGTGAACAAGTTTTTTACTGACGGGTAGGTATATATATAGATAACTGTGTATATATCTACCCGTCACTTGGAAAGGAAAAATTATGCAAAATACTCTCTGGTTTTCTCAAAAAAAAAAAAAAAAAAATTGTTAAAACCGTATGCGATTCCTGGCAGTGAAGTTTGAATTTGCAAGATTTTGATTTGCTTGGTTCTAAATTGCGAGATTTTGGTTAAAATTTGCTAGATTTTTAGGTTCTTTCGAAATATAAATGCGAGATTGTTAAAAGTGAGATTTTGTAATGAAGAGATTATGAAAAACAAGATTTTTAATTTGCGAGATTTCGTTATTCGAGATTTTTAATAAAATGCGACATTTCGTTATTCAAGATTTTGGTTTGCGGGATATCGTACCGCTCCCATTCAACTGCGATTTTATTCCATCGGAAAGAAACAATTTTTTGAGCCTTAAGACACATTTAACTCAGAAATTTCAATGTTTGCACTTACGCCCTTATACCACCGGAGAAGGTGCTTATCATTTGAATCAAAAGTTGAAAATGAGTGAATTGTTTAACACAACCATTTTTTTTAACTCAAGATAAAATGCCCTCCCTCTGTAAGATATAAAAAAAAACTATCTGTTGATTTCAATTTCAAAAATATTCATTATAGTTTGGTAAAAAAACCGAATACCGTGTGTTTTTTGCCGACATTTTTTTATGATTTGCTTGGAATTCATTTCTTACACACTAAGGATGAAGTTAAGCTTGGGTGTCATTTTTATAACCCTATCGCTTGGATGCCATTTTGAAAAATGGCACCCAATTTTACTCGCCGGTCAGGAAACCGCAATCCCTGCGATTTTTGTGGAGGATGGCCTTATTTTATATTTGTAAAATTTATTTTTGACATGCTAGGGTTGAAATTTGGTTTGGCAGTCATTGTTGTAACTCTGTCGCTTGGACGCCATTTTCAAAACATGGCACCCAATCTGTGCCAAATGGTAGCACTAAAAAAAAACTCACTAAGCACTCGGTTGCCGATCCACTCTTCACGCCACCGATTGGAATAGATCCGGGCTATTTGGCTCTGTAACGTAATGATAGGTGATAAGTAGACGTACCGTATAGGGTAGATTTCTGTGTGGCCACTTTTCGGGAACATATTTTTTTGGTGGTGTCTTTTTTGAAAAGATTACAGAAATGCCACTATAGGGTAACTTCGGGCATTATGGCGCACCACGCAAATGCCACACTTTCAAAACTCCAATAAAAAGAAAAACTATGCAAAAACTTCAGTCTCCACCGAATACATGCCGAGCTACGATCGTAAGCTGATACGACTAGTTTTGTAGAACAAAAAAAATGGAAACACAAAAAATGTATCGATTCTGGGATCTACTATAATTTTGCTTTGTGTTTGACTTTGTGTATCTCGGTAAGTATACAGCGCACATGTTTAATGTGAACAGTGGAATGCAGAGTACATTTTTCATTTTCTTGTGTAACGGGAAATATTTAAAAAGAAATGAGAACTTTTATTTTGTTTAATGTGCTGTGAATGAGTATACATTGTGTAATATGGGATGGCGCATATGCTGTAGGGGCATTATGGCGCGACTGAGCCATAATGCCCTTATCAAGCTTACATGTAAAATTGGTGTCATACTTAATGTGTCTTCGTCTCGTTATATGGTGCGACTACGCCATAATGCCCTTATCAAACTCACATGTAAAACTAGTTGCATACTTAATATGTCTTCGTCTCTGTCAATTTCTTGCCTTTTATATTTAATAATAATAGATGATAAGGTACAAATAGCATTTTAGCTAAAAGTAATTTACAATAATCTTATATTATTATGCCCAGTACCCTGAAAAAAAAATTTTGGAGCAAATATTTGCGGCAGTTGTTTTTAAGACTCAAAACAAAAACAGGCGAATGGATACAGTGTATCGTTTGTTGTCCAGTGGTCTCACGACTCTTGTACTGCATTTAAAAACACTTTAGACGGATGCGGGCGTGCTAATAACAAATAAAAATCTGCCCACCATATTGCCCTCACTGGTTTGCCATATTGCCCACAGGTTTTTTTTAAGCTATTTTTAAATTAATTTACTTTTTGTCAAAAAGCTTGAATTGTTATCCTTATTTTAATTTTATATGTTTTGTTTTTCACAAATTTAATAAAAATTGTTATTTGAATTAAAAAATGTTGTCCGTAGAAAAGATATATAAGATTGAAGTTAAGTGCGCCATAATGCCCGAACTTACCCTATGCGAAACGCGTGTTTGGGGAAATAAAAAGTAGCTGACCCGGCTGACTTCGTACCACCTAACTGTCAATGGATGTCGAGTTGCTGATCCTTATTAAGGGTTTTATGAACGTAATATAATGAATAAAAAAAAATTATTAGGTATGAGTTCAATAGTTTACTAGGATAATATATTTAAACAAAATAAAAGTTTAATAAAAACGCAAAAAAAAAAAATAAAGTAGGTACTTCAATTCATTCTCTTGGACTTTAAAGGAGTTTAAAAATTCAGTTGGTTTACTATAATTAGTTGCATCTTCAGTCAATAGATTTGAATAAGTGCAGAGTACCAACAATTTGATTCCAAAATTTTAAAGTTTTTTAGTCATCCACATCTTTTTTCGAAGCTTCCAAAAATGCTCGCTCACTCAACCATTTGTTATTTTTGTGGTTAGCAATGATGTTCGGGAATACTTGGTTGATGACCTTGTCTTTCGATGAGACAAAATATGTATTATTTTCCTTGCCCAAATGGGCTTCGACGAAAAAAACGATTTCGGGGCTAAACAATTTTCATGTCAAATGCAACAACAACGAAGCCCGTTCGGACTTAGCTTAGCCCAGAAAATTTACGGGGCTTAACTTTAGCCCAGATAAAAACTGTGTTACTGGCATACATTTCATACTTGTTATCGATATTTTGTATGGAAACCACATTTTTGTTTCTGTAATGGCGTCGCAAAGCTCCGAAGTCGATTTTTTCGTCCAAGCCCATTCGGGCAAGGAAAAGAACACACCTAAAATTGTAAAAATTCGGAGAAAATGCAACTGATCCGCCTGATTCGTCAAGCCATCGACAGGAATACGGCCATTAGCGATAGTCAGTAATTGTTTGAAGAAATCTTCAACAGTTGGATAGTTCAGCAATGCAACTCTCATGCTTGTTGCCAGATGTGCCAGTTGATGTTTCTTCAAATAGCACCACAGATTTGATGATCTGAGGCTACCGTTTATTTCAGCTACATCAGCAGTAGATCTTGGAATGACAGGCAGTGTTTGGCGAAAAACTCCATGCAGTATAATCATTGCACCTCCAAATCATCTCATAACTCAGTTCTTTTAATGCTCGGTTAAGTGCTTCCAATGCACGTCTGTGCACCATTGTGCATTTGTCCCAGATGATGATTTTATATGCTACTTAAGCTTAGGCTGTTGCGCTTGCTTGTTTTGTGTCCATGGTTTCTTAAAATCTCTTAAACTATGTGCTTCATTAATAAATTAAAAACTTTGCAAAAACAAAATTTAAATAATTTTAATTATTAATGTCCGGTTTCACGAGTTTTTACTGTTAACATCCGAACATTTTGAAGCACAAAATTTTAGCTTTGCATAGTATCTCCGATAGTTGTGTTTTTTTTTTTTTTTAAGAGACCACCAGACGAAATTGCTTCATCCATATCTTAAAGTGCGGGCATTTGCTTGGAGCCATCACAAATTACTCAGATAAAATATTTTATATTATTATAAATGAGAGACACTATGCGGATGGAGTTAACAAAAAGAAACAATATTTATTCACTGTGCTTTTGAACTTTAGCTCTTTTATGGGCAATTTTCTAATTTTTAACGACGTGTCATTGAATAAAAATTATATCTAAATCTTTTTACAATTTATTTGTTGTTTGTTTAGATATTTCAATACTTGATAGGGGACAATAATGATGTTATGTATTTTTTTTGTATATTTTTTTAAATTAACAGTTGTAGGTATTATGTATGATGACGGCTTTGTATATGAATTAATTAAAATGTCGATCATAAGTTTGAGTTTTTATTGGTTTAATGCAATGAATATTTTAATCAAAATTGGGAAACCAGTATATTGTATATTATGGTTGTGTATGCGGTGACATGTTTTTTCTTACATTTATTGAATATCGATTGAATTTTATTTATGTATATCAGTTTGTATATTATATTCTTATTTTTGACTAAGTGATAATGGTCGCAAAATTAAACAAGAATAAACTAATCGAAGTCAGAGTCGTAAATTCATCAAAGAAATCGATTGTTTACTGAATACCTTGCATATGATAAAATATTTTTATAAAGTATAATTTAGAATGCAAATAGGTTTTCGAAATTTGTGAACTTTTAAAAGATACAGGAATGTTTTTTTTATAATTTAAATACCTACTTCGAATTTAATTAAAAATATATACGTAAAATATAATCGATTTATGTGTCTTGGAATGTTTTATCGGAAATATATTTTTTTAAAAAGGTCAAACAAACGGATTTGGAAAATCTCTTGTTAGATACCTGCACCCTACATATACCAATTGTCTTAAGATGAGTTATGATATGATGATAACTTATGAATTCCCAAGAGTGAGTGACTTATGGTTAGCTTATAGAGTGAAAACTTTATTATATAAGTATAGTCTAGTCAATGGGTTAATTTGACACTCATGCAAAGCAAACTTTCATGGATCTAATAAACGGTTGGTGGATCATCTGTTGATATTTATTGTGACAGTTTCAAATTTGTCGTTAAATGTATTCTATGTTTTTTTTTTGAATACAAATTCTTTATATTTAATGGTTTATGGCTTAATAATTTGCCGTTGATTATTCGTTAGCTAGCTGTGACAAAATCAATTTGATCATACAATATGTTCTATGTTTTTTGGATGCTTTTGCATATTGAAATACAAGCAACTTTCACGGATCGAAAAATGGGTAGGTGAGTAATTTGCTGTTGACTAGCTGTGACAATTTTAAATCTGTAGTTCAATGTTTTCTTTGTCCTTTCTAACTTGATATCAATTTTATCACAGCTTGATTAAAGAATAATTAGTTGAAAATTATCAAGTCATAAACCATTAAGTAGGTGTAAGAATGAAGAAAAAAGCCCATATGCCGAAATTAACACAACATAATTAGCTTATCATTTTGTTGTTCGACTGATAAGTCATACCTCATTCGTTAAAAAAAATCCCAGAATCAATAATTATTTAAATAACAGAATTGATTTTTTTTTAATTTTAATTATTAATTTATTCAATTGAAGTTGCCTTTCCTCCACCATAGAGTGCCATGAAGAATTTTTCCCCTTCCACAATAAGTTCTTCTGGGTCAGCGACTTTTCGTTTAAAAATTTCCACTTCTGCAGCAAGGTTGCCAGCATTTTTTTCCATTGTGATAACGAATTTCATTTTCCCAGCGAAGTACGTTGCTGACGTTGTGTCACATCCCGATATAGCGTGTAAAAATAAAATGTTGTTTGATACAATTGTGTCACATTTTATACTTTCTGTCGAAAACCATTTCTCTGGTGCGTGTGATTTTTTGGGTTTCCGAAGAACATTCGCATGATGTTTTCCATGTTCAGTCAACAAAACAAGAATATCAATGTCCTCGGGAACGATTGTAACAGTTGCATGCAGAGAAGACTGCTTAATGGCTGTAGTGACAATAAGCAAATCAGCATCACCTTTGTCCTGAAAAACTGTATAACCTGTGTCTTGCAGTTTATGTCTTAGGAGTTGGATGAACTTATTTTTGTTTTGTTCGTTGGCAAGGAATGGTTCTTGGGCTGTTGTTGGGACTGTGTCAGCATTAAAATTCAGCTGAATAGATCTTTTTTTTGTTATTCCCATTTTTGTAATCTTTCCCATGGTTGGTACCTGCAATTGCAGGATCATCGGAATATCCGTCAGAGATAATGGTAGCATTGAAGCCATAGTGGTTTTCAACGTACTTTATATATTCTTGACAAATGTCACCGAAAGTAGGTTTTGTATTGAAATCCCAAACAACTTTATGTAGAAGGAATCCTCCGTCTATCACAAAGTACATATCGTATAGATGACAAATTTCGTTTTCGAGCAGCAGTGAAAATGCAAGCCTACTTTAGGCAAAGTGTGTAGTACCGCTGAAAACATTACGATTTTTGCACAGTACTTTGCATTCATCTATAGTGCGAAAATTTTGTCTGAGCACTGGTGTTTTGATTTTACAAATGAATACCAATCAATAAATTTGAAATCTTGTTGAGTTTTTTTTTTTAAGGTAACACCTGTGAAATCGCATGCAATACCTTCGGTTTCCATTTGGATCGAGAAAAGATAACTCAGTTTCAACAACAAGAAATGTAGGTGTCTTAAGTTTCCCGGCTACTTTACAACCTTCTGTGTGGTGCAGATGCAACTCCACGTACCATGCATGTTAAATTGTTATCATTACTATGGACAACATTTTAAGTAATAGTTTTTTTGTACGATTCACCAGATAAACATTTTCGAAAAAAAAATATATATATGTTTTTCTCCTTACTCATAAAGTGTGATCCTATGAATTGGATAACTCGCACAATTCATGGCCGATGATATCGATCGACGGCTCCATTTTATAGGTCCATCCAAAAAAATCAACAGTTACCTAGAAAACTCAAGAAAAGTCATACCACCCCCCAAAACACAACCCATAGGGGAACATTGGTCCGTTATATCTGAAAAATGAAACCACCAACAGAGGTCGTTGATAGCTTATTTTATAGGTAATTTTATCTTCTACAAGATTGTTGTATGACGTTTTGTTGTAAAATAAGATGCAAGTGAGTTATCGCATAAAAACAAAACCAATCTCTTTTTCAAGATGGCGGGTCTTCCCTAACCTCAAAAATCCCAAAAACTCGTTTTTATGATCAGGAGACGTAGCCAAACAGATTCCATAAAAAAAATTTTGTCCATCGAAAAATGCGATTTGATTTCCTAATTTGACTGGGCTATAGGAGTCTTGAAACAAAACAATCAAACTACAGATTTTGATCAGACTTATTACTACGATGATAGGAAAGACAAAAAAGTTGGTCTCACAATTCTGTCTGTTGGTTGAGCAATGTAAGCGGCTGGTTCTATTTTCTTGAAACTTGGTACATAGCGTTTTTTGGTCACGTTGTTTTCAGTTTTTCTTAGAACCAGAAAAAACGGTTCTAGCCATACAAAATTAATTAATTGAAAACAAAATAAGAGCTTTTATTAACATTAAAAACACATATAAACATGTGCAAGTTCATCACCCATAAACTTCATAAGCATCGGAAGCAGGTAGAAGTGATCCTATGCGGGGCTAAATTTGAATTTTTATTTTAAAATATTTAACAGAAAGTGATTCCATTTGGTTAAAAGTAACCGAAAGCAATAAAGGCTGGGGATCAGGTGGAGGATATAAATTTTAAAGTGCCTACATTTCCGTTTGTGCCTACTGCTACAGCCTTATTTTGAGCTTAAATTCTTCATCGGTGATACATCCATTCTACACATACATATTTTGTTTCATTATTCAATGAAAAGTTATAGCCAATTGAATAGACTTTTTAAAAAGGAACAATTACGTGCAAGGGTTTTTATTATTGACTATGTTTGTCTGGCCCATAAGCATGCTTAAAACCAAAAATGCTACTAAATTCAAACATGCGTTTCTCAGAAAATGATCACACTGGCCTGGCCACTTTTCCATTTTTTTAATACAACTCGGAAACTAAGCTGAATTTGACAGTTTTACACTTGAAAGTTTTTGTTCAAAATAAACATTCTACCAAAATGGATACTTTAGAAAATTTCATAAAAAAGTTTTAGCAAGAAAAGTTAACAAAAACCAGCATACAAAAAATTGAATCAATAATTTTTAATTTTTTTCCTTAACAGCGCATAACTTTTTTATGAGCAAGTTACGCTCAAGACATATTTAAACAAAGTAAAGTAGAGATTTCCAGGCTTTAATATGACATATTAAAAAAGCCATATTATTCGAAAACTGACAGAGGTATAGCCATTAAAACTTTTTAATTTCTTTCAATTTTTCACAGTTTTTACCCGAAAGCCTATTTTTTATACTTTATGACAAATTTAACATTCCTAGTACCTAGTACCAAATCTTATATTAATCGGACCAGTCAAATGCCCTGAAAGCATTTGAAAACTGCGGAAAAACTAAATTGCGAAGTTACATACTTTTAAAATATTCTCTATAGTCATAATGTCATATTATATCAAAAAGTTGATTTCGAACATTTTTACGAATGTGAAATTTGCCATATTATACCGAAAAATTATAAGAAATGGTAAAGTTTGAATGGGCATATCTCTGTCAATTTTGAACAAATATTAGGTACTCTTTGAAATGCCATAGTAAAGCCTTTAGTCTCTACTTTATTTGTCTATGCATGTCTTGATCCTATCTTTTCTTCAAAAAAAGTTATGCACAATTTAATAAAAAACTTATAAATCTTTGATTTTTTTATTTTTTTTTAGGTTGGTCTTAGGTTACTTTTCCTGCTTAAATTTTTTTTATAAAATTATTAGAGCTATATTTTTCACTAATGCTCAACTTGAGGCAAACTCTCAAGTTGACCAACTTGAGAGTTGACTTCAACTGGAGAGTTGAATTCAACTCGTGAGTTGAAACGAAAGTTGAAATTCCTTTTTATTCACAATTTTTTTTCTCAACTCCCGAGTTGGAAATCTAAATTTGGCCAACTTTAATTTGAAGGAATTTGGGTCAATAAAACAGATTTTCTCAAGTTTTGTGTGTCATTTTGTGTAAAATTGCTTTGTTTGAAGCCATTGGCCATCATTTGGTCAATCAAACTGGTTTTTTCAAGTTTTGTGTTATTTTGTGCGTGAAATTTTTTGTTTTTGCTTGCATAGGTATAAAATTTTTAAAAACAATACTTGAAAAAGACAAAAGATGCCTAGCAAATAATCCTTGTTGAGGTTGTTGGCACGTTTCATTTTGTACCGCGTCCTGGGTACCTATATGTAGGGGGAAGGCGGGAGACTTGAGCCACTTTTTGTAAAATTGTTGATAAAAACTTGTCTTTTTATCTCAGCCGTATGAAAGATACATCTCTATAAAGCTACACTTATCTTTTTTGAAACTAGTTAAATTGGCTTCAAATATATGCAATCGGTTTCAACCCAGAGCAAATTGTTTAAAGAAAGATTTTCGGCTCAAGTCTCCCGCCCCCTACGGGAGACTTGAACACCCCCTGAGTAATAAGATGAACACTCACGACAAACGGAAGTAAATTCTGTTTTTGTTTTTAAAGAATGAAAAGATAAAATTTTCTTTTTAAAAATATCTTTATTATTTACAAATTAGATTTAAGTTTTAATTAGGACCGATTCGCTTCAGGTTCAACACTCGGACTGACTCTTTCTTAGAAAGCCTTACATAAGTTGAGTACAATGATAATTAACGGTACAGGTCTTTTCAAGGTTATATAAATTTACATATAAGTTAATATAAGAGATTAGAGTGGAAAAGAGATAGCTTCACTTCACTTGACCTTGAAATTGTGCTCGTACATATCGATACCTTCCCGTAAGAATGTATTAAGCGACATTTCAAAAATTTTAAAGGCATTGGCAAAAACCTCTGGTCCAGTTATTTATTTATGTATTTAAAAAAATAAAAAGATTCGGGACGGGAATTTCAACTCAAAATGCTTCGAAAAATCTGTTTACTACAACAAAATACCCAGATAAATAATTGAATAAGAGGTATTTTAAAAATTTAATTTAAAATTTTTAAAATGTCGCTTAATACATTCTTACGGGAAGGTATCGATATGATATATGTACATTAATGTATGTATCATATGTGACTCCTGGGGGAGACTTGAACATACCCAAATTGAACGAGTTAACAATACAAAAAATTAGATCACCGTTTATGATTTTCATAAAACTCAACTGTTACTATATTCAACGTATTATTTGCTAAGAAAAATGTTTTAAAAATTTATACCAGAAAACATTTTTTGATACAAAATTAAAAACAACCATAAAGACCGTAACAAACGAAAATAAATACAAAACTTAAATAAACCCCTCCTTGGGAAATACAGTAAGAAGATTGTAAGATTTCTTAAACATAAATTGAGCATTGTTATCCTTGTATTTCCCCTTCTGCGGCAGTTTTTTGACTTTTTTTTGGTTTTGCTCCTCATTTTCGTATGATCAAGTTTCCCTACAATATGTGGTTCAAGTCTCCCGTTCACGCTTTTTGAGACAAAAGAGATTAAAAATTCTGTTACGTAAGCTGTTGCAATATTTTGCACGGGTATTTGCAAAAACAATTATTCAAGGAATAAGATCATACTGAATTGTTTAATTAACTACGAGACAAACAAAAGTTATGCAATGAATAGAAAAAAAAAAATGTTTAACTTTTCATAGCGAAAAATGCATTTACTCATCCAGGAACCAAAATCAAATGTTGATCCTGAAACCTTTTTATTAGCAAATAGAAGGTCATTTTCTGCTTCGGATATATAAACTCTCCTAGAATTTAAGGGTAGCCTGAGTGAAATATTGCGAGTGTCTTAATTCTCCCGTATGATCAAGTCTCCCGTTTTCCCCCTACATGTACATACAAATCACCACACCCAAAAAAATCAGATGCGGACTTCCCCAAATCGCTACCTAAAGCACGTGGATTCAAGCAGAAAAAATACAAGTTATTGCCAAAATGTCCATAGGTCCATAGAAAAAAAAAGTAAATGTGTAGGAAGCGTGGTGTTTTCCAGACCCAAGGGAGGAAATGCCCCTTGCCCTCCCCTCCTTTTCAATTCCAATGCAAGATAACATCTTGTACTGTCTTCTTTCAATGTACAATGGCTTGTAATTTCCATGATCTTCACTTTCACTGGCTTGATGATGATGGCAAATTTTCCTAATAATGGTTATAATTGCTTTGGAACATTATAGTTTGTTTTTTTATTTTTCTGTATTTTGATAAATTAAAAGCACAAACATCTGAAGCAAAATATTTGTATTCATTTACAAAAGTAAAAAGCAATATTTCTATGTCAGCTTTAAAGTTTGCTCTGCCAGTTGAGAAAATCAGAAGTTGATCAACTCTAGAGTTGAAAATCGGAAGTTGAAAACGGTAACTTTGAGTGAATAAAAACAAATTCACAAGTTGTAAATAAAAATCCTCAAGTTTTGTTCAACTTTTACTGAAAAAAAAAATCGCCCTTAAACTATCCATTTTAATAGCAAATTTAATTTTGAACAATAAAATAAAATTGTCAAATTAGGTTTTGTTTTCGAGTTATATCAAAAATATTGAAAAATGGCCAGTGTGACCATTCTCTCAGAAATGCATGGGTGAACTAAGTAGCATTTTCGGTTTTAAGCATGCTTGTGAGCCAAACAAACATATTCAATAATAGAAACCCTTCACGTTATTGTTCCTTTATACCCCTCATTTTCCGGTCTATTCAATAGGCTATTATGAAAGAATTATATGGGGGTTGAATGAAAGGATGCTCCTACCCTAGTCCGCTGGTATTTTTACCCCCAGTTTCACAGTGAGAGTTTAAACTCCACTTTTGGTTTAAACTTCAGTTCAGTAGAACAATTGAACTCAGTTTAGGGTTTGAACAAGACTGTGGAACTGGGGGTTAGTAAAATTTTTACTTAAATATATAGGATGTGTTTCTTAGACCCGTTTGCTGATACGATACTTAAGGTGCCGTCACACCGTGCAAGTAAAGTACTTGCAGCAAGTTTTTCAAAAATTTCGATTGTGAAATATTCTTGCAAGTACTTGCAGAGAGCAATCACACCAGGCAAGTAAATTGCTTGCTGAAACAACTTTTTACTTGCTTGCAAAACGGACTTGCTGCAAGTACTTTTCAGGTCGTCACACCAAGCAAGCAATTACTTGCTGAAATTAATTGCTGAAAGTATTTGCTGAAATTAATTGCTGAAATTACTTGCTGAAAGTAATTGCTGCAAGTACTTGCTGCAAGTAATTTATTAGTACTGGTGAATGGACGGGTGTATGGTTTTTTCCATTTTCAGTTCAGTTCCGTTTATTGTTTCATCAGCGAAAGATCTAAAATGAATAATCTAGATTTGGAAGAAGAAGTATTTTACGAAGAAATGATTTTTGAAGAGGAAGAAGATTTGTTGGAATCGAGACAATTGACTCTTGTAGAGACAATAATTCGGATTCTTCATCATTTGACACAACAAAATGCGGCTGCTGCACTCAGAGAAAAACGTCATTTAAATAATTATCCTGGGCCTTGTTGAATTCACGAGGTGCACAATCCCATACAAAGTTACTGACATTTCAGAAATTTACCTGATTTTAGTAACCTTTTATTCAGTGCAAAATCAACCTGGTGGACTTTCTTGCCATATTCAGGTTGATTTAAGAAGATGACCTGTAATTTTAACACTAAATTCTTGTAAATAAGAAATTTTAACAAGAATATAGTGTTAATTTTAACCAAGGTCGTGTTTTTCTCACACTGTATGATATGAATTTCTGTTTTACTACATATCAGGTTGAACTAACATTTAATGTGTTTTTTTTACCTGTTGTATTTTACCTGACCTCATGCTAAAAAAGCACTCTACCAGTTCATTCCAGCGTGACACAAGTGCTGAAACGCACACACATCGACAATTTAAGTAAAACGATTTGAATTTAACCTGGCCTCCTATTAAAGCAGCAATCTGCCAGTTCATTTAAACGTGACATTAGCGTTGAAAAGCACACACACAGGCCATTCAAATAAAATTATTTGAATTTAACCTGGCCTCCTGTTAAAGTAGCACTCTGTCAGTTCATTTAAACGTGACACTAGTGCTAAAACACACACACAAGCCATCCAATGAGTTTCAACTAAGGTATTGATATTTGGCGCCAGTTTTTTGTGTAGTGAATTGGCCCAGTGGATGAGTGTTATCTCCGTGTGTGAAAGGTTCCCAGTTCAAAACTGAAGTAAGTATCACAAATAATTTTTAAATTAAAATAAATAAATAATAAATTTCTATATGTACTTTCAGAATAATGCTTACGAGTTGAGCGATAGACATCGCAAGAGACGGCTCTTAGACGTATAAATTCATGAATTATGCCGGATTTACTCGATTGGAAAACTGCCAGTATAATGACAAAAGCAACAACAAAAGAATGGACAAATTAATTCTTTTTGTCATTATAGTGGCAGCGTTCAAGTCGTGTTAATCCGGCATTAGATACAGGGTTGATATAACATTGAAACCTGTTAAATTAACTATAGGTTTTCAGGTTAAACTAACCAGATTTTCATGTTAAAATTACAGGGCATTGAATATTTTGTCAGGTTAAATTAACTATATTTGCAGGTAAAATTTACAGGATTACAGTGTTAAATTTTCAAATCAGGTATCAGGTTAAACAGTTAACCTGATCTACCGAGTTGAAAAATAACAAACTGAAAATCAGGTATGATTGACCAGAAATTGGTTGATAATACCTGCTTTTTTCTCTGAGTGTGGAAGAGGAATTTGGGTTCGTCAATTTTGGGAACGCGGTGCTGAAAATCAGCACTACGTCACACTCATGAGAGACATACGAGCAGAGGGACAAGAATATATATGTATAATTATTCCGCTTCACACAGAAAAGTCAAAAAATATGCGATCGCTCGCAGCAAGTGATTTCAGAAAGTACTAAAAACTGTAACAATTTAACAGTAACAGTTACTAACGGTACCTTTCATATACAATTTTTTTAATTTCGACTTTCTCATTAATTGCTCTACCGATTCAAACGAAACTTTCAAACAAATTGAAATATACAGGGAAATAACGTGCGGCCCAAAAGAGTTACCATTCATCAAAAAACAACGTTAGACTTCCTCTATTGCAGCATTTCAAACAACATTATGTGGCTGATCGAAGATTAATCATTTGGGTACGCCCATTTTGGGAATATGGTACTGAAAATCCATACCATATACACTGATTAAGTTTCTAATTTTTTCTATAATATTGAACGAAAAACATACGTTCGCTTGCAAGCAAGTAAAAAACTTGCTTGTGCAAACCCTGCAAGTGGCAATGTACTTGCGGCAAGTGATTTCAAGTGATTTACTTGCTTGCAAGCGCTTGCAGGACCTAGTCACACCGTGCAAGTATTGCTTGCGCAAGTACATACAAGCAAGTAAATCACTTGCAGCAATTAATTGCTTGCAAGTACTTTTTTGGGTCGTCACACCAGGCAAGTTTTACTTGCCGCAAGTACTTGCTCGCAAGTAAATCACTTGCAGCAATTACTTGCTGCAAGTACTTTTCGGGTCGTCACACTAGGCAAGTTTTACTTGCAGCAATCATTTTACTTGCTGCAAGTACTTGCGGCAAGAAAAATTTGCACGGTGTGACGGCACCTTTAAGCATTTATGTTCTTCTTAAAAGCTTATGTTCTACTTTTCCCTCTGCGTAAACTGTCACATAAGCCCTTATGTTCTACTTAAATATTTAAGTTTCGTATCAGCAAATGGCCCTTAGAGATATAGAATTTTTAAATGGAATAAAACAAATATGATTTCTTAAAGTGACATGAAATTTACTTTACTCGCAATATAATCTTCTGACATTATAATTTAAATATGATATCTGGCCGTGCCACCTAAAAACAGAAATGCTTTATCCGAGGTACTGCCTCTAGCGAGGAACTGACAAATCCTCCAAGAGTATACTTGTCATGAAAAAGTGCTTCTCATTTAGCCGTTCGGGCTATATGATACAGATCCAGTTTCATATACAAAGTATAGACAAATTTTTTTGACAATGAGTATCAAAATGATCCTAAGACGGACTGCTGTCACAAGTGTGATGTTTTCAAAATGAAAATTGAATCGGCAAAAGATGAAACAGAAAAAGAAAACCACAAGCAACTTCAACAAAAATATCACAAGGAAGCAGATGATGCATAAGGCTAAAGATGCTGATAAGACTATCGCAAAAGAAGACGATACTTATAAGGTCGTTACTTTTTATTTAAAAAAATGTTTGCCCACTCCGAACTTGGAAACATCAGTATCTTTTTATAAAAGGCTTCTTTGGACTTATAATTTAACAGTCCACGACTGTGTGTCTGGACAGCCAGTTTGTATGATGTGGCACGAAGGCATAGGAAATGAAATAGCATCTTGTATTTTACAATACTTATTTAAAGTCCAACCGAAGTAGCTGCAAACATTTGATTTTATATACTGATTCGTGTGCTGGCCAAAACAAAAACGCTTTTTTGTCAACTATGTTTTCAACATTTTTACAGAGCGAAACAACGATCGACACCATTGACCACAAGTTTTTAGTACCGGACATACACACATGGAGAGCGATACCGATCACTCATTAATAGAACGCAAAAAGAAAGGAACCAACGCACAAATTCATCATCCAAAAGACTGGTACTTATTTATTTCATCCTTAGGAACTAAAAACATCTTTAAAGTCCATGAGATGAATCAATCGATGTTCTTAAACTTTTCAGCGGCCTTAAAAGAGAAATTTATGTGGCGCAAAACAAACACTCTCGAAAAAGCTTTTTAATGGAGCTCCATTAGATGGCTTAGATATACAAAAACGTTTGGCCAAATAGAGTATAAGACCATTTTAAATCAATCCGAGGATTTTAAAACCTTGAACACAAAAAAAGACGAATTAACAAAGTAACGACAAGTGACGTAAAAATG
The DNA here is from genome assembly GCA_963921185.1 of Dasysyrphus tricinctus. Lineage (NCBI taxonomy): Eukaryota > Metazoa > Arthropoda > Insecta > Diptera > Syrphidae > Dasysyrphus > Dasysyrphus tricinctus. The sequence goes on from OY992530.1 coordinate 127,766,341, forward strand.
GCCTACGATGAACCCATTAAAATAAGTGCTGCAAAAAAAAGTATCTTGTTGATATGCTCGACTTAATTAATACTAATTTTCATGATTTTTACCTTAATCTGCGTTCCGATGATCAATCAGATGTTCATCCAGATTTAGCAGACGAATCAGAATACGAAACCTAATGTTTGAATTCCAAACTATCTTAAGTCGTATTTTTCCTTATAACGGGCGAAATACTTAAAATATCTCTTTGAAATAAATTAAAAAAATAAATTCACGACTGGGTCGCACGTACTTGCTCTTATGTTCAAGACACTGCGAGTTTAAGAAAATTTTATAATATACAAACATGGAAATTATGAGAGAAAGATGTAGAGAAGCATGAAATACGACATTTAAATTAGCTAAAACAACTCTTTTGACAGTTTGAGGTGAAAAAAAAGTATGCCATCTTAATTCATGATGGAATATGATTGTATGGGAAAAAAATTTTAAAATCGTTGGAGCGGTTTTTTTTTAAATTAATTTTGTATATATAAAATTCCTTAAACATTTTTAAGAACAAATTTTGGTATGCAGATTTAAACCATATATTTATGTGTATATAAAAACAAAATTTGAAAAAAAATTGTCAACCCGTTTTTGAGATATCAAATTTTCAAAAAAAAGTTTGAAACTTTTTTTAAAAATCCAAAAACTTTTTTTTTGAAAATTGTGATATGCAATATTATTTAATCTGATCTGAATTTCGTATATAAAAAATTCATTTAAATCCGTTTAGCTGATAACGAGAAAACTCAAAATAAAAAAATACGTTCTATGACAGGTACCTACTACTAATAGTTGCTATGTGTAAAATTTTATAATTTTTGATGGTAGATCGTACTAATTTGAGTATATGAAAAAAGTTTAATCAAAATCGTAGGAGTCGTTCTCAAGCAAACAAATATTTTCCTTTCCGGTTTTTTCACTTTTGTATGGAAGGTACCGTTATTTTTTCATAAATGTAAAATTATTTCTAAAAATATTTTAGAGAGTACTAAAAAAGTCTTAAATATTGAGTTTCAAAAAAATCTATGATGCCGTTTTCGAAATATTTGATTTTCCAAAAAAAAATTTGAAATATTTTTTAAAAATCCAAAAAATATTTTTTCAAAAATGTTGGTACACAAAACTATTAACATTTCTTGGAAGCTTCTGTAAAAAAAATAATTGAAATCAGGCATACCATTTTGAAGAAAATCAAAAATTAAAAAAATGGTTCCTTGGGAGGTACCATTAATAACCATTTTTGAAAAATGGTTTTCCACCCAAAGAAAGCCGTTACTAAAATAAATTTATTGAATTTTCTTTAAGAAAAGCTGTCGAGCCGTTTTTGAGAAAAATACGATTATGTAAATTTGCCAAAAAAAAAATGTATGACAGGTACCGTTATTTTTGGTTCCAAAAAAAATTGAAAAAAACGTGTCGGCAGAATCACCAAAAACTACTAAGTACCAAGTTTGAAGAAAATCGATCGAGCCGTTTAGGCTGTAGACGAACAGACAGACAGACAGACAGACAGACAGACAGAATTGTGCCACCCACTTTTTTGGTGTTCTCTATCATCGTAATATCATGTTTGATTGTTATCTCAAAATTTTTTTTTTGCACGAATCCAAAACTTACCTAATAGTACCTATAATCGCAAGTAAAAAAAGACCATAGAATTTGACATCTAAATGCTTTGTTCAATAAAGTTACCACTTGAAAGATTTTTTGGGAGGCAGCTTTGCAAGTGTTTTTTTGCTCTCATGAAAAGTCATCAAAATTGACTTAAGATACTTTACCTTTTCAGTCGAGAATTTATGATTTATAGTTATTTCCATCTACATACTTGGGATTAAATGCTCACCCAAGAAAATCTGACAATTCTTCTGCTATCTGCTATCTGCGATTGCTTTACCTCTGAATTTATCTCCAGTGGAGATGGCGCGGCGGCGGCGTGTTACGCTTTTATGTCTTATTTGCTTTTCTCAAATTTTGTACTGCGTAGCTGCGTTATATATACATAATGTAATGTTAATTTTTATTTATTCTTTTTTTTCAGAAAAATGGAGTCACGTGATGATAAGATGATAAAGAACAAAACAAAATATGGACAGAAAAGTAAGTTTTGCATTTTTCTCAAAACAGTTTGAAACACAAAAGTTTGAGTGATATTCAGTTTATTATTTTAGTAGTATTATTTGTCTTTGCATCCAGCTTTAACTCATAACTAAAAGTTGATTTAATAACTGATAGATTCGTATCTTTTTACTTGCTAAGTAACTCGAACATAGGTAAGTCCCACAAGACAAGGACTTCCATTAATGAAAATCATAAAATCCATTTTGAAACAGTACCCGCTTAACAAAATCATGGTCGCAACTAAAACGCTCGATGCAATTGCGATAAAAACAGATTTTAACTTTTGTTTGCTCTAGCAACGTATGTCACCATTGTCAAAAGTAAATTCAAAACAGATCCAAAGAGAATGTTACTTATTTAAAAGTAGTTACTGTACATAAAGCTAAACGCCAAAAATAATGCGTTAAATACAGTACAGTTCATGGGTTTCTAAAAAAAATTCTACCTAAGAGTTTCAGCTTCTTGAGAAAAAACCTTTCGCTTAGGGAGGTACATAGGTACATGACCATCTTTAAGCTTTTACAATAAATAAATAAATAAATTGGGTGGTGCAACAGCTCGTGGAGAACCAGGGCCTAGTGACTTACAACTCACAACCATTCCTGTGTGGGTGTTTGTTGGCAAGAATGGAGGGGACCTACAGTTTTTTGCCGAGTCCGAACGGCTAAATAAGAAGCACTTTTTCATGACAAATATACTCTTGGAGGATTTGTCAGTTCCTCACAAGAGGCAGTACCTCGAATAAAACATTTCTGTTTTTAGGTAGCACGGCTGGGAATCGAATCCACACCTTCGGCATGACAGTCCTACGCACTTACCATCAAGCCACGAGGACCTACTAGCTTTTACAATGCAAACTTAGCTTTTACAATGCAAACTTATTAATAAGTAAGTTTTCTCCACTGATTTATCAAAGAGTAAAATATAGGAATCTTTGTTTACAACCTTTTGCCGTTTTTGTGATTTTTTCAAAATGAAAATTCAATGTATTTTTCTAAGTTCACTACATACAAGAATTTGTTGGTTTTTTACTTTCCCCGAGAATAAGATCACACTGATTCATCTTTCTTTTAAGTCTTTCTTTTTTTGATTTGAAGAGGGCATGTATGTTGTTTTCCAGTTAAAAACCTTGTTTTTATGTTTGAAGAAGGAATCAAATGAGCCTTTCTTTTTACCTAAATAAAAACAAAATAAAAAATTATAAACAAAAAAAACTATTAATATTCTTAAATTTAAATTCATTAAAAGGATTGTTATGTGATGTTTCGCTTAGATAGCTTCTTTTAAAATTCAATTAAAATTTTCAAATTTTTTTTAACTACTATTATGGAACCCTAGGTTGTAAGATCAAGTGCGCGTGGCGGTTTAAGGTCGTGCATTTTATTTTTGTTATCTGAGTGAGTCAATTATACTCTTTGTTATCGGTCTTTCTTCAAAAGTATTATAGTAAACATATAAGAACTTAACCTTTATTCTTATAAAACCAATTTAAATATCCGCCGCAACCAGTTTAATGGTTGAAGAGTTCAGATTATTATTTACAGTTCATTCAACTCAAAAAAAAAACAAAATGATATAACTCAAAGCCGATATGAAACAAACCCCGCCATCCCAATTCCAACCACAGTTGCTGCACACAACAAAATTTATTGGATCCGATAGTGCCACACAGTTGTTTTCATTTTCATATGGATGTTGCATGTTGATCATATTTATTTTTTTTTTCAATTATGATTTTATTTAGAGGAGTGTGGTTGCTGTATAGAAGGTCTATATAGCCACGCACTTAATGAAATTATTTTTGGTTTTATTTTGGGAATCTAGATTTTATATAAAAAGATGACGAAGGCAGCGGAAAAAAAGTAGAATTGCATGCACCATCTCAACCATCGTCATTTACATGGGTATGGGTCTAAGTGTATTACTTTATCTCGTCATATGAAAGCGAACAAACTATTTATAGAAATCGAAGCCTAGACGATATCTCAAGCAAGCCTCGAGCATTATCTTCTTTGTTTTATTAGTTTTTTATGATGCATGAAGCTACTATGCATGTATTTATATGCGACCGAGGTATATGAACTGATAAATTATATTGTGCCTTAATACATGAACCGCGGGGTCTAGCATTGAAAGTCTAGTGCCATAACTTATCTTCAATGAATTCCAACAATTCGAAATATCTGAAAACTTAAATCAATATAATCTACATATACTAGGAGCAAAGGGGCGTATCAGGAACAGAATGTCTAGAAATTTATAAGACAATAAAGTATTACAAAAAAGCGAGCGCTTACAAAATCGAAGAAAATTATTCGAAAACAAGAAAATCAACATCCGAACTATACAAAAAGTTAATTTTGAAATTTAAATTAAGACATCACACTCAAGCTTATAGCAGATAAATTTTCTTTTATTTAAAACGTGAATAAAACCATGGCTGTTGAACTATTGTCATTTCGAGCCTTGAACCAAATGCCATTCTCTCTCTCTTTGATAAATATATGATAAAATTAATTGTGTAAGTAGGTATACGACGACCTGGCGCGGATCTAGGATTTCGTTCAGAGGAGGATAGTTTTCGTAAGTTTCCACTATCTTGAAGACAGAAAATTGGAGTACACTTCATACCGCTCTACATGGTTACACAAAGCAATGTGAGCGGATGAGCTTTGAATTTAAAGGGAACAATAATTACCTCCTTCATAACTGCCACTGGATCACTGCTAGTTTCGGATGAGGACCAGCTCAAAAGGTGGAAGGAGCACTTTTCTGCGGTTTTAAATCGTGTTTTCACCACTGAAGTCAACCCAACACCCAATGACCCGTCCGTAGTATAAAATTCCCGATTACGCACTGTACCCCTCAGTAGAGAAGAAATCTCAACCGCAATTAGAGCACTGAAGAACAACAAAGCGGTTCGACTTGACGGTATTCCCGCAGAGCTCTTACGAGCAGCGCCAACAACATCGACTGAGCTCTTGCACCCACTCATAGAAAGAGCTTGGGAAACAGAGAGTTTTCCTGAGGAGTGGAAAAAGGGAATGATTGTCAAGCTTCCAAAGAAAGGAGACCTTACACAGTGCGAAAACTGGAGAGGAGTTTGCGTGCTGCCTGCTGTAGCGAAGTTTATAGCAAGAATCGTCATAGAGCGAATAAAAGACCACCTAGAAGATACGCTTGACGCCGAACAAGCAGGTTTCCGCACTGGATCTTCCTGTGTGGACCACATCGATACCTTGCGGATCATCATTGAACAGTGCGTTGAATATCGATCACCACTTCACCTGCTGTTCGTCGATTTCGAAAAGGCGTTTGACAGTGTCAATAGAGAATTTATTTGGCTTGCTTTGCGCAGGAGGGGCATCCCGGATAAATTGATTGCTATTATCAAGGCTACATATGAAGAATCCAAATGTCACGTTCTGCATAAAGGAAGAGTGTCAGAGGAATTTGAAATCCAAAGTGGGGTTAGACAAGGGTGTATACTATCACCAATACTGTTCCTGTTGGTAATAAGTGATGTGCTGCATGCAGCTTTGTCGACTGCAAATGGAGGAATTCAGTGGAATCTGCAATCCCAGCTGAAACATCTGAACTACGCGGATGACGTATGCTTACTCTCTCATAGGATCATGGATCTCCATCAAATGTCAACAAGGGTGGAGAGAGAAGCTGAAACCGTCGGGCTCAAGATCAATACGGCGAAAACAAAAACGATCAGCCTTGGAACTTCCTCATCTACTCAAATAAATATTTCTGGACAACCAGTAGAGATGGTAGAGAGCTTTCAATACCTTGGGAGTATTGTCTCTACTGATGGCGGGACCGCGCTATATAACCAGCCGTATCGGGAAAGCAAAGGCTGCGTTCGGGATGCTGTCCAAAATATGGAGAAACAACTCTATAAGCCTAAAGACCAAGCTACGACTGTTTCGCTCCAATGTAGAATCCGTGCTTCTTTATGGATGCAGCACTTGGAAAGTAACACCCATTGTCACAAGAAAGCTGCAAACGTTCGTAAATAGATGTCTGCGAAACATCTTGCGGATTTTCTGGCCTAACCGCATCTCAAATGATGAACTTCATGCGAGGACAGGTCAGGAACCCATCGACTCTCTTATACGAAAACGTAAGTGGCAGTGGATTGGACATACGCTTAGAAAAGGCCACGAGTGCATTGCGAGTCAAGCTATGCAATGGAACCCTCTCACGCAGCGAGGCAGAGGAGTGGGCCGACCTAGAAGTACTTGGCGAAGAACGGTCGAAGAAGAATCTGCACAACTGGGGAAGAGTTGGAGAGAGCTGAAATACATTTCCAGGAACCGTACACGATGGCGCGTAGGAGTAGTGGAGGCCCTATGCCCCGCAAGGGGAAACTCACGGACGTAACAGGTCCGAGGACCTAAACCAAAACCATAACTGTCACAGTGTGTCGAACACCGGGTACCTACTTTCGATCCTTGTGAAATAAGGTTATGCAGTGCCATGGCTATAGCATGGTGTAACACCACCTTGAATTTCGGAAAACATAATGATACATCGATATGTTCCTAGTCCCGCATACACATGACATTTGAGTTTGAGTGAAAGTTTCAACCTCTTCTTAATTGGAATAAGATGATTTGGCCAATAGCCTTCCGAGTTAGAAATCGCTTTCGAAAACGTCATCTGCCTCAAAAATGCATTTGTAGAATGTTCGCAAACGCAAACAGCAAAAGTTTTTTATTCGAAAAAGGCAAATACAAGTTTTATACTGCACAAGCATTGTGTTCGATAATGCAGTTTCAAAACGTCATCTGCGGTACAGTTCCGTAATAAAAATCGAGTTGATGACAGAAATATTGAAAAGACAGAGAAAATGTTCGTAAAAATCAAATGCGTTTGGAAGAAAACTGAATGATGTTGATAAAGAAGATAACGTGATCGTTGGAGTGGTATTTTTATAAACTACAATAGTTACTATATAAGAGCTCATTTCAAATCTCTATTTGAAAAAAGTTATTCGCTGGTCAAAATTGTGTTTCAACGCATTTTGGTGTGAAAAAACTATTCCTAACTAGCGAATAACTTTTTTCACATAGAGATTTTAAATAAACTCTTATAGTAACTATTTTAGTTTATAAAAATACCTTTCCAACTATATATATGTATATCACATCATTATTGGTCTTGGGGTTTGGTGTGTCCAATTCTCCTTTGTATGGAAAAGAGAATGGCCTAAGAGGCACAGATTTATCATCTTAGACAAAAAGTTTTTGATCAAAAACTTTATTTTAGGGCATAGAATTTTGATTTTAGAGGTTTATGATTTTAAAAAATGATTTTGGGAATTAACAGACACCCTAATATGCATTTATATGACTTTTATTGAAAAATTAAAATTGCCTTCTTTCACTAATTATTTAATAGCTTCTACATTATTATCGTCCGATTTTGAAAAACTTTGACTCAAGTCATTGTTTGAAAGATTGTTATTCACTTGAGTCCTTAAAATTATTTTAAATATTTTTTTTTTCTATCTATATGGAGCAACCAAAACTAGAAATTTTTCAAAACTAGAGGAAGTGTACCGATTATGGAATACCAAAATATAAACTAAATTTTAAACACAAAAAAATTAAATTTTGTTCGGTCTTTTAAATAGATCTTGATAAAAATACTATAAACTTGCTTTCAAACAAAACTAGAACTTTAACAAATTATCAAAAAAAAATTTATAAATTAAAAGGTTAAAAAAACACAAAATGAGCAAATTTCAAAAAGTGACCCTAATATGGACCACTAAGGATTTCCCCATAATATATGTGGTAATTTAATTTATGTGCAGAAAACACAAATAAAATTATCAATGAGATTCTGTGGCAGAGCAATAAAGAATGCAAGAGGTCAAATGGTATTGAAAAATTTGAAACAATTTGTATGGGTAACATAAAAATTTTGTGCAGCTTTCTTGAAGCCCATTTCTTTTGACTTGACGGCTGCTATGGCTTTCATCATATCCGCCTTGTCCCGGACGTTACGCTTTTTTATTTTGGTGTCATCTGATTAATTACAAGACAGCCTATGTACAAATTTAAACAAATATTTTAGGTGGTTCCCAATATGGAATACTATTCCATATTAGGAATACTATTCAATATTCAATATGAAATACTATTCCATATTAGGAACATACTGATATTCCATATTAGGAACATGAAGACTGACTTAACTATGTTAAAATTTACTTATTATTTAACTGAGCTCACCTAAATAATTTTAATTATCCCAAAGGTTGAGCTTCTTCCTAATAACACGGGACAAAAAATATGTTTAAGCTTGAACCGATACAAAAATATAAGAAAAATAAGCTTTGTTACGCACTTTACCAAAACACTACTTTTAATAACTGCTCATGTCTACAAAGTTCACCTTCCAAGAGGATAATAACAACGAATATGCGCATGAAAAGAAAGTTTTACCTGAAATAAAAAGGTAAAAATATTACGTAGTTTTCAAAATATAGCACTATTCCATATTAGGAGCGTATTCCATAATTGGTACACTTCCTCTACTCGTTTTTTAAACTCTGAAGGCCTGTAACTAATAAATTTTCAGTCCGATTTATGCAAGCAGTAAATCGTCTTAAGGAAATAGAAATAGATCATTCAGAAAATACACGTTTTATGTAAATAAGCTATCTCGAAAACGCTTCTTTGGAAAAAAATAATTTTGATTTTCGTGTTCAGTGACCGAAAATTAGTCTAGAAAATATATTTTTTCTAAGCACCCTACCATGACCCAAAATTTTGTACACTAGTGTAATTTGTATATCGTCACCTGATTGCAAGAACTAGGTAATTCATTTTCATAAATTTTGGAGATAGCAGCCTTTATAGAAATATAGCTACTGGAGAACGATGAAAAGTTTAATTTATATGATCCTGAAACTTCACAAATATCCTATATTTGTTTGTGATAGATAAATATTAGACAAAAAGTCTTTAAAACTATACAAAATAATACCGTTTTTGCCGATATATTATTTAAACATTAAATTGAGTTACCTAGTTCTTGCAATCAGGGGACGATATGTTACCGGAAATATATGAAACCTAGGAATTATATACAATTCCTAGGAAATGTATACAATGACGAGCCTATTTAGGAAATGTATAAAATGATTTGTAAAAGATTATCTAAAACACACATTTCCTCTAGGAAATGTATATATTTCCTAGGTATTGTATATACAACTGCTAAATCATGCTAGGAAATGCGTTAAATAAATATTATGCCATAGGAATAGTGAGGGAGACTGACACAATCCCGAAATTTTGAATCCAGAAAACCCAAAATCCTGAAAATCCAGATTACCGAAAGCCCAAAATCCCGAAAGACCCAAAATCCCGAAAAGTTTGTTTAAATCCAGATTCTTTAAATGCAAAAGAAACTATGCATAAACCCAACCTCGCACCCACCCCAAATCCTATAATGTGCCCAAGCAGGGGGGTTGCATACCTCACTGTTTATTCACTGTAGTTCTGGGTGCCAGCAGTGTATTAACGTAGTCAAAGCAAGTGTTAATAATATCAGTGCTATCACCCAGCATGACAGCGAAAAACAGTGAGGAATGTATGCAACCCACCCGCTTGGCCACACCAATGCGTTTTGGGGTGGGTGCGAGGTTGGGTCTATGCAAAGTTTTTTTTTGCATTTAAGGAATCTGGATCTAAAGAAAACTTGAATTTTTCCAATAAATCCAACAATAATTGTAGCTGTATCATTTTATACAATTCCTATTGCTGCTTATAGCCTATTGAATAGACCTTTTAAAAAGGAACAATTACGTGCAAGGGTTTTTATTATTGAATATGTTTGTTTGGCCCATAAGCATGCTTAAAACCGAAAATGCTACTAAATTCACCCATGCGTTTCTGAGAAAATGGTAACACTGACCACTTTTCAGTGTTTTTGGTATAACTCGAAAACTAAGCCGAATTTGGCAGTTTTACTTATGATACTTTTTGTTCAAAATTAAATTTGCTACCGAAATGAATAGTTTGGATAATTGCTTGAAAAAATTTAAGCAGGAAAAGTAAACAAAAACCAATACAAAAATTTTTTTTTTTCTAAATTGCGCCTTACTTTTTTCGGAGCAAAGATACGCTCAAGGCATGCATTAACAAAGTAAACTAGAGTCTTAAGGCCTTAATATGATATGTTTAAAAAGCCATATTATTTGAAAATTGGCAGAGTTATAGCCATTCAAACTTTACCATTTCTTATAATTTTTTGATAAGGTTTTAATGGGAATATCTCTGTCAATCTTGAACAAATATTAATTTTTGAACATGCCAAATTAAAGCTTTCAGTATCTACTTTATTTTGTCCGTGCATGTCTTGACCCTATCTTTGCTTCAAAAAAGTTATGCGCAATTTATTAAAAAATTTAGATATCCTTGGTTTTTCATTTTTTTAGGTTGTTTTTTGTTAACTTTTCTTGCTTAAATTTTTTTTGAAAAATTTTTTGAACTATCCATTCCAATAGAAAATTTAGTTTTGAACAAAAATTATTATAAGTAAAATTGTCAAATTCGGTTTAGTTTTCAAGTTACACCAAAAATATTGAAAAGTGGCCAGTGTGACCATTCTCTCAGAAACGCATGAGTGAATTTAGTAGCATTTTCTGTTTTAAGCATGCTTTCGGGCCAAACAAACAGATTCAATAATAAAAACCCTTGCACGTAATTGTTCCTTTATACCCCTCATTTTCCGGTCTATTCAATAGGCTATATTTAGGAAATGTTAAAAATGATTTGTAAAAGATTATTTAAAACATACATTTCCTAGGAAATGTAAATATTTCCTAGGTACTGTATACAACTGCTAAATAATGCCACGAAATGTGTTAAATAGATATTATGCCATGGAAATAAGGAGAGAGACAGACACAATCCCGAAATTCTGAATCCAGAAAACCCAAATCCCGAAAATCCAGAATCTCGAAAACCCAAAATTCCGAAAAGTTTCGTAAAATCCAGATTCTTTGAATGCAAAACAAAACTTTGCATACACCCAACCTAGCACCCACCCCAAATCCTATAATGTGCCCAAGCAGGGGGGTTGCATACCTCACTGTTTATTCGCCGTAATTCTGGGTGCCAGCAGTGTATTAATGTAAGCAAAGCAAGTGTTAATAAGATCAGTGCTAGCACCCAGCATGACAGCGAAAAAACAGTGAGGTATGTAAGCAATCCCCCTGCTTGGCCACACTATAGGGTTTGGGGTGTATGCGAGGTTGGGTCTATGCAAAGTTTTTTTTTGCATTTAAGGAATCTGGATTTAAAGAAAATTTGAATTTATCCAATAAATCCAACAATAATTGTAGCTGTATAATTTTATACAATTCCAATTGCTGCTTAGGAAATGTATAGAATTCCTTGGAAATGTGTACTATAGAAACAAATAATTCACACATTTCCTGGCGAATTTTGGCTTTGTATACATTTCCTAGGAATTATTTACAATGACGGATTACATATACATTTCCAGTAACATATACACAAATGTAGTTTATAGTTTTAACTTTATTTAAATATGTTAATCTTGTAGATCCAAGCATTTGAAATAGTTGGAAATTTTTTGAAGCTATTAAATCGACGTATTCTAAGGATATTGTTATTTTTTTTTTACTTAAATCAATTTTAAGGTAGAAAATTCAGATAAGTAAAACTGCCGCTTCTACCGTTACATATATTTGTAAGAAAAATACAAACATACATATTTGTAGAGGAGGGTCGGGCATTAACTTTTTAAAATATTATTTTTCGAAATTGTGAAATTTTTCATTCACATTTGCATTTAAAATAAAATGCACGACTGGGTCACACGTACTTGCTCTTATGTTCAATACACTGCGAGTTTAAGAAAATTGTATATACAAACATGCAAATTATGAGAGAAAAATGTAGAGAAGCATGAAATACGACATTTAAATTGGTTAAAACAACTCTTTTGACAGTTTGAGGTGAAAAAAAAGTATGCCATCTTAATTCATGATGGAATTTGATTGTATGGGAAAAAAAATTTTAAAATCGTTGGAGCGGTTTTTTTTTTTAAATTAATTTTTTATATATAAAATTCTTAAAACATTTTTAAGAAAAAATTTCGGTATGCAGATTTAAACTATATATTTATGTATATATAAAAATAAAATTTAAAAAAAAATTGTCAACCTGTTTTTAAGATATCGAATTTTCAAAAAAAAGTTTGAAACTTTTTTTAAAAATCCAAAAACTTTTTTTTTGAAAATTTTGATATGCAATATTATTTAATCTTATCTGGAATTTGTATATAAAAAAACCATTTAAATCCGTTAAGCTGATAACGAGAAAACTCAAAATAAAAAATTACGTTCTATGACAGGTACTATTAATAGTTGGTATGTGTAAAATTTTATAGTTTTTGATGGTAGATCGTACTAATTTAGTATATGAAAAAAGTTTAATCAAAATCGTAGGAGTCGTTTTCAAGCAAAAAAATATTTTCCTTTGCGGTTTTTTCACTTTTGTATGGAAGGTACCGTTATTTTTTCATAACTGTAAAATTTTTTCTAAAAATATCTTAGATAAAACTAAAAAAGTCTTAAATATCGAGTTTCAAGAAAATCTATGATGCCGTTTTCGAAATATTTGATTTTCCAAAAAAAAAATTGAAATATTTTTTAAAAATCCAAAAAATATTTTTTCAAAAATATTGGTACACAAAACTATTAACATTTTTTGGAAGCTTCTGTATAAAAAAATTAATTTAAATCGGTCGAACCATTTTGAAGAAAATCAAAAATTAAAAAAATGGTTCCCTGGGAGGTACCATTAATAACCATTTTTGAAAAATGGTTTTCCACCCACAGAAAGCCTTTACTAAAATAAATTTATTGAATTTTTTTAAGAAAAGTTGTCCAGCCGTTTTTGAGAAAAATATGATTATGTAAATTTGCCAAAAAAAAATGTATGGCAGGTACCGTTATTTTTGGTTCTAAAAAAAATGAAAAAAACGTGTCGGCAGAATCACCAAAAACCACTATGTACAAAGTTTGAAGAAAATCGATCGAGCCGATTAGGCTGTAGACGAACAGACAGACAGACAGAATTGTGCCACCCTTTTTTTTGGTGTTCTCTATCATCGTAATATCATGTTTGATTGTTATCTAAAATTTTTTTTTTGCGCGAATCCAAAACTTTTCTTATAGTACCTATAATCGCAAGTAAAAAGTGAAAATCAAATCAATTTGGGACTCAATCTGCTCTCTTGTATGAAATAATAATTTCTCATTAAATGTTATAGAGTTGGCTTGAAATTTATCTTATAATTAAAGACCTTTACTTTGAAGATCGGAAATTTAAAACCTAAGTCAAAAGTTTTTCAATTGGCTATTTTTGCATAGCGGTACTTTTTTTCACAGAACCTGGTCAGCGGCCGACGAACAACCACTACTGCAACGCTTCGCAGCAAAATACGAAATATAGATATCGTGCAGCTCTAGGTTTCATGCAGAAAAATCTACACGGGTGTTTTAGCCATTTAATGTAATAGGTAAGGCTCAGCTGGGAGAGGTGAAATAAAATCCATGGCAGTCGTGAAGAACCAGGTAACTCAAGATACCTGAAGGCAATTTTTATATTTTTTATAATTCTTAAATAAATAAAAATAAAAAAAATAAAAATAATATATTTGAAAATACATGACGAACATTTGTTTTCAAAATTTAGATTTTGTTAATGATATCAAAGATAGAGCCCGACCTCCCAAGTTTTTTTTAGTGTTTGAGTTACCTGGTTCTTCACGACCGTCACGGAAATAGGTAGGTTGTTTCATCAAGAAGTATCAAATAATTTCGTGAAATGGAAAATCAGGAAAATGGAAACGTGAAGTCCTCTTTTGACTGCCAAGAATATCCCCTGTATCCACGCCTGAGCACAATATATTGCAATCACTCAAATTCAGATTTTCTAACGTTAAATTTTCATCAAAATGGTGAATGATGTGACTGATGAAAATCAACGAAAATATACCTATAGTTGTGATTATAATATAGCACCTGTTTAATATATCCCAAGTATAAAGATACAAACGTACATAGATAGGTATGTTTGTATATTGTATAATGTATTAAACCCAAAATTTAATTATTCGACAAGAAAATTTCACAAAAATATTCATTCAACTCTTTAGGTGGAGATAATAAATTTGGGTTGATGTACCTCTTAAGAATTTATTTTAATTAATTTTAAAACAAACAAAAGTCAAAATGATATATATATTTTTTCTTTTTATCTCTCGCATGAGTTGCTGGAAATTCCTTTGGGGGCATATTGTGGAATTTTTATTAAAATGGATAAATACACAACATTTCAGGAAAAAGAAAATTCAGGGCAAGGTACTTGATAAATTAAATAAATGGGGTGTAAAAATATGGATTTTTTTGTGTTTCTTAAAAAAATAATTCAATACAAAATGATATAAAGATCTGCCCATTCTTTTGAATGACATACATATATTCAAAGCTTATAATGAAAGAGAATATATTTTATTGTAGATATTATGTTGTAAAAAATAACAACAAAATTCATCTTTCAACGAAGATATTAAAAAATAATCGTTTTATTTTCCAAATTTATCAATTTAATGTTTTTTAATTATTAATCTTGAGCTGTATGCTCACTACTGGAATTTCTTTTATTTTATAAAATTAGTACCTAAATTCCAAAAAATTTAACTCTCGATTAAGTTTTTTTACTAAACTAAACTATAAGTATGTAGGTATAGGTACTAGGATTTAGTTCTAATATACGCATACCTACCAACCTCCTCTGGATATTTTTTTAACTTGAGCAATGAGCGGTAGTCTCACAGAAAATAGCAATGCTTATAATTTCGGTAGCTTGATGACACTGTGTCAGTACTGAGAAAAAAAAATAGTTTTGCCCTTTTGAAATGGATGCATGCGTGGCAACCCTATTTAAAGGAAAGAAGTACAAGAAACACGTCATTCCTCATTACTATTTATGTTCTTCGAGTTTGGACATATATTTTACCCCAAATTAAAGTTGAAGATCTTAAGGAAATTCATAAAATAACTCTTTTGACCATAAAGTCTTCGAAACGTCATGAAAGAATGGTATTATGGCAAACTAGAACATTTTCAGAAAAATTTTGAATACAAAATATTACAGTTGCTATAGACTCAAGTAATGCCAGGACCAGTGCCGGACAAGCTATACGTGCAAGAAGGGCATATGAGCAGGACGATAAGCCCAATGGGCACCTTTAGTAAGCATTAGTAAGCAACCACTACCACCTACTTTTTTTAATTTTCATTTCTTTTTAAAAGCTCACACCAATATTGATATCCATTGTATTACTACCAGCTTATTCTGAATTTGAAGAACGAAAACGACAGTGTAAGTCGATCCTACCTTCCTATTCACAACACTGTAAAAAACTACAAACTACGATTTTGTAAGCCTATTGGGATACTTCGTTAAATAAAAATGCGTTACAAAGTCCCCCCTTGGGTACTCAGGATATGACTTCTTCTAGGCTATTGATTATGTCATATATAATAAGGAAGTAAGACGTTCATGGAATTTTATTGTAAAAATCATCAAAGGGGTCATTGAAGATGAGAAAACCGCGGAGTGCTATTACATTGGAGGGTGCATTTTTTAGAGGGGGGGGGGCACCCTTTTTGTTTTTTTTTGCATATACCTAACTCGAAAACGAAGCAAAATTTCGAAATAGTTCTTAAAACCTTTTTTGTAGAAAATAAAATTTACTATCAAAATGCATTTTTGAAAAAAAATTTTTTAAATTTTTAGTTAGCTAAATTTAAAAAAAATCATTGCAAGAAAAAGTGAAAAATCGCATTTTTTATTTTTTTTTTACTATTTGCTTATAACTTTCTTAGCAGCAGAGATAGGTATAAGCATTGCTTCATATAAAAGAAAGATAATTAAATTTTCTTTAAAATAAATTTAAAGAAAAAAAACGGTTTGGATAAAAATCGACCGAGAAAAAGTCGTTCAAACTAGGCTGAATTTAAGTTTTTAAAGCTTTATGAATGGCATTTTTGGCTATTTTGATGGACTTGTTCGATTAAACGCTCAAACTTGGTGTATTATGGAGTCGTGACCAGTTAAGTCAAAAAAAAGCCAAGTTTCAAATTTTTTCGCAGTTTTAGGGTTGCCATTTAATTTTTTCAAAATTTAAAATAATTGTCAAAATCAACACACTTGCTTTTACAAAGCCGGGCTTTGAGCACATGTTAGCTTATACCTTCATGAAAAAAAATGTGTTAGACCAGTTTTACGGTTGAAGGTCCTTGCCAGACCAGCTCAACATTTTCTAAGTAGGTATTAAGGAAATAACTTTTTTTTATTTTGGAATACCTAATTCGTCTGGCACTATTTTGTCCATATAACGAAAGGCATAAACTACCAAATACCCCGGTTTGTGAAAGTAGATTTGCTAGTTTTGATAATTATTTAAAAAAATAGAAAACAAAAGAAAAATATCACCAAATTTATAACATTAAGGGCCGCCTGGCATGCACTTTCGACAACCAAACTCGTCTGGCACGATTTTGTCTCTATTTAAGGAGACATTAGCTAACATATTTTGAAAACCTGGCTTTGTAAAACAAGGTTTGACAGTTATTTGAAAAAAAAGTAGTTTCTTATAATACCTACTTTGAAAATGTCGAGCTCGTCTGGCAAGGACTTCCAACCGTAAAAGTTGTCTGGAACTATTTCTTTTAATGTTCGAGAAGGTATAAGCTAATATGTGCTCAACACCCGACTTTGTAAGAGCAAGTGTGTTGATTGTGGCAATTATTCTAAATTTTGAAAAAAAAATTGATGGCAACCCTTAAACTGTGAAAAATTTTAAATTTGATTTTTAGTTTTGACTAAACTGGTCATGGCTCACTAATACACCCAGTTTGAGCGTATAATCGAACAAGTCCATCAAAATAGCCAAAAATACCATTCATAAAGCTTTAAAAACATAAAATCAGCCTAGTTTGAACGACTATTTCTCGGTCGATTTTTATCCAAACGGTTTTTTTAAAATTTATTTTAAAGAAAATTTAATTATCTTTCTTTTATATGGGGCAATGCCTATACCTATCTCTGCTGCTAAGAAAGTTATAAGCAAATACGTAAAAAAAAAAAATGCGATTTTTCACATTTTTTGCAATGATTTTTTTTTTTAATTTAGCTAACTAAAAATTTTTTAAATTTTTTTTTCAAAAATGCAGTTTGATGGTAAATTTTATTTTCTATAAAAAAGGTTGTAAGAACTATCTCGAAATTTTGCTTCGTTTTCGAGTTATACTTATGCAACAAACCAAAGAGGGTGCTCTTGCACCCCCTCTAAAAAATGCACCCTCCAATGTAATAGCACTCCGTGGTTTTCTCATCTTCAATGACCCCTTTGATGATTTTTACAATAAAATTCCATAAACGTCTTACTTCCTTATTGCCCTGTTTTTTAGGACATAATCAATAGCCTATTCTACCAATAACCGCAATTGAGAGGCACTATTGATGAAGCTTGCGCTTAGTTTGGGCCGGCCCTGACCAGGACCATAAAATGAAAACTTAATCATCATCCCAAACTAGGTTTACCAGACGCCCCCCTTTAGGGGCCAAAGTCCCACTTTTTCATACCAAAATGCTGTTTGACATTACACATTCAAACTCATTTCAAAGCTGAACGCACCCACTAATTTTTCAAGGAAAATCATCTATTTTTGTTGTTTTTGTTTCTCATTTATTTAAATTGGTTGATAATCTATAACTTTTGATTTTTGTGGTGATTGTTTTTGAAAAGAAAAAATCGAATGAAACTGTTTTCACTTCTTCATTTTTACTTGCGATGTAGGTACTAAAGGGCAAGTTTTGGATTCGTGCAAACAAAAATTTTGAGATAACAATCAAACATGGCAAGACATTACGATGAGCGAACACGAAAAAAGTGGGTAAATTTTGTCTTTATCTCCGTCTGTTTAAATTTTGAACTTAAGGTTTTTTGGTAACCCTCCAGAGGGGAAATTGATATTTTTTTAACTCTAAAAATAACGGTACTTGCCTTACAACCGTCAAGGTAAATTTTATTTATCCCCAAAATAGCTTCAAATGATTTTTATACAGAAGAAATCAGTGTGTTATTGTAGGCATGGTATACATTTTGGCAGACAAAAAATTACCAAAAACTGTTATTAACGGTACTTGCGATATAACGGTTTTATGATATTTGATTTTCTCATAAGCTGCTTAACAGACTTAAAATAAAAATTTTATGAAAAGCTTCTTTAAAATGTCAAAAATATTTCATATCAAAATTTGGAAAAAAATAAGTTAACTTATTTCTCAGGCAAGGTGAGAAAGTAGTCCACTTCTTTTAGAGAACTAAGTACACATTTTGAAATATAAAGAGGGAACTAACTTTCAACGATAAAAATTACACAAATGCAAAATTGCGCGAAAACTTTGCATACACCCAGCTTCGCACCTACCCCAAGTCCTATAGAGTGCCCAAGCAGTGAAAAGTATTTCTAATTTACTAATAAGATTGATTTTTTTACTTGGAAGTGGGAGTTAAATCCACATTTAAAAGGAAGTAGGTATAGAATCACTCAGTTTTTCAGAAATATAATTCCCACCTTCTATGAGAACTAAGTCCACATTTTTAAAGTGGATTTAGTTCTCATTTAATGAGAACTAAGTCCCTTGGTTTACTAAGTTCCTGGGGACTTGGTTCCCTTCACCGTTGTTTATACAATTTAAAGATGGATTCCATCATTTTCAATCTGGTAAACCTATTCCAAACGCCTTCTTAAAGTTTTTAATTTTTAATTCTTACTTATAGTTTTCAAAATTTTGATAATGTATGAGTATCTAAAATTTTAAAAATAAAATTATAAAAAACAATGTGATAATTTGTTTGTTTCACTAAACAAATTTTTGCATTTTGTCAGTACTTAGGTACTTGCCTGGAGGGGGAGGCCTAAATCAAATAAGTGGAATTAATTTTAATATGCCTCTACTAAATTGTATACCTTAGCCAGTTCAAACATTTAAAAAAAATGTATAATACTAAAATTACCTACCCATACGTCTATGTTTGGAATGTATTTTGTTGCAATGGCTTTGACTTACCAAGAAATATCTACATAAATGATGACTAAGAGAATGACATATTATACCGCATCTCGTATGGTTTTTAAGTGGTGGATTCATATACAAAAAATAATCAACAACGTCAAGTAAATTTAAGATTTTTGTTCAAAAATAAACAAAAATACATCTTTGTTTATCGACAAATCCTTTACGCCAAAGTGCAGAGACGGGGAATCTTGTATCGCCTCGGAGGGTCAAGTATAGAAAGCAACGCATAGGTATATGACTACATCGTCTGTCGCATCGTGTCGTGTCAGATGAATGCAGACGACACTTTTTTAAGTAAGACATTGGATATAACATTATGCGCCTACTGGCGATAACTTACGCCCACTTGACCAGGATTGCCGTCTTTTTTCCATTTGCTTCTTCTTTATTTTTTTTTTCTTCAGTGCAGCGCTACGGTGTTGCTTTTGTTTTCATGCTGCACGGATATTAAATTCGTATCGTTCAGATTTTCTTATTTTGTATCGCGGTTTTGTATATTTATTTTCCCTGTTTTGCATGAGGCGACAAGTCGTAAATCTGCTTGTACACTGCAGGCGGCAGCGCGGAGATAAATTGTTAAAAATGGTGGTTAATCAGGAATACACAGACACACTCTATACAAAAATACCTTTACTTAACTTACAAAATGTATTTAAGATTTTTTCTTCTTATTATTTTCAAGTGAATTATAACGTCGCCGTAAAATGTGTGCGTGGTCTGCGTGTTTAAGATGCGGCTTGTTCTGGTCAGGGTAATAGTTGATTTTATTTTAAAAATAGGATTGTTATTAATTTGTTAAGGTATTATAGGGGGTGTTGATTGTAATAATGAACCTATACAAAGTACACGTAGGTTCATGCATATCTACATTTGGTAGGGTTTTGTTGTTAATAAGTATGTATGGCACACATTTATAAAGCGTCTGAAATTATGTATAGGCATCTAAATTTAGGTAAATACAAACTGGGCTCTTGGATAAAACCGATAAAAGTCTGTTCATAGCCCTACTTTCCAATTAGAAGTCGACGCAATTGTGTTAAATGTCTCCTATTTATTCGGAATGCCTTTATAGAGTTGAATGTTAATTATATTCTATTTAATAGGTACAGTGACTGCCATTAATATTCGGTTTTCTATTTAATATTTTAAGAAAAATCTTTGGTTGTCCTTAAACGCATATATATTTACCAACTTTCTTAGCTGAAATTGTTCATGGTGTTTTAGTATAATATCTATACGTTATTCACAAGGAAAGTTAAGAAATAAGCAAACAGAAAAGAAATTCGGTTCTCTTTTTTATTTAGTTCCTATTTTAGAATTTAAGTGGAAGTGGATAATTGAGCAGCATTCTCTTTAAGATTTTCTCTTAGGGGTCATAAAATAATATTCTTTGTTCATTATCCCATCTAAGAACACCTGATTGCCAACATCTTTGGTTGATATGCAACCCCACATCATAACACGAAATCCTGCTTAACTATTGGTTTCAATTTCATGAACAATTTCAGCCAAGAAAGTTGGCGTTGCGTTTAAGGATAACCAAAGAATCTTCATAAAATATCAAAACGAAAACCAAATATTAATGGCAGTCACTGTACACAACATCTTAATTTCAGTCCAGAAAAATTAAATAATATAATTTGAAATATCTACCAAAAATACACCCTCGAATTTTGTTTATGTTTCTTCAAGGGTATGTACCTCTTGGAGAATAAAATCCAAAAAGTTCGAACAAAAAAGTATTTGCGTTGTCCGCCATTTTGAAAAAAAAAATCTTTGGAAGACCTAAATGCAATCTTCTCGGCTTCTTTTGAGCGTAGAGCAATATTTTTTGACTTTGAAGGTAAGAAGAAGACTTCTGGCTTTCCAAAAAGCTAACATATGTTACAGGCGACATCTGTAGAGTTGCTGCGTGGTATGACAATGAGTGGGCTTTTTCGCTGAGAATGTTAGATATAGCATTATTGAGCCATAGTAAAGTATGAATGGATACATTGTCAACGCTTTCGACATGAATTGCGCCTTTGTTCCCAATTGAGCTTGCAATGATTCCTTAATGCATTGTACTATCATAGAAGTTACAGGAATAGGAGCTAATGATTTAAAAACATTACTGCAAGTGTTGCCGTTGTTTTTAATTATTTTTTTTCTATTTTTTTTGCAATTATTTTATTAAATTGCCCCTCCCGTCCAAGCAGTGAGAGATATTACCCCCCTCCGGTAGGATTTTTTTCTTGTCTACTTCTCACCTAATGCTTTGAATTTTCGGCAGATTGGACCGAATTTAAAAAAAGGCAACTATTAGGGGATGAAAATAAAAATCTGAAAAATTAGGGAATTTTGTTTTCTTCATTTTGAGCTGATCCAAATATTAAAACTAAAAAAAAAAACATTATAACGACCACCCTAATGTTTATATAGTTTTTAGAGTTTATATTTCGCCTCTTATTCATTTGAGCGAAAAATTACTTGAATATTTTTTTTGTAGAATGTTTAACAAAAAAGCCGTAAATACAGCTTTACAAAGTTGCCAATATCCAGCAAATAATTAACGGACTCTTGTGGAAGAATACAATGCAAGTATTTTTTGTCTTTAGAGGGGTTACTCTTCTTGTTCACGGAGGAGGGGCGATTTCCTTAAAAAAGATATTAAAAATGCAAAAAAAAAATGTTAAAAAACAAAGCCAGCACTTACAGCTATGGTGCTGTATATTTTTTGAAAGCTTGAAGTCTGTACCGTCTTGTAAAATTTCAGCACTTAAAATTAATATTTAAAGGTCACTCATCGCTAATTTTATCTCTTTTCCATACAAATGGTACACACAGAAAAAAAACGTAATGTAAAATCAACATGACGAATTATTTATTTCGATAAAAAGGATGAATTTTTCAATCATTGGATTTCATTTCGATTTAATACGTTCATTTTATTTTAACATTTCAAAACATTAATTTATGACTTAGTCCTGTTAATTTAAAATTGAAAACAAGTAAACAGGAATTTTATTTAAAATTATTCAGTTTTCGCTTTGTTTTAACTTTGAAGTTGTGTTAAAATGAAATTATTCGTATATAAATTCCAAGTTAAAAGAAATTCATGTCAAAAAAAGCGTTTTGATGTAAAAATAACCAGACATACACTCAAACATTGTTTTTTATTTTGATTCAACATGTTTTGTATTCAAAGGGAAATATTATTAAATCATTAAGGTTTCATTTACAAATTAATTCATGTGTGAGACCCTGTTGAAATAACATGATTGAACACATTTTAGCATTGAAATAGAATTAAAATAAAATGATTCAAGTTAAAAGTTCAATTGAGCACAACTCCATACAGCGTTTCGCCCAGGTGCGATAGTTGGCATTGAAATGAAGTGTCTGAATTTAAAGAAATTCCCTTAGAATTATAAAATTATCAGTATTTTGAATGCTGAGTTTTTATATTAGTCGGTAAACATCGATACAAAATTGCGTCTTAGAAGGGTACGATAGTCATCTAACTGATGAGCCCAACTATCGTACCTGGACGAAACGCAATAAGGAGTTGAGCTCATTTAAACTTTTAACTTGAATTATATTTAGTCACTCCGCTCTATTATTTTAAAATAAAATGATTCACTCATTGATTCCAAGTCAAAGTACCTCAAGTTGACGTTTGGCACTAGTTTTTTGCGTAGCGAATTGGCCCAGTGGATGAGTGCTATCTCCGTGTGCGGAAGGTTCCCAGTTCAAAACTAAGTAAGTATCACAAAGTATTTTTAAAATAAAATAAATATATAATGAATTCCTATTCCTATACTTTCAGACCATGGTGATTCAACATGATAATAGAAATGGCTTAACATGATGATAATAATGATTAAACATGATGGTAGTAAAGATTTAATATGATGGTCATGGCGATTCAACATGATGATCGCGGTACTTCTACATGAAATCGTATTGTTTAGCATTCATTTGCTATGGATTCCATTTTTATTTGCAGGTTTTTTTATATTACTTCAAAATTAAAACATATTGATTCAACTATAAAAACAATGTCATTTCAACAAGATGTAATATTGATTTCTCTTATACAGAAGTCATGTTAAAATAAAACGAATGCTCAATGGAGCAAAAACATTGGGCAAAATATGTTGAGTCATTATTGTTTTTGTTGATTTTACCTCGTTTTTTTTCTGTGTGTATGGGCGCTGTTTTTTTGTTTGTTTCTTTATTTTATAGTTTTAGAAAAGATTATCATACAGAAATGATCAAGGGAAATTCTAAAAGAAAATGAGCTATTCTTTAAAAAAGGAACCTAAGGACTTCTTATTTTATATTCTATGTGCCTCTTCAAAAGTTATTAAAAGTCAAAGTGAAATTCATGGATAACTCCATAGTTTTTTTTTGGATTTCGTGTTGAAAATATCACTTTATAGTACAGGGTAATTTGCATAAGCTGCATCAAATAGTTAGAGCGTGTAAATTGGGCCTAGGGAAGAAAAAAATAATTTTAGAGCGGGAGTCTATTTCCCCCAAATTAGGCGGGAGGGGCAGTTTTCTAAAAAAAATTCTTAAAATGAGAACAAATATTAAGAAATATTTTCATATTTTTTTAGCCAAAAATCCATTATCAACATAAAAAAAAATAGTTTTCAAATTTTAAAAAACAAAAAGTGAAATTTTTTGTTCAAACAATTTTTTTTTCAAAATTTTACGTTATTAAGTACAACTTTTGTTTCTGCATTCAATACTCTTATTAATTTTTATTTAAACATCAAAAACCGTATGCAAAACTGTCTTGTAGTTTTTGAGAAAATTTAAAATTTTGAAAATGTCTTGTCGTTTTTCAGTAAATTTAGAAAAACTTTAAGTTATATATACCTACTAATTTATGGGTTAAGGGTGATTCTTATAACACGCGAAAAAAATCAGAGCGTAGATTATATTCAGACGAGAACAAAAATCGTATTTAAGCGGTGGTCTATTTCCCCCGTTTAGGTGATAGCAGTCATTTTTTAAAAAATTGACTCAAAACAGAAAAAAATATTTATAAAAAAGGGAACACTACCAATGCCACGCTCAAGCTTTTAAATAAATAAAAATAAATTGGGTGGCGCAACAGCTTGTGGAGAACCAGGGCCTAGTGACTTACAACTCTCAACCATTCCTGTGTGCGTGTCGTTGGCAGGAATGGAAGGGACCTACAGTTTTTTGCCGAGTCCGAACAGCTAAATGAGAAGTACTTTTTCATGAAAAGTATACTCTTAGAGGATTTGTCAGTTCCTCACAAGAGGCAGTACCTCGGATAAAACATTTCTGTTTTTAGGTGGCACGGCTGGGAATCGAACCCACACCTTTGGCATGACAGTCCTACGCACTAACCATTATGCCAGGAGGTACTACCTACACGCTCAAGCTCTTGCAAAGGCACAAATCTAGTTTTAAATTCATTAAGCTTAATATAAAATATCATAATTAGAGTAATGTCGAAAAAAAACTCCATATTATGACAGAAATTTGGTAGTTCATAATCACTGATTAAAATTTGGTGGATTTACTTGGCAGGTTTTCTCTTAATCACTTTCTTAATCACAAATTTAAATGTATGAAAACTTGACCAGTGAACTCACCAAATTTTAATCAGTAATCATTAAATACCAAACTTCTATCATAATTTGGAGTTGTTTCGATATAGCTCTACTTATGATATTTGATATTAAACTTCATAAACTTAAAACTTGGCATATAGTTGAGATATCATTACTATTTTTGGATGACTTTTTACGCACAAGTGTCTTGTACCTACACATGAGAACTTGGTTTTTCTGTATATTGTTGTTTTTGTTGTGATATCTATATTATTAGTAACTTAAAGGGTAAAGAGGGAGACCAAGGTATGGTGAAGTTAAAATCTGAAAAGATTAGGAAGCTTTTTTTCGGTTTAGCCATCTGATGCCTATCCAGCAATTAAAAAAAAAAAACAATATAAGGACCACCCTAATTTATATATCTACTTAATGTACATAATTGCGGGCACATTAACCGGAGTTATGATAAAAATGGTCCAGGGCCCAGTTTCACCCTGAACACTTAGGTTCCTACTAAAAGTGGCATGTATGTGCCCCATATAGTTACCTACTTAAGTGCCATTTGTAAAGTATTGATATTCAATAATTTCTTCCTTTTTTTAACATATTCTGTTAGAAAATCTACATTTTCTTCTTTAATTTAGTAAATACCAAAAATTATTCTATCAACCTCCGAATAAAATTAAATTGGAAGACAGTAAAATTAATAATTACTGGGCGGGGCAAAATAATTTATCAACTATTATTATCTACATACATACATATATGGTAAATAGCCAACCAATAGAAACTAAATACTAAAATTTTTTTTTTTTGAGCTAACTACTAAAATAATTTGAATTTTTTTAAACATTGATAAGCTACTCTAGCTATCAGTTCTCTGTCAATATTACAAAGTATATAGTAGTAATCCGTATAGTAAGGAGTCCGTTGTTGACAAAAACACATATAATTAATTTATATGGTATGACTCAGCTCTTGTATGTAAATGTACCCGAGTCTAGTGATTTAAATTATCAACTTTTTCTGCGAGCGTATTTTTATCTGCAAGAATAGGAGGGACCTACAGTTTTCTTCCAAATTCAATTGGCTAACAAAGAAAGCACTTTATCATGACAAGGGATATCGTTGGAAGATTTGTACCTTCTTCGCAAGACACAGTCTCCTCAAACTACACTTTAACTTCACTTTGAGTGGAATTGGGTCGATTTGAACCCATTCTTTCGGAAGTGCTTTCCCCACCCTAATCAAGACATGTTTCAAATATTTCGTAAATTGTCTTCTTTTCAATGCACTTCAAAGCTAAATATATCTATACTAGATGGACATCCTGCGTAAGCCCTTGCTATGGGGAAAAGCTGGTTAATATGGCGAGAAATGTACAAAGTCCCGACTCGAATACCAAAATCTTGAATGTAAAAAATGAGAATCCCGAATATCCAATATCCCGAATACCAAAATCCCAAGTAAACAAAAGTCCGAAAGCAGAATACATTTGGAATTGAATCCCAAATTTCAATGTTTCTTGAAGGTACGTACTATTTTAGTAATTTCAAAGAAATCAATATGTTTTGTATGGCTTAACTTCTTTTTTTTGACATCAAGACATTATCTCGAATGACAAAAATCTCGAATAAAAGAAAATAAATAAAAGAAACAACAAAAGTGTTGAATGTAGATATTTCGAACGAACAAAAATCAAAAAGTATAATAAAGTAGGAAAACCACTTGCTCAACCTATTTTGAATCACAAAATCAAATATGTAATACCAATAAGCACGAAAGTAAATATATGTTGTACATAAACATTACCTACTTACTTACTTACTTACTTACTTACTTAAGGTGGCGCTACAGTCCGGGGTGGACCAGGGCCTCAACCAACAAGCTCTTCCAGCTGGCTCGGTTTCTAGCTAGCTGTCTCCAGTTTCGCACGCCATGTTGGTTGAGGTCCTCTTCCACTTGCGTGCGCCACCTTTTACGCTGTCCACCTCTACTGCGTTGTCCCACGGGGTTGGATTCAAAGACTTTCCGGGCCGGAGCATTGGTGTCCATTCGCTCTAGATGACCCAGCCATCCCAGTCGTTGGCTTTTCACTTTTGTGGCTAGGTCGGTGTCGCTGTACAGCCCAAACAGTTTGTTGTTGTCTTCTTCTCCATTCCCCATCTATGCAGACGGGACCAAAAATCACCCGGAGAATTTTCCTCTCAAAACAGCCTAACGCGTTCTCATCACGCTTTGTTCGTCCGATTATGTCAATGTCGTCAGCGTAAGCGGGTAATTGGACGGACTTTTGAAAGATTGTGCCTCTGGTGTTGACGTGAGAGTTTTGCACTATTCTTTCAAATATGATGTTGAAAAAGTCGCATGACAGCGCGTCCGGTTGCCTAAAACCTTTTTTGACATCAAAGGTATCGGTGAAGTCTTTGCCGACCTTGATGGAGCAACGTGCATTCTCCATCGTCATCCTGCACAAACGGACGAGTCTGGCAAGGATGCCAAAACTAGACATTGCTCTATATAGCTCGTCTCTATAGATGCTGTCATACGCGGCCTTGAAATCGATAAAAAGGTGGCGGGTATCGATTTGAAACTCCTGGGTTTTCTCCAAGATCCTACAAGATACCTACAAAAAGTACATAAAAAAAACTAGAATCTCAAATGGCTTAGTACTGTCTTTAGTACTACAACATTATAAAATCTACATTTTGAAACGTCTGCAAAGTAAGCAGGGCAACCTTCACCTACACCAATAGAACCTTGACAGATTTTTCTTATTGTTCTAAATTTCTATTCCCAATTTTGCAGTTCACCAAATAAGAGAGCAATCGAGTAACCCTGCTAACTTCACAGCCTAGTTAGCTGGTCACATCGTAATCGTAACTAAGCATGATAGAAACTTTTAGTAAGACTTCAAATTTTCAGTTTTTTATTTTTACATTGAAAGAATAGGCTAGGTCAATATTTTAAAGTCCTTAATTTAAAAACATTTTATACTAACCCTCTTACTTCATAGTGAAGTCCATTTTATAAAACATTTTGAAATTAAGGACCTCAAAATTTGGACCTCGCCTATTCTTGTTATGAAAAAAAACTGCAAAATTGGAGCCTTTGTGCAAGTTTCTTCCATGATTGGTTCTTGAGATACACGATGTGATCTGCTTACTTTATATCGAGGTCAATTTTTTTGAAATTTTTCAGATTAAGGACTTCAAATTTTGAATCCAACCTATAGTTGAAATGCAACGAAACTGGAAATTTGGATCTTCGTTTTGATCATCACGCAAATTAAGAAATTAAAACGCCAACTGTTGAATTTCCTTACGAATCTTAAGAGCATTATCAACCCATATATGCACTTACTCCTATGAAAAGTTTTTTACCTTTATCATAAGAACCAAAAAACACCAGAAAAAAATAAATGCATTTCTCTACATTGAAAAAGCATTTTTCCCTGCAGTACGTTTGCTCTATCTTTTGGGATCTAGATACCATTCATTAAACTCGCACAGCCGCATTAAATGGTTAACCACTTATCATTTATTGCAACTTATTATTAAATTATGATGACATGTTGTGAATGTGAAAGTGTCTTATAAATTTCATTTTATCTCAAACAAAGTAAAAATACTGTTCCCTTCAAATATTAAAACAAAAATGACGGTTAAATTCTTATTTATTTAAAGTAAAATGCACTATACATTTTGTTCATTAAATGCAGATAAGCTGCAAAGATAGTTCCATGGTTTAATGAAGCATTTCAAATAAATGATTACACCATTGCAAGCACACATTGCATTATAAAAAGTGTCGAAGTTAAAAAATAAAGATAACATTTGGATTGAACTCTTGATACCAGCCACCCATAGAAAGATCATTATGCGGCGGCGAGAACTTCACTGATAAAAATGCTATTTAATGTATTATTTATGTTTATTGCAAGTGCTTTAGTTAATGATAATGTTCGGCATTTTCTATTGAAGTTAAAATATTACACTAATAAAAATCTGTCATCTCTGCGTTATATTTATAGTTAATGAATTTAATCTTTGTGAACTGAAATAAAAAAATTAAATAATAATGACATCATTTTTAAGGGGAAATTTTAAAATAAATAAATATTTTTTTTAATTTTCTATTTTCAGTTATTAAATTTATTTTTGATAGGAATATTTTGAAACCTATTAAAAAAAAAATCATCATAAAATGTTTATAAATATCATTCGAATTATATAGTCTAATGCCAGAAGTCAAAAAATAGTCTTTCACAAAAAATTGATATAATAAAATCATTATTAAAGTTTTTATTGTTTTGTTGGGTTTTAAAGATAATATTATTAAACTCTTCATGTCAGAGATTGCTTTGGGTCAGAAATTTATATTATATTCTATAAGTATCTTTTTATTACATCGACTTTTATTCGCTAGTTAATTATGGAAAATCTTAATTTTTATTTATTTAGTCACGCGCCAAGATGGCTGCTTTGAATAAAATTTTATGGCGTGAATTTGGTGGCTCCGAAATTTGAAAATATCCTATTAGTGTGTATTTCATACACCTGCGTATGTATAGGTGACATAATTTAAAGACGCCTTAGTCAGTTAGTCAAGTTGCAATATTATAAACCAGTTTTTAAAAATATTAGGCATTTATAACTTTAAGTCTTTCTTCTATTGAATTTTTAAGGAAGTCAGGTCGAAAAGTAAAAATAATGTGAAATTTAGTTTTTACCTAAATATTTTCGTAAAATAATATTTAGTATGTAAGAAATGTATTTAGCTTTAATATTTATAGGTTTGGATGAAGGGCTATGGCTGCCATGTTAGATTATATTAAACTGTGATAACTGATAACCTAATATGACTACTTCTCAGCCAGTACAAAAATTCAACTTTCTTGAAGTAAGGTAGATACTTTAGTTAAAATGTAACATGTAAGAAAGAGGTATTCATCTCTTTAATTGGATGAGTCAATATAACACTGAATATGGTGTCGACCTGCTGGCTACGGATCGGCCATCGTTTCCAAGAAGCGGTGCCTATCTGGATCTATTGCTAATAGACTCAAGACTGACAATTATTGACACTGTGGGGTCAAAGACCAAGAAACTGTTTACGAACGATCGAGTACGACAGTGACCACTGCGGACTCGCCGCCGTAATACAGCTTCCGAACGAGCTCGTGGAGTTGGATGAGTATGTGCCTGTGCATACTTACAATTACAGTAAGGTGCGCTGGCCACGCTTTACCAACGCCTTATCGAGCGAAATCAGTTCGAATAACATATCCCCACCAAATGACAGGAATTTGACAAATGACGAAATAGACCAATACCTTGAACAAATGGACGAGACGATCAAACGAACAATGGACAGAACCATACCAAAATACAAACAACGGGACGCAACCGACATGTACCGGAATGCGACTATTGACACATTACACAGACAAAAAAGTGGACTGCTGACAAGACTCAAACTCTTGTACCGACGGTTTACTGACCCACACAATCTGGAGATTAGGACACTGAAGTCGTCGATCAAGAACATCAACCAACTAATAAAAGAAAATTATCGGTTGTCGATTAATTTGTATTGGGATAACAAAATTCGGGCTGTTAATTCTAGCGACCCGAGTATGTTTCCCCAAATTAACAAGATATTTAGAAGGAACGATCAGAACGACCTTCCGTGTCTTAAGCTCCAGAGAACGACAGAAAACAGAGACGTACTTCTGACAGCAGGAATTGATCCAGAGGACGCCCGTCTTGGACGATGACCTCTTTATTGTCGAAGATCCGCAGGAGAAAGTGGAGGCTGTGGGGGCTGCCCACAGGAAGCAGTAGACATTTATACCACACTGTTTAACAACGCTTTGAATAATGCATATTATTCAGTGCGTTGGAAGACGGCTGTGGTGCATCCTCTCCCGAAAAAGGGAAAGGACAACTCCAATCCGGCGAATCTCCGGTCGATAAGTCTTCTTCCGAGTATCAGCAAGGTATTCGAAAAAGTTATCAATAGAGCTCTGTCTAAGTGGGCAGAGGACAATAATATCATACCGGATAATCAGTTCGGTTTTAAGGCGGGACATGATACAATTCATGCCGCGTCTAAACTCGTTTCGGATGTCCAATGGAACAAATCCAAAAAGCAGTGTACGGGTGCCTGTCTGGTTGATTTGGAGAAGGCCTTCGACACCGTATGGCTAGAGGGTCTTTATCTAAAGCTGACCAGACTTGGCATTAGTAAACCACTATTATATATGCTTTATGATATGCTCAATGGTAGAAAGTTTGTTGTCAAGAGTGGCAATGTGACTTCTGCCACAACCTTTAATATTAAAAATGGTCTTCAGCAGGGAGCGGTCAACTCGCCGATTCTATTCAGCATTTACACCAGCGATCTGATAAGTAGTCTAACTCAGGCAATTGCGTATGCCGACGATCTAATTGCGTACAGAACAGCTCCAAAAGTCGAGGTCATCAGAATTCTTTTGCAGCGTGACTTCGAGGAGATTCAGCGATATTGCGATGACTGGAAGTTGAAAATCAACTTTCAGAAATCAGAAACTATCTTGTTTAGGACTCCGTTGCGTGGAGCCACAAGGGATACGAGAAAGAACTGGCGTAAGCTGGTGATCGTAGGGTCAAATGGACAGCCACTGGCGAATAAAAGTGTAGTAAAGTACCTTGGCATCTGGATGGATCAGTATTTGTATTTCGACAGACATATAAATGCTGCTCTGTCCAGGGCTAGGGGAGCTTTTGCCCTGACGAAACGGTTGTTTTATAGCAGCCGGCTTGACAGCAGGGTGAAGGTGATTTGCTACATGGCCCTCATACGGCCGATGATTGCCTATGGGTGCCCGGTTTGGTTCAACGTTGCCCCATCTCAGATGGAAAAGATTCGGGTGTTTGAGAGACAGTGTCTTAGACACTGCCTTGGATTATACAGAACACCAGAGTCAGAGTACAAACATTATTATTCCAACCTGGTTCTATACAACGGCGCCAACATAAACAGGATAGATAATTTCTTGCTGAAACTTATTCGAGGTCAAATTGCAAGAGCAATGTCCTCGACCAATAGCTTAATTTTTGGGGCTTATTACCCTAAAACCGATTATTATGAGAGTGTGCGTCTAAGCGGCTTTATTCCGCCCGATGCATTCCTCTATTTAGACAGTCGAGGGCTGATCCAGGATAGAGCGGCGGTTCCGCTAATCTACCACGTCGGCCGTAGAACTGTAGATCAGCGGCTCCTTTACAGTCGAGACGTCCTCGCACAAGACGGAGCCGAGCACCTTCGGTTCAGTAGGACTGTGTCCGATCGGGACCGAAGAGATAGGGTAAAGCAGGAGAACCAGTTCTGGTGGTTGAAACCTGAACACGAAGTTTCTTCGGATATTTAAAAGTTGACTGCACTTTTCGATGCCATGGCCGACTTACATAGGTTAAGGAATTTAGTTTTAAGCAGGGAGAGTCAGGGTGGCACCAAAAAATAAAATGCACGACTGGATCGCACGTACTTGCTCTTATGTTCAAGTTGTGTGGGGCTTAAGAACTTCAAAAAATATTCAAGCCGCGTAAAGTTAGCATGACAACTTTCGAAAAAGCAATTTTTGAGTATGCCAGTAATTGCCGATTAATTGCCGTAAATATGCCGTGAAACTAAAAAAATTGCCGCTCGTACGGTTTGCCCACAAAGTGTAATACTGCTAACTTTATATAAAGTTAGCATGACACTTTTTTATTTTTGGTCAAAAATTATTTTTGAAAACGCCAGTAATTGCCGATTAATTGCCGTAAATATGCCGTGAAAACCAAACAATTGCAGTTCTTATGGTTTGCCTAAAAAGCGCAATCCTGCTAACTTTACGCGTAAAGTTAGCATGACACTTTTTTGTTTTTGGTAAAAAATTATTTTTGAGAACGCCATTAATTGCCGATTAATTGCCGTAAATATGCCGTGGAAACAAAAAAAATTGCCGCTCTTACGGTTTGCCCACAAATTGCAATCACGTAAATTTTGGGTGTAAAGTTAGCATGACAACTTTTGAAAAATTTATTTTTGAAAACGCCAATAATTGCCGATTAATTGCCGTAAATTTGCCGTGAAACCAAAAAAATTGCCGCTCTTATGGTTTGCCCACAAAGGGCAATCACGAAATGTGGGTGTAAAGTTAGCATGACAACTTTTGAAAAATTTATTTTTGAAAACGCCATTAATTGCCGATTAATTGCCGTAAATTTGCCGTGAAAACAAAAAAATTGCCGCTCTTATGGTTTGCCCACAAAGGGCAATCACGAAATGTGGGTGTAAAGTTAGCATGACAACTTTTGAAAAATTTATTTTTGAAAACGCCATTAATTGCCGATTAATTGCCGTAAATTTGCCGTGAAAACAAAAAAAATTGCCGCTCTTATGGTTTGCCCACAAAGGGCAATCACGTAAATTTTATGTAAAAGGCATTAACTTTTCAATTTTTGGGCAGAAATTGTTTCGAAAACGCCATTAACTGCCGATTAATTGCCGTAAAAATACCGTTAAACCAAAAAAAATTTCCTCTAATACGGTTTGCCCACAAAGGGCAAAAACGTAAATTTTAGGTGTAAAGTTGGCATGACAACTTTCGATAATAACATTTTTGAGAACGCATTAATTGCCGATTAATTGCCGTAAATTTGCCGTGAAACCAAAAAAATTGCCGCTCTTATGGTTTGCCCCACAAAGGGCAATCACGAAATGTGGGTGTAAAGTTAGCATGACAACTTTTGAAAAATTTATTTTTGAAAACGCCATTAATTGCCGATTAATTGCCGTAAATTTGCCGTGAAAACAAAAAAAATTGCCGCTCTTATGGTTTGCCCACAAAGGGCAATCACGTAAATTTTATGTAAAACTTTTCAATTTTTGGGCAAAAATTGTTTTTTGAAAACGCCATTAATTGCCGTAAGAATACCGTTAAAACAAAAAAGTATCCTCTCTTACGGTTTGCCCACAAAGGGCAAAAACGTTAATTTTAGATGTAAAGTTAGCATGACAACTTTCGAATGTAATATTTTTGAGAATACCATTAATTGCCGATTTAGTGCCGTAAATTACCCGTGAAAACATAAAAATTGCCGCTCCTATAGTTTGCCCAAAAAGGGCAATCACGTTAAATTTAAATTAGCATGATAACTTTAATTTTTGTTCAAATATACTAACTGTGGAATATGCCTTAGGTTTTCCAAAAATTATATTATCTGCCCTAGTTATGGAATCCAAAATCACTATTATTTTCATTTTCGATCAGCTTCGATTAGCGTAGTTTTTATCCAATCCTAAGCATATTTTACAAAAATTTTTGAGCCATGTCCAAAAGCTCTTACCATGTGAAAGCTTAAATTATAGAATCACACTTAATTTGGTTTTTGGTACAACTAACCGAAAGATGAATATGTTTATTGATTAGGTGGAAAAATCAATTCATTGAACTCATTTAAGTGGGGAAACTGTAGTCAAATTTGTAGGTAAGGTATACAATATATTTAAAATATACATATGTACAATAATAAGAACAATGATATACTAAATCTATTTAAGGCATAAATGAGAAAATAACATACAAAGTGCAAAAGTTCTAAATAAATTTGTATAGGACAACGGACAAGAAACTTTTGTTAGTGGTATACAATAACTCTTAGTTTATGCTACTTTAGAAGGGATGTAATCCAATGACAGTGTTACCAGAAAATCTCCCACTAGACAAATTAAGAAAGCCCTCAGATTACCATATTTTAACAATGCTTGCATTCCTAGCTCATAAGTTCATTCATACATAAATATTACTTCAGTATGCAATAAAAAATATTAAATTAAATTAATTTGCAGTTGAGTAATATCCAAATTTTGCAAGGTAACAAGGAAAAATCTTATGCAAGAGCCAATTTTTTCAATGGTCAGTTAAACATCAGATATTATTTATTCTATAAAATAACAGAAAAACTTGTTCATATTTATTCCTCCGTGGATCATTTTCCCAATTTTTTACTTGCGATATAGGTAGGTACTATAAGGCAAGTTTTGGATTCGTGCAAAAAAAAAATTTCGAGATACAATCAGACATGACATTACGATGATAGAGAA